>OY986045.1:69144523-69744523 GCA_963920215.1 Nineta flava
GGATGTGAGTGGAGTGGAAGGAATTTTTGTGTGTAGACTTGGTATTGGTAGGATATGCGGCTACACCTGACTCTGATAAGAACTATGCCGATATTCATCTGGAGTTCATGAAGGAAACTGTAGAAAACCTTCACAAGCATAGCCGGTTACTTCATTCTTGTCCATACGCCGACATTTTAGTCGATTAACCACCCCTTTTTTTTTTTTTTTAATAATTGTCAAACTGCCGATGTCGGTAGTTTATAATTTCTATAGAAATGTAAATTTTAACAAATATAAATAATCTGAGTTTGAGAATGTGTGAATAACGCGAAACATGTCACAAAAAAACTTTTAAAAAAATTTAAAATACAAAATTATACCAGTAGAAAAAAGCAAAAAATAATTTAAAAAAGAAATTTTATTTCACGATCCTAGAAATTTAATTTTTTTGTTTTTAAGTCTTAAAACAAAATTATTGTTTATGTTGGAGTTTCATTATTATTTCCACAAGTAACGGAATGAATCCAATTCTTATCAGCATAGCAAATTTCTGTCAAATAATTATTCTTTTCTAAATTTGAATTTTCTAAAAATCAAAAACGAACTCAAAATTAGTTTTGATAATATATAATTAAAACAAATAGAATATATTAACTAATGACGACACCGAATTGTTTGTGGTTAAATTAAATGGAATATTATAAACGAATATATTCCATACATAAATACACATAAAGATATTACTGTGAATAAATACATTTATTATTATTATTATGATTATTATTATTATGTGAACAAGTGCCATGTGGTATAGTTCAAAGTGTTACGTGGTTTATACCAAGTTTTTGGCTAGAATTATTTTGAACACACAAACACACACACATTTGAACATTCATTCAACATATTACATAGAAATAAATAGAGTTCTACATATATAATCATAATAGAATACTATTTACTAGAAACCAAAGTGAAAAACCACCGAATGAATATTCACTGTTAAACCAAAAACAATTTAACACAAAAACACTATTTAAACAAAAGATATATCAAGTCATTGAAACGTTACTTAAATTAAACTCATAAGATACAGGAATTATTTTGTAATTTGTTTGAATTTTTTTTCAAATGTCGGAAAGATAGATATGGGGTCTAAAAAGTATTGCACTTTGACCTTATGGTCCATTGTGCTCCTCCTTCGATTTCAGTCCGACGAGATTCGCTTCTCCCATATGTTGGTAATAGCCAGGAGCTTGCTTATCAGGTCTTCCTGATGAGATGAGATGAGATGAGATGCACCGAATATCCTGTATCTGCTGTAACCTAGAGGTTCGCAGTCAAAAATAATGTGGCTGGATGTTTTTTCCTCCTCGCCACAAAATCTGCACACAATGGACCCGTGATGCAGTCCCATTGTGTGCAGATGATAATTCTGCAGAGGATAATGCCCGGTAATGAATCCGATAACCCTCCGCAGTTTTATTCTGTTCAGCTTCAGTGCATCGAGAGGCAGCCTCTTGGTTGCACTCTGAAGCAGTACCAAGGGTTACGTATTTCTGTTGGGAATTATTCACTGAACGTGAGGTTTCTTTTGTCCCCCACGTTTTTCTCTGGCTTTTCTTTTATAAATAGTGGGGAGAGATATGTACTCTATTCTGAATCTTAATTTTCTTGAATATTTAGATATCATTTGCGTACAGTACATATATCCCAGAGTTATCACGGTAACTACTAACAATTAATTATTATTTATCAAGCAACATATACGTTTGGTTTGGATTCCAAATCTTGTCTTTCAATAATTATTTCTAGATTTTCCAGAGATGTATTGAGAATAAGATTGCGTGCAGATAATATAAGATAAATGAATAATATTATCTACAAGGTCACGTAGACCTTATTTTATTAACAAGGAATTTCAAATTAACAATTAGAAAATTATTGATATATAAAAATAAGAAAAGTCAATTAATATTGATTTAAAAAATTAACTTATTCACCAGGTATCGAACCCTGGACTTCCTGGAACCCTTGATTTTATGCTCCGTGGGCTACCCATGAAATCCAGAGGTCAATGACATTTTTGTCTATATAGTATACGCTAGTTTCATACTATGTCTTCACGATCTTAATGGAAATTGACTTTATAGAATATATCGAAATTGTGCGAAATATTTTTCACATCTTCGCGTTAACTCATTTTACAATGAATGGCAGACAATACACTATTCTGCACCAAAACCTCACTATCGATTATTGACAACGGAATCTTTAGGGAACATTATGAATTATGTTCAAAGAAAAATACGAGTATTTTTTCCAATAACAATTTCGTCCAATCGATCGTAATATTATTTAACAATAACATTATTTAAAATGGTTTTGTCTGAATCGTAGAAGTAGAAAAGTTTCCGTATTTTATTAGTGGGTTTCCCCCATTTGTCGAAAAACAATATTGCCAATGTAAGCATATTTTCTCTATATACATAGATCTATACATATATATATATATATATATATATATATATATATATATATGTATATATATATATATATATATATATATATATATATACATATAGATAAATATATATATATATATATATATATATATATATATACCGTATGTGTTGGAAAGCATTGCTAATAGAGAATCCATGTTAAATATTATTTACAATAATAACTATACACAATATGCTTAATAAAGAAATGAAAATAGTGGGGGTACTCTTTAGTGTGTCTGTTGTGTACGCTTGCTGGACTGTTTTGTACTGCATTAACATGTAATGAGAGTGGGTTAAATATGTTCATTATTGCCTTCTTAAGCTTAGCATAACTTCTAACAATTCAAAATTATTTTTTGAACAGTTGGCAAAATATTATTTCGTAATAAACTCAAATATTTTTGAGAATCTAACGATCCGTCAATGAAGAATAGTCCTATAATCTGGTCATCCAAGATTCCACTCCAGACATTCAGTTTCAGTACGTATGTGTATATATATATACGTATGTACGGTTTTATAGTAAATATTTTATTTACTTATTTAACATCGATTCTCTATTTGAAATGCTTTTGAAAACGGTCTGTATAGATAAATGTAATATATTTAGGTAGAATGACTGACTTGACCAAACATAAATGAATATTTCTTTACTGTTATGTTGGTAATGTTGCTAGTGATACTGCTTAGTTGTTTAAAAATGGTTTGGTTTGGTTGGTATCTTTTTTCACTATTATATTGTATCCAACCCATTTTTTTCGGAATGGAAAAATATATCATTTAAACATTTTATCAGAAGGGTATAAGTTGATTTATGAGCCCTAACAAATGTGCACAACAGTTGTTATGGTTCATTGAATGCTGGAACCGACCGAATTCTGTACTTAAATTTTATCTTGTGTGAAAACAGGATTTGTATGAACGGATTTTGTCTATTATGTACTATTTAAAACTTGCGGCTTAGGGTACAGTTTACTTTTAATGACACAAAAATCGGTGCAGCCCTTTTAATATGAACCTAAGTCAACAAAATAAAATGTTTTCCTTGTTGATAAAATTTCTAAATGTATTCCAAGTTCAAGTCTAAAAATTCATTTCTATATTAATGTTCTATTTATAATAATTCATAAAAAATTAAACCATTAAACATTGTTTAAAAATTTTAAACTTTAACGAACTTTAAGCGTCACAATAAACATAGATTTGAGGATATGAAAGGCAAAAAGAAATAAAAAATAAATTAAAGCACACCGCAAAAAAGGAAAATGAAATAACAAAACGTGTTTGTTGAATTTTTGTGTTCAAAAAATACTTTTATTAGTATCGTAAAAAATGAGTCCCCATTTATCAGGGTTATATAATATTGAATGAAATTTTATTTTAAAACATCATTAGGTTGTTGAATAAAAGAAATATGGTGAACAGGAGCAGAGCTTTGAACTTAATATAATTTGAGAAGGTTCAAACTACCGTGACTTAGGTTTGTGTCAAAATAAATGTTGTATTTTAATTTTATATGACATTTCGTTTCAAATAAAATAACGCCTTAGACCGCACGGCCATTTGGACGGGTATTACAGGCATATCTAACTATCAAAATGTAGCCTGACTAAAGCCGTCATCTTGGTATATGACGTCATCTGTTACTTTCTCATTATCGCTTACTCTAAATACGCTCATGAGTATTTTCAAACAAAGTATAATCATTTTATGATATTTTTTTTTATGTAACATTGCGTGTTTTCTGTAAATATTATACAAATGCTAAATATATAATATGTACCACACACAATATACTATAACCTAAAGTATATACAAAATTCTGGAAATTGTTCCGGCTAGTTTTTGTGTTTTTTTTTTTACTGTTGTAAACAATTGGTCACAATTATGTTTCTGTTCGCAACGCTGCTTGATAATTATTAACTATGTTATATATGTTTGAGTATTCTTGTAACCTTGATTTGATAAAATGGGGTTAACATGTTACTTTAGTCCAAAAATACAAAGATTATTTTATACAAATATTTTTAGAAAGAATCGATTTTAAATTTATTACTTGAAAAAATAAATATAGTTTATTTAACCTTGAAAGCTACATTAAATTATATTTTATTAATTAGTTTGTCAATCAAAAACTTTTCAACCTCAAGCACAAGAAAAAATTTGTCATATGAATTTTATTCCAAAAACAGAAATTTATTCTATAAGCAAAACTTTGTACAAAAGTCACTGTACGTTTACTTACCTATTGAGTCCATAGTAAATTGAGTCTTGGATTGAGGTTTAAAAGGCCCCTAACCTGTTAATGGTATAATGTTTAAAAGACCGCCATACAAGGAGCCGCTACTCCTTGAACCTGGTTAAGAACAGCAGAAGAGATTTGAGGTCGATATATTTTAGTTCGGAGAAGTGTTAGTTCATTCAAAGAATGACTTACCCAAGTGAGTCTTCACAAAGTAAGAGCCAAACAGGAGCAAAAAAGGGTGTTTCCTATTCCGTCTCATCCCCAGCATTTAGCATTTTTGCCTTCCAGCCAGTAATGACTGCTACTATATTTCTTATGGATGGCCTTTAACGGGAGATAATATTCGAACGCCTCCAATTCTATTCGGAGCATGTATCTGTCTTTCTACACGTATAGAGGTGATAAAAATAATACCATGATCAATCAGAGACTTTAATTATCTTTCTCTATTCCATAGACATCAACATTATACGAAATCTCTGTACAAAAAACATATAATTTTCTCACATTCTGAGAAAATAAAATAAAAGAATAAATCAAAATTTTCATTAGATTTATGTTTTATCAATGAGAATCTAAATGGTTTTAAATCTATTATATCCATGTTCTTGTAGAAATTGTAGGAATTTTAATTCAGTCATCCTTTTCAATATTAAAACACAACATACAAACACCACATTCTCACTCACACAGAAACACACAATATGTATACCAAAGATTGGGGCTTTTTCCACCGATTATACTGGGAAAAACTTCAAATGAAATAAATTATTTGAAGTTTTCGTTTTTTTTTTTTTTAATATTTGCTATTCACATTAATGTGATTTCTATATTGAAACATGGGAATAACATAAAATGGCGATAGATAGAATGTATGCCTGGATATTAACATCATCATGTTGTCAAAGTTGATTACATTTTTGATTATTTTCTTGGTCTTCTTCACCCCCGGAGGTATTTTTTTGTGTTCAGGATTACTAGAAACATTTATGTTTGTACAAAGTGTTTGTTGAATTGTTTAATAAATCTGTAATAATATTATATTGACATCTATGTTTGATATGAAATATCATACAAATTACCTTGGGATCGAACCCAAGACCTTCAGCTCTCTGGACCAGGTTATCACCAGCCAACTGAGCGGTCTAAGGCGTTATGTCTGCACAGTATGCATACTTGGCAACTGGGAGGTTATGAGTTCGAATCACGATATCGGCAGTTTGTCAATTATTAAGCAAAAAAAAGTGGGCGGTTAAATGACTAAACTGTCGGCGTGTGGACAAGAACGAAGTAACCGGCTATGCTTGAGAAGATTTTCTACAGTTTCCTTCACGAAATCCAGATGAATATCGGCATAGATCCTATCATAGTCGGCTGCAGCCGCAAATCCAAATCAAGTAATGTTGACGTTATTAAATATTATTTTAATAAATTATTTGAAAAGAAGTATTACTTCTTACGTGCGTACATACGTCCACTCACACCTTTCTGTTCTAGCATGATAAAATGTAGAATCATTGGTTTAAATACAATATATAACTTTTTTCCCTATATCGTTTTATGCGTCTTTCTAGTAGTTTAAAAGAATTATAACTTCTTACGCGCGTACATAAGTAAACACACACTTTTTATGATTTGAGCCACAATGTTACATTGTATGCAGAGTATCCGTTCATGTATGTTAAAATATTGTCCACAGCAAACAAACAAACAATTTTATATTATGAGTGAAATTAGATTGATTATTTCGTGTCTTCAATAAAAACACGCAAATGTTTGTTTGCTAGTTTGTAAAATAAGTTTATATAAAAAAATTCTATAATATATATATTTTTTTATTATAGTTTATTTTCATATTCACATGAAATAATAATATAATAATTTCATTTTTTTTTTTTTATTAATATTATTTTTTATATTGGCTATTATCAATAACATTTTATAATATATGTAATAACGTGTACTTTATTTTTATTGTTAGACATATAATTTATATTAATACTATTTGCAATTTTATTTTATTCATTTTTCGTTATTTATTTAATCATTATCATTATTATATATGGTACGGGATAAAACAATGCAGGACGGACGAAGCATGATGAGGTCAAAAAAGGTTAAATATGCTCGATGTTTTATTATTCTTTATATCTTTCTCTCATTATTTTTGGAGATATTATTTTGGTTTGTTAATAATACTTTCTTTTTTTTATGGATTAAATTCAGTTTATTTAGTTAGTTTTTATACGCGATATATGTAATTTTAATTTGTATATACTTAAACGTCACAATACAAAACAATAGGAAATATGCATGAAAATTTTTTTTCACATTTATTTTCAGAATATAAAAATACTGTTAATACTGTAATAATATTTAAAAACGAAATTGTAATCCGACAAATATCAAGAAAGCTATAAGCTTTTAAAGATTATTATCTGTCTCTTGCAAAAATACTAAAAACGGAGTTTTACATGTATTTTAAATGGTGAAAGTGTAATATGACGTCACATAACATATCAAGAGGGCTATCACCCTCTTTGTCTAATCGAAAATTTCAATCATTCATATCTCGCTTATTTTTAAAGTTATTTAAAAAAGTAATTTTACCTTGATATTTGTCAAGTAAACATGCTTCAATTCAAGTGAAAAAAAATTTTCATGCATATTCCCTATTCAAGTCAACATTAACTTATTTTTCCACATTGTATAGTTAAACATGTCATTGAATTTTTAATTAATCAAAAATTAAATGGCATGTTTGTCAATATAGTACACAATAGTTCTTTCATACTATGTCTTCGTGACCTTAATGGAAATTGACATTAGTATTGTATTGTGACGGTTTAGTATACACAAAAAATAATGTATTTGGAAAAATAAGTTAATGTTGACTTCAAAAGTAATACTGTCAATGATATTAAATAATTGAATCATTCATCTATATCATCTGTGGTGTAATGGTAGCAAACAGGGCATGATATCCAGCGGTTCAGACATCGATATCTGGTGATCGGAAAAAAAGTTTATATAAGGGTATATAAATGGTCCATCTGACACCACGATAGCTCAAAAACAAACTAAAATAACGAGTTGAATGAACGGGTGGTGAGGTATCCAATATACTCTAAAGCTAGAAATGAAGCTAACTGACTGACTGATCTATACAAACTCTAAGGTACTACTGTTAGACAGATGCGGTTTTTTACATTCGACGTGAAATTGCTTGAAACCAACGAGAAAAATCGGACAACTTTTTCATTGGAATCCCCCGGAAAATTGGAAAAATACCCCCAAAAAACTTTTTTTTTAAATTCATGCAATGTTCTTTTCTGTGACGCAGAGCCAAAACCGAAGGCCGCCTTGGGGATCAAGGGGGGTACCCCCTTGTAAGCAGAGTAAGAAAGTAAGAAAATATCTTTAATGTAATCAATTTTTTTAACTTAACTTTAAGGATCAAATAGACTGTCTGTTTAAAAATCCAAGTAAATTTACAGGATATACAAATTTTTTAATTTTAACACATTGTTTGTAATCGCCGAACAGAGCCCTATATTTATACATTGATTGTATATTTCGCGTGTATTTGATAAAACGAAACACAAATGTAGCACATAACAACTGTTGGTTGGTTGGTTGGTGAACATATATTTATATTTGTTATCAGATACAAAACATATATCAAAGATTTTTATCTAATATTATGTAAATTTTTATATCATTATATACAGCGGATTCAAAAACTTTTGAAGTAGTTATTTGAAACTTTAGGATTTTTTATTGACTTTAAATTGTGTTCAATAGAAATTTTTACAAAAGCCAACATATGGGAGAAGTGAAACTCGTCGGACTGAAGTAGGATGTGGAGCACAATGGACCATAAGGTCGAAGTGCAATACTTTTTAGACTCCAAGATGTATCTATCAATCTATCTACCCCTTGGTCTAGGTGCTAGGGACCCTTATGCGGTACCCCTCTTTCTGATTATTATTATTATTATCGTCTATCTATCTAAAGTTGACTGTTCTACAATTTGTATCAATTTTGGGTAATCAATTTTAGGGTACCAACATTTAGTTCTAAAGATATTTTAATATATACTTATAAGATTCTTCCGATATTGAGAATAATGTCTATTTTAAGTAATACTGTCTATAACATGAAAAAATAAATCCATTTACCGTGATGGAGTCATCCAGGATCTAATGGTTAGCCCACTAGGCTAGAAATCCAGAATACCAAATGTTAATTTTTGCATATCAATATTTAATTTAAAATTCAATGATATGTTTCTCTAAATAGTATACTATACGCTAGTACATTCATACTATGTCTTACGTAACCTTAATGGAAATTGATACTAGTCTTGTATTATGACGCCAAAGTATACACAAATTGTAATCGTTATACTATCGAATGATAATTAGTGAGAACTCTAGGTTTTTGAAATAAAATTTCAAATTCGTCCCCTTTACCTAGATCAGTTTTTTGTATTATAAATACGTATTTCGACTACAATGTAGTCATCATCAGTATAAATTAGCTAGTTGTACTTTACTCTTTGACAATTAGAGATAGTTATAAAGTCGAGATCAACAGACAAAGATCGTGATAGATCAGTATCGTGATACTGTCACCAAATTAGTAACAAGTATCATATCCTGCGACAATATAAGAGTAATTTCAATAAGAGTAAAATTAACAGGAACAAATGTGAATGAAGAAATTTTAACAAGAGCAATTTCAATATAATTTAAAATTTATTATATTTTAAATCTAGTATATATTTTAATCTAGTTAATTTTCTATTTATTTTTTTGTCTGTTGATCTCAACTTTATAACTATCTCTAATTGTCAAAGAGTAAAGTACGACTAGCTAATTTATACTGATGATGACTACATTGTAGTCGAAATACGTATTTATAATACAAAAAACTGATCTAGGTAAAGGGGACGAATTTGAAATTTTATTACAAATTGTAATATATGTGTGTTTTACCTGTGAATTAAATACACATAGTTTCTCTGAATAAAGTACTTCATTTGTGAGTAAATTTGAAAACTTCACATACTCGTATATGATTTTATTAACCTTTTGTGTCCTAAAATTAAATTTATTGAAGCTCAAATGTAAATAATTTGGTACAATAAATACGCTACATAACATGATGAATTCCGTGGGCAACATTTAAATGATTGTTACAATATACACACAGAAACACAATACTATAAATAATTGTCAGTAAAATCAAAATATCGACCATATATATGTCAGGTCTATTCATCTTGAATATCCGCTACTACGTATTCCTGTCAACACATTATTTTTAAAAACTGCAAGACATTTATAGTTGTGGTTTGTAGTTTAGATTTTATTTCAAATGTGGGTAGAAATTTGATCAAATCAAGATAGATAGATAGATAGATGGGCTACACTTCGACCAAAAGATCCATTGTTAATGCTTCAACGCGTTTCACCTTGTTTGTTATGTAACTGTTTGTTAGTTTGGCATCATATATCAGACAATAAAACATTGTTATTAGGACGGACAATTAGAATCAAACCAAATATAATATAATATTACTAAATATAATATTATTATGGATTTTTAACCCGACTTTAAAAAAAGAGGAGGTCATATAATAAACATTTTATGTCTTTCAATTTTTCTTCTATCTCTTACGGTTTCAAAGAGTGTAAGTTTTGTCTAGCTTCAGATAAGCTATTATATAAATGTTTTCAAATATTTACTATTTATAATCTCATTGATAACGGTTGTAAATCATTACAAATCGATGAGACTTGGAAAATTTTATGTCCCCGATTTTGATAAAAACTTTGTTTTAACTTAATAAAATCACGAAAATTGAAGGAAAATTTTATGCCCCCGATTTTGATAAAAACTTCGTTTTAAGCTAATTTGGACCTAGCGAAAACGATGCCTTTGGTTAAATCACGATACGATTAACGGTTTTCAAGATATCAGACCCATAGTGCTAAAACTCTGAACTGTATGAATTGAGATGCGGAAATTTTGAAATGTGTTGGTCGGAGGTTAATTTGAACCTGATTTTCGTACTTTTTGGGTCAAAATTACCCTAGAAAATGATTATTATTAAAATCGAGAATAAAAATTTTCTTTACTTTTTTCGTATTTTTTCCAAGGGTAACCCTTAATAAAATCACGAAAATTGAAGGAAAATTTTATATCCCCGATTTGGATAAAAACCTCGTTTTAAGCTAATTAGGACCTAGCGAAAATGATGGCATTAGTTAAAATATGATACGATTAACGGTTTTCAAAGTATCAGACCCAGAGTGCTAAAATTCAAAACTGTATGAATTGAAAAGCGAAAATTTTGAAATCTGTTGGTCGGACGATAAAATGAACCCGATTTTCGTTATTTTTGGGTCAAAATTAGCCTAGAAAATGATTTTTATTAAAATCGAGAATAAAAATTTCTTTCATTTTTTTCGCATTTTTTCCAAGGGGTACCCCTTAACAAAATCCCGAAAATTGAAGGAAAATTTTATGTCCCCGATTTTGATAAAAACCTCGTTTTAAGCTAATTAGGACCTAGCGAAAACGATGGCATTAGTTAAAATGCGATACGATTAACGGTTTTCAAACTATCAGACCCATAGTGCTAAAATTCAAAACTGTATGAATTGAAAGGCGAAAATTTTGAAATCTGTTGGTCGGACGATAAAATGAGTCCGATTTTCGTTATTTTTGGGTCAAAATTAGCCTAGAAAATGATTTTTATTAAAATCGAGAATAAAAATTTCTTTCATTTTTTTCGCATTTTTTCCAAGGGCTACCCCTTAACAACATCGCGAAAATTGAAGGAAAATTTTATGTCCCCGATTTTGATAAAAACTTCGTTTTAAGCTAATTTAGACTTAGCAAAAACAAAGACGTTGCTTAATATACGATACGATAAAATTTTTTTTTCTAAATTAATTGAATTGACAAACTGCCCCCGTCGGGAATTAAACCAGCAACCTCCTAGCTCCAAGCACCCTTAACAGCTCGACCACTCGAACTGGTAATGTTTAAACAATTAACTCTGCTATTTGTTATTTTCCACTTGTTTTGTTTGAAATAATTAAATGAAAAGTACAAATAAATACTTTATTGAACTACTAAATTTATTGACTAGAAAATAGAGACAAACTGATCAATTAATTAATGAATGTATTTACTGTTACTGAAGAAACATAATAAATAAAACTAACCTACCCTAAATAGAAATATGTTGTTGCATTATTCCAGGCAGGTACCCCAGGAAGTTATACGTAACAATCATGTTTGAATTAAATCAATTGTTTTATTATGTTGTATGAGATAGGGTAAAATATGATACACGATACACAATCAATGAATGAATGATAACAAATCAATTGTGTTCATTGATTTGAATTATTTTGAAATCACAATATCTATCAAATTATTTATCTGATTGACTTATTCACAAAACCTTCCGAATTGCAACCGCCAATGGATAACAAGCGATAAAGAAAATATTCAAAAACGTGCCCAGTGGGATAGATAGATAGATTTTAGAGGCTGCCCTGGACTTTGATATATATCAAATACACTCGAATTTGGATAAATGAGATCTTAAGGGACCGCATTTTTCGCTTATGGAGCTTTCTCACTAACCCCAGTTCCTACTTTATAGAGGTACAGCAGTTGTCTTTCTCACTCATAGACGTTAATAAACGATATATCCTCAGATATCTGTGCGTGGACCTCTATTGTGTGTATGACTTTCTTTTTTTATATTTAGATCTATGACAACTAAATAAATAAATTAGACACTGTGTCCAATATTGTTTTAAAGCATTCTTTAAATGGTACAGTTTATTATGTAAATTGTAAAAAAAAACCACGATTTACCTTATTCTAAAATCGATCAACTATTTCAGTCCCAATACAACTAAATACATACATTGCATCTAAACTTCTACGAATCGACACAATAATTGAATTATTATTTTGTAACCAAAGAGAAACACTAAGTAAGCCAGCCACGAAGCACATACATACACACATATTATATATTGTGTCTCCTATGAATCATCTTATTCGATTTTCAAAATCAATTAAGATATTGGTTTTATAAGTTTGTTTTGCGAACTTTATTGCACCATAGTCAAATACTATCATATATATATATATATATATATATATATATATATATATATATATATATATATAATAACTGCAGTAACATGTTGTAGAACAACAAACTTAAAATATATATATACTCTAAGTAATATATATATATATATATATATATATATATATATATATATATTTATATATATATATATATGTATACATATAAAGATGTATGCATGTGTATTTAGAGAGTCAATATATTTAATAGTTTAAACTGTAAGTACATGTATGTATGTAACCTCCTTTTTGTCTAAAATACATATATGTATGACTTCGAAAATGTAAACATCGATATTCAAAATTGGTTTTCAAATTTGGGTAAAGAAAATCAATAGAATATTAAATTAAAGTGAACTACTACAACGTTTTTCATTACAATATGTGCACCAGTACAAATTGTGTATAATTATTATGTCCATAGGAACATATAACATAATCATTACTAAATTCTAAATTTGATGAATAATCAGATTCATAAATCATGAATAATTTTTGAAAAGAATACTATTCTGAGATATACGAATAAGATATGATTTTCACATCTTATTCTTCAATTTGAGCAGCGACAAAAGTGACGTACCTCATTCTCAAAATTCTCTTTCTTGAGGTTATTTCTAGAACATTCTTTTCTCTAATTTGCGTAGCTCTTGATGTAATGTAAACAATTTATAGAGCTTGTCCCTGTAATACCGTATACATTTAAAGTTCATTTAAGGTTCGTGAATAGATGCTATTTAGTCTATTTAGTCTATTCAGTGCTATTTAGTAAATCACAATTATACGGCTAATGTTCTCCGAACTAATGACAATGTGGCTATTCCGTCTTTTCATTTGACTACGGCAGATCTGTTTCTGATGAAAATATAGATCGCAGAGCTACTATTTAGCAAAGAAACATCTTATTTTATCCAATTCAATGAAATTCTATCCAATCTCGATATATCTCCTATTCGAATTAAATAATGTTTCTCAATCCACAAAGTTAAATATGCCTTGCTTATTTGGTATTCCTGTTAGTCCAACTAAGGTTCCATCAGATTATGGTTCCACACCTATTTTTCAGAAAATATACATTTAAAAACAAAAATTTCTTTAAAGAACTACAACTTATTGAGGTATTCATGTTAGGAGCCCAATTAAGTCGTCGTTTGAATTTTTGTCGCACCAAGAAACACAAATATCCGTAGCTTTCATAAAAAGCAGTTGCCTAACAGTACAAAAAATTTATTATAACCAACTCGTTACCTAGGAAGATGAAGTTTTTTTTGTCTATGGAACATCTTCAATTACACAATTTGTAGGTATTTAGAAAACTCCTAACAATATTTAAACATGGCAACATGTATAGTTTGATAAAATTAAATGTATAAATACACTGTTTTACACAATGAAAATAATTGTATATAACTTTAATTACTGTTGATTGCAGTGGATAAATGGTTCACTAAAATTTAAAAACATATCTAATGAAATTTTATTGTTTGTCATTTCAACTTGACTCTCTAAATGGTATATACATATATATATGTATATGTCGGTTGGGATATTAAATTTTAAACGAAGCTATTTGAGTCTATAAAACCAATTTAAATTCCAGAAAATATTTAAAGCGCCATTCAGCTAGCACAGCAACTTGTTGAGGTTTACATTAGAAACTTTAGAAAATTAAAAAATTTGCACTTGTTATAAAAAACTGTGTATGGCTTGAGGAAATGAATTTTTAATATCGAAAAAATAACGTAATTTATAGCATGGAACAAAAATAAAATTTTCCAACTATACTTTTTTTTTTCCCTTAAAAAACAAAATTTGAAAACTTTATAGGACCTCTATATACAGAATTTGAAATTTTATTTTTTTTATTTTCTAAATTATCTAAAGTTAAATTTCTGTCCTAAATTTCACCATTCTTATGGAGGCAATCGATGGAACTATTGCTTGTTTAATTGAGAATCTTTCTTAAGATCAATTGAGGATGTTTTGTTGATGAATAATGAATCAATATTTTTTAAATGTACCTGTACGTGTATAATTGCGATCAAAATAACATAAATTTAAAAAAAAATTGTTTCTTTGTTTGGAAGATGGTTCATACAGGCTGAAACATATGTCAACAATAAAAATAGTGGTAAATTGCAGGAAACTGCAGAAAACCTTCTCAAGCATACCCGGTTACTTCGTTCTATGTCCGTACGCCGACAGTTTAGTCAATTAACCGCCTGCTTTTTTTTCTTAATAATTGACAAAGTGCCGATGTTGGGATTCGAACCCATAACCTCCCACTTTCCAAGTAGGCATACTGCACAGACTCGGCCACTTGAACTAGTTTTCTATAGGTATGAGGACTATATGATTATATTCACAGACCAATCCATAAATATCGATTCCATCTTGGAAGCACCTAGTCTCCATTTTATATTCTACCGTGTGTGTGGTCTGTATATATGGAGGTCAAAATACAAAAATCTAATTTGTTAATATAAAATTTTTTTCCAATAAAATAAAAAGGAACTTCTACCGTATATTTCTTATGATATAAACTTTATAATATACATAAAATTTTATATCGCACTTTGTCATGAAAGTTCATAAAACATAGATATTACTCTTCTCCGTATAAGATTTTCTATTTTTTTTTTCTTTTTGAATAATGAAAGTTTCCGATGTTGGTTAGTGACTAGTCACAATCACTCTGTACACAACCGGTGGTACCACCACGTAGAATGTACATAATAATATTATAAAATTTTTTTTTTTTATCTGTGTAGAAAATAAAATGGGTTATGTTTATTTTCAGTAGTATCGTCATAATACTGAGATATCATTTATACCGAATGCCAATGAGAATTTGAGAACGGTAGAAGATTTGGCAGTACCTGTGGATAAAATATCGGAACAATGTACATTTTATTTATGTTTTCAAGTATACTCTTTTTGATTTACAGACATCACGTGGTTCGTTTGGTCTATCTTAAAATCTGGTTTTTCTTACACCCATACACCGATAGAAGGAATTTCTTTCTTCAAGAAAATATATTTTATTCAACAAAGAAACCCTTAAAGATTATTAAAATAATCAAAGAGAACTCTAGGTTTATTTGAAATTGCATTTCAAATTTTGCCCCTATTCCTAGAACATTTGTTTGTATTTTATAAATACGTATTTCGACTACAATGTAGTCATAATCAGTATGAATTAGCTAATCGTAACCATCTCTGGGATATGGATTTAGAGATATGTTGCTTGTTGCTAATTTGGTGCGTGTCTCACAATGACATTAAAAAAGTTATGTCCTTTTATACGATTTGACTGAGGGTATAATCTGACTTGAGGCGTCAGTAGTCAGGCAACTCAAATAATCCTCAAGTCAGATTATACCCTCAGTCAAATCGTATAAAAGGACAGAACTTTTGTAATGGCATTGTGAGATACTCACCAATTTAGCAACAAGCAACATATCTCTGAATCCATATCCCAGAGATAGTTACGATTAGCAAATTCATACTGATGATGACTACATTGTAGTCGAAATACGTATTTATAAAATACAAACAAATGTTCTAGGCATAGGGGCAAAATTTGAAATGTAAAGAAACCCTTGTTTTCATTCAAGACTACGCAGTCGAACCAAAAACATGTGTTTAATTGAGCGAACAAACTAAAATTCTTGAACGGAGTTTAAAACTTATTTAAAATAGAGTTCGTTAGTCTTGGCCAAAGAGAATCTTTCTTGGCCAAATACTCTTTTGATTTTTTCGATATACTTTTTGAAACTCAAGAAGTATATGAGGCAACTGAAATATATGTAACTGAAGTATATCATTACTTCTTTAAAAAGTTTCATTTGTTTGGATTAAACAAATGTCAAGCATCTTGGTCCAAAGAAATCATCATTTCAGTTGAAGAATTTCGAGATTCTTAGTTAAGATAATTTTCTCAAGTCCAAACTATTGATGTCAAGATACTTATTTTCTTGTATCAAATATATATATTATCTTCGAGAGTCAGAAATTCTTGGTTAAAAAACATTTTTCTTAAGGAAATACTTTTATCATCATAATATTGATTTCTATGATATAAAGTAGAACATTCTGCGACATCCCATGCTTGATATGGAAAACCATTCACATCTATGATGGGAATCGAAGCTATGACCTCAGATAAATCTAGACCAATACTCTGAGTATAGTCTCTGCCTATGATTTCCCACAACCTTGAACTTACATTAAAATTTTCAATATATAATAATATATTTCTTTGAATGTTTGTATAGTCATCTGTACTGACTGACTTCATACAGTAACCACACGGACAGCCAGTAATAAATAATATTTAACATTGATTCTCTATTAGAAAAGCTTTCCAACACACATGGTATATATATTTTTCAACGTGTTGTAACTTGTAGTTTTTTTTATAAACTGCGAGTACTTAGTGTAATTTGCATCATTTCAAGAATAATATCCTTGTTTCTATTTTTTTCATACATAAATATACTTAGTCTATGTTCGGTATAAGTAAACATAATCTTATAATACAAAATAATAGAATAATATCATCATCCAGAATATCGTTTGGAGATGATATTATAGTAATGAGGATTACAAACTACAATACAAATGAAATTTTATAGCACGATTCTTTAATCTATCTAGTAGCTATTTAATCTATCTACGACGAAATTTATTTATAAACATTATGCTTCTAATCAGAGCAAACTATTCTTAGGTCAGTTCTTGAGAAATCAGATTATACATAAAATGATGAGAATTATTAGAGATTATTTATTGTTTATACAACTTTAATACAGGAAATGGGTTCAAAAAGTGCCATTTTTATGACACTTCTCCGTAATATTTGCCAATTGCATATTCTTGTAGGGCTAATAGCCCAGATGAAGACCTACTATTTTTCAACCACCGATTCACCATCAATTTTTTTCCCATGCATTCAAAGTTGGCGAAACGGAAAAAAAAGAGGTTTTTGAGCGATACCGACGAAACTGTGAATTTGACAGAAAAAAAAGTAATGGAACCATTTTTAGGTACTAACAAGACAAACAATTTGGCGCATCGGAAATTAAAATAATAACAATATAGATCAATGATCAATGTAAGAGTCCTAAAAAAGCCTATTTTAGTTATACCTTTTACTAATGGTATTCCCAAAGGCATTGTCAAACTTGAAACTTTTCAAATATAGTTTAATAAAATTTTGGTAATATATGGTAGGGTATATTTATTATATTCATTTATTGTATAACATATATATATATATATTTATATGGAACCAAATTACATAAATGATACCCAAAAGGTAATTGAGAAAATCTCATTAATTTGAACGTTTATATACCGAACATATATAATCGTTTACTTGTACAAGTTGATCTACAATATCTAGTCTGTAAGTCCAAATTATAAGCATAAAGAACTTGAACGATGGAACATTTGTAAGACAGTAGAAATTTGACATCCAAAACTTCAAGTCTGTTGTCTTTCAAATATTTCATTCTATCGCACCCAGTTTTGATTTTTGACGGTAGAAATAATTATAACTTAAATTTTGCCCGTGTAATCAATCTTTAATACAGTGTTTTTTGGAGAGAGAATTCGTTTCCTGCAAAAGACAATACCTGATTTTGAATTCGTTTTCTCGAAAAATGCCAATCATTTCCATCCATTAGTCTTTGTACGTATTTCTGTATGTAGTGCCGACACAATACATGTTGAAATTCTGGGTCAATTGAGTAGAATCTGTCAATCATCGTATTACGTAAATCGATGGAAGCGCTGGGGAGTGTCTATCACATAACAATCTAGTGTGCTAAGTCTATCATCGTATTACATAAATCGACGGAAGCGCTGGGAAGTGTCTTTCACATAACAAAGTAATGCGCTAAGTCTATCATCGTATTACATAAATCGATGGAAGCGCTGAGAAGTGTCTTTCACATAACAAAGTACTGCGCTAAGTCTATCATCGTATGACATAAACCGATGGAAGCGCTGGGAAGTGTCTATCACATAATAAAGTAGTACGTTAAGTCTATCATAGTATTACATGAATCGATGGAAGCGCTGAGAAGTGTCTTTCACATAACAAAGTAGTGCGCTAAGTCTATCATCGTATTACATAAATCGATGGAAGCGCTGGGGAGTGTCTATCACATAACAAAGTAATGCGCTAAGTCTATCATCGTATTACATAAATCGATGGAAGCGCTGGGAAGTGTCTATCACATAACAAAGTAATGCGCTAAGTCTATCATCGTATTACATAAATCGATGGAAGCGCTGGGGAGTGTCTATCACATAACAAAGTAATGCGCTAAGTCTATCATCGTATTACATAAATCGATGGAAGCGCTGGGGAGTGTCTATCACATAACAAAGTAATGCGCTAAGTCTATCATCGTATTACATAAATCGATGGAAGCGCTGGGGAGTGTCTATCACATAACAAAGTAATGCGCTAAGTCTATCATCGTATGACATAAACCGATGGAAGCGCTGGGAAGTGTCTATCACATAATAAAGTAGTACGTTAAGTCTATCATAGTATTACATGAATCGATGGAAGCGCTGAGAAGTGTCTTTCACATAACAAAGTAGTGCGCTAAGTCTATCATCGTATTACATAAATCGATGGAAGCGCTGGGGAGTGTCTATCACATAACAAAGTAATGCGCTAAGTCTATCATCGTATTACATAAATCGATGGAAGCGCTGGGGAGTGTCTATCACATAACAAAGTAATGCGCTAAGTCTATCATCGTATTACATAAATCGATGGAAGCGCTGGGAAGTGTCTATCACATAACAAAGTAATGCGCTAAGTCTATCATCGTATTACATAAATCGATGGAAGCGCTGGGGAGTGTCTATCACATAACAAAGTAATGCGCTAAGTCTATCATCGTATTACATAAATCGATGGAAGCGCTGGGGAGTGTCTATCACATAACAAAGTAATGCGCTAAGTCTATCATCGTATTACATAAATCGATGGAAGCGCTGGGGAGTGTCTATCACATAACAAAGTAATGCGCTAAGTCTATCATCGTATTACATAAATCGATGGAAGCGCTGGGGAGTGTCTATCACATAACAAAGTAATGCGCTAAGTCTATCATCGTATTACATAAATCGATGGAAGCGCTGGGGAGTGTCTATCACATAACAAAGTAATGCGCTAAGTCTATCATCGTATGACATAAACCGATGGAAGCGCTGGGAAGTGTCTATCACATAATAAAGTAGTACGTTAAGTCTATCATAGTATTACATGAATCGATGGAAGCGCTGAGAAGTGTCTTTCACATAACAAAGTAGTGCGCTAAGTCTATCATCGTATTACATAAATCGATGGAAGCGCTGGGGAGTGTCTATCACATAACAAAGTAATGCGCTAAGTCTATCATCGTATTACATAAATCGATGGAAGCGCTGGGGAGTGTCTATCACATAACAAAGTAATGCGCTAAGTCTATCATCGTATTACATAAATCGATGGAAGCGCTGGGAAGTGTCTATCACATAACAAAGTAATGCGCTAAGTCTATCATCGTATTACATAAATCGATGGAAGCGCTGGGGAGTGTCTATCACATAACAAAGTAATGCGCTAAGTCTATCATCGTATTACATAAATCGATGGAAGCGCTGGGGAGTGTCTATCACATAACAAAGTAATGCGCTAAGTCTATCATCGTATTACATAAATCGATGGAAGCGCTGGGAAGTGTCTATCACATAACAAAGTAATGCGCTAAGTCTATCATCGTATTACATAAATCGATGGAAGCGCTGGGGAGTGTCTATCACATAACAAAGTAATGCGCTAAGTCTATCATCGTATTACATAAATCGATGGAAGCGCTGGGGAGTGTCTATCACATAACAAAGTAATGCGCTAAGTCTATCATCGTATTACATAAATCGATGGAAGCGCTGGGGAGTGTCTATCACATAACAAAGTAATGCGCTAAGTCTATCATCGTATGACATAAACCGATGGAAGCGCTGGGAAGTGTCTATCACATAATAAAGTAGTACGTTAAGTCTATCATAGTATTACATGAATCGATGGAAGCGCTGAGAAGTGTCTTTCACATAACAAAGTAGTGCGCTAAGTCTATCATCGTATTACATAAATCGATGGAAGCGCTGGGGAGTGTCTATCACATAACAAAGTAATGCGCTAAGTCTATCATCGTATTACATAAATCGATGGAAGCGCTGGGGAGTGTCTATCACATAACAAAGTAATGCGCTAAGTCTATCATCGTATTACATAAATCGATGGAAGCGCTGGGAAGTGTCTATCACATAACAAAGTAATGCGCTAAGTCTATCATCGTATTACATAAATCGATGGAAGCGCTGGGGAGTGTCTATCACATAACAAAGTAATGCGCTAAGTCTATCATCGTATTACATAAATCGATGGAAGCGCTGGGGAGTGTCTATCACATAACAAAGTAATGCGCTAAGTCTATCATCGTATTACATAAATCGATGGAAGCGCTGGGGAGTGTCTATCACATAACAAAGTAATGCGCTAAGTCTATCATCGTATTACATAAATCGATGGAAGCGCTGGGGAGTGTCTATCACATAACAAAGTAATGCGCTAAGTCTATCATCGTATTACATAAATCGATGGAAGCGCTGGGGAGTGTCTATCACATAACAAAGTACTGCGCTAAGTCTATCATCGTATTACATAAATCGATGGAAGCGCTGGGAAGTGTCTGTCACATAATAAAGTAGTACGCTAAGTCTATCATGTATTACATGAATCGATGGAAGCGCTGGGAAGTGTCTATCACATAATAAAGTAGTGCGCTAAGTCTATCATGTATTACATGAATCGATGGAAGCGCTGGGAAGTGTCTATCACATAATAAAGTAGTGCGCTAAGTCTATCATCGTATGACATAAACCGATGGAAACGCTGGGAAGTGTCTATCACATAGCACAGTAGTGCGCTAAATCTACGCATAGACGCCTACACTATGTTTTACACGAAGGATTAAAGACGATTTTTAGGTCTCTGGATCTCAAGAACCTAAAAAACCATGAAACTCAAATGAATGGTATAAATTTATTGTGTTTCCCAGGTGCAGGTTATGTCATATTTTACTTTTAATACTGATAGATTTACTTACATTTAATATACAAAAAAAAAATCTAGTAAAATATTAAATATCCTGCACCTAAGAAAGTTTGCGTCAAACTTGCGTCGAGATCAAATTTTGTTATTTTATATACAAAGTGGATTGTCCACAATTGGTTTTTGTCAAAGATTTATTATACTCTAATTAAACTATATCAACTGGTACTTCTGAATGAATGAAACTGTTCAACAACAATCTGTAACAAAATGTATACCCTATTTAATAAATGTGAAACATTTATACACAACACACAACATTGTAACATTGCTATCTATCTATCTATCTATGAACTAACAAGTAGCAATAATACATTTAAATATTGTTTACACATTATTGTAAATAATGTACATTTGTGTTAACACATTGGTTACTAAATAAATATGTTATAATTTTAATACATTTCAACACAAAATTATATACCACGATTCAGATACATTCATACAGAGATACACAGATATATTTATTACATATCCATACCATATAGATATCTAATTCTAATAATATTTAATATAATACACATATCTATGCATAACGCATGTATACAAAAATTGAACCTATCAGAAAGGACAAAGTTATGTTGATATTGTTTGTAGAAAATAGATAGATAGATAGATTGTAAAGGCTGTTATGGACGGGACACACTTCGACCATAAGGTCCATTGTGATGAGTGGAGAACAAGGAATTCCAAGTGTGTAGACTAGGAACTGGTAGGATGTGCGGCTGCAGCCGGCTTTGATAGGAACTATGCCGATACTCATCTAGAGTTCGTGAAGGAAACTGCAAAAAACCTTCACAAGCATAGTCGGTTACTTAGTTCTTGTCCATACCCCGACAGTTTAGTCAATAGGGAATATGCATGAAAATTTTTTTTCACATTTATTTTCAGAATATGAAAATACTGTTAATACTGTAATAATATTTAAAAACGAAATTAAAATCCGACTAATATCAAGGAAGCTATAAGCTTTTAAAGATTATTATCTGTCTCTTTCTTGCAAAAATACTAAAAACGGAGTTTTACGTGTATTTTAAATGGTGAAAATGTAATATGACGTCACATAACATATCAAGAGGGCTATCACCCTCTTTGTCTAATCGGGAATTTCAATCATTCATATCTCGCTTATTTTTAAAGTTATTTAAAAAGTAATTTTACCTTGATATTTGCCAAGTAAACATGCTTCAATCCAAGTGAAAAAAAATTTTCATGCATATTCCCTATTAACCGATTATAATTGACAAACTGCCCATGTCGGGATTCGAACCCATATCCTCCCAGTTCAAAGTACACACGCCTTTACAAGCGTGACTGCTTGCCTGCTCAAAAAGTGTATGTAGACAGATTTATATATTTTTATTTTAATAAACAATAATATATTTAAATTTCAAATTGTGTCCCAATTTCTAGAACAATTATTTGTCTTTTATAAATACTTATTTCGATTACAAAGTAGTCATCATCCGTATGGATTAGCTAATCGTAACTATCTCCGGGATGTGGAGTCAAAGATATGTTACTCATTGGTGAGACACGCACCAATTTAGCAACGAGTAACATATCTTGATTAGCTTATCCTAACGTTTATTAACATCATAGGACTCTTGAAAAACCTTTGAAGGAAAGGAACAACAATAGATCAAATTGAGAAAACATTAGGTACTTTTTAGATTCAGTAGATTGGTTCAATTTTATTGCAGGGAAGTGTATACAAAGTGGGAATATATTTATTATAAATATAATAATAATTAATAGTTGTTTGATTATTAAAGTGCCTATTCAATTCATTCTAATCAATGTGATACAATAAAGAGAATTCGATTAACATTGATGAATTCAATCGTTCATTCCCCTTCTGGAATTCCAGTTGATAAAAGTGTCTTGTTTAAAAAAAAAGTGATTAATTTTTATAACATAATATATGTTTATATATATATATATATATATATATATATATATATATTTATATATATATATATATATATATGTATATATATATATATATATATATATATATATATATATATATATATATTTTAAATCGTATGACATACAAATTACATTATTGTATATAAACTCGGCCTATCGCAGTACCGTGTGCTCGAGTAATAAAAATAACGTTCCCAGTTTTGCTCCTCTGCTTAAGTTATTACAATGCTGTACAAAGATCACGGCAAACATTGTATACTAATTATTTTAACATAAAATATTTTGATTCTGAAATATTAAGAAAACCAAATCTGAAACATTTGTTTGCTCATTGTTCAATAAAACAATGTTCCTTTGTATGTTCTGTTTTCGCCAAGAAACGAACCATTATATCAAGTTATATCAACCATTGGTTGATGAGTTAATTATTACGTATCAATATTTAATTAAAATTCAATGACAAATTTCTCTAAAAAGTATACGCTAGTTTTCTCATATTATGTCATACGTAACCTTAATGGAATTTGACATAATTATTGTATTGTAACGCTTAAGTATAAACAAATAATTGATATGTGAAAAATATTATACCATATTGAATGTGACAATTTTTTACAAATAATTCCACTTATACATTATCATACGAACTCTATGTATATATAATTTTTCGAACGGTGAAAATTAACGGTATAAAATAGAACATATTTGTTTAGACAAAACCATGAAAACCACAAACCATTATGCATATAGGTAGGTACCAACGAACAGTTAGTTAGACGATACTCGTATGAGAGAGTTATAATAGATCTCTATTTGCGAATACTGTTTGTAATATTTATAAAATGATGGTGATTGTTTTGTATTTATTCCAACATACATACATACATACATACACATATATTTAATTATGATAATTAATATTGTCTTTTACAATTCTATAACACTTTTATTTTATAATAATTTAAATATTATATTTGAATTATATTTTAACAAACCGTTATAGAATTATGATAAACACTGTAAAATATACCTACTGACAAATTTATTAATATATCGAATTGTGATTCGTATCAGGTACTCCTTGTAGTTGCAGTTATAATAGCGGATGGGAGGTTGAATCCTGGCAAGTGGGCCTTTCTAGGCCTCTTTGGTCAACCCGTAAAGGACAATGAATTTGTATGTAAACTAGGAATTGGTAGGTTGCATCTAACTTACAACTATGTCGAAATTCATCGGAAGTTTGTGAAAGTTAACTGCAGAAAACCTTCACATTCATAGCCCGTTATTTTCGTTATTTTCATTATTAAAATCCTAAAAACTATATTTGGGCTATGTTAGACATTCATTATCCAATTATTATCAAATCCATTAAATTTAGGGCAAGAAATTTAATTTTGATAGATTGAAAGAAAGAATTTTGATGGAAAAAAACAAAATATCTGTAGTCTGTTCATAGTTCATGTATCTCAAAAACGATAATCGCTACACAATTATATATAACAGAATTGAAAATTGCACCCTAAAAATATTGGACGTCATTAAATCCAATTAACTGTTTTTGGTCTATGTTGAGTTATTTTATTTTATTTTGATGAAATTTTTTTCTCCAAAATCAATCTATCTAATTTTACGATATCGATTCCAACCGAATAACAAGTTTATCTCTTAATTATCTCCACTTTTATTTCTGTTATAATGTCTATTATAAAATAGCTTTAGTTTGTTTTCGTTATCGATTAATTATCGATTTACAAAACAAGTTGTTATGTCTGTATTGAGATAGGATTTTCCTACACAATTTATAGTTTTTGTCAGTACGAATAAGATTTGTATCTATACTTCCAGATAACAGTTTCAATTAAATATATCTTCAATAACAGCAACAAATTTGAAACTGAAGATAATTATTAAAATATTATAAAATAAATTCCTAACATATTATATTTATTATTATAATCAGAACGAACACGTATGAAATTTCTAGATACAATATGATGATGGTTATAAACAGAATTATAAGAATTCTCCCACATCATTCATTCTTCTTTAAGTATTTACAAAAGTATTTATTTACATGGAAATTATTATTTTAAATATAATAGATGTTCTTAAAATTGTATAATATAAATATATCTGTTTATGTCTTAAAATAACAAATATAGTTCAAGTTGGCCATAATGTCCTTCCTATAGTCGATATTTTTACATAACTAAACTGTCACCTCGATAAAGATCACTATAAACTACTCAGTACCCCCATTAATTTGACAGATTTATGTCTGTTTGTTATTTGTTTCATTTTCAAATAACCGATTTTTCATCAAAGATGGCCAAGACTCTTCTCTAACAAATATTAGAGTAATATATTGTGTTTTATTTATATTGCTCTCACTAGTGACACGTTACTTATAGGTAAGTGTATTATATGTTACAGCTCGACATGTTACCTCGAGTTAAGCAAAGATACTCACATAGTTATACCATTTTGAGTTTTCATTCCTCTTACAAGTGACACGTTACCTTATTCATCAATGAGTATAATTATTTTCCTAGATGACTTTTATTGTGAAACATTAAAATGCTAAATGTTATCATAATCTGCGCAAAGCCAAATTTGCAATTTATGAAATCCGATCATTGAGGTTACTTTAAGGTTACTGTAGATATCAAGTTATTTGTTACACCTTGCGTTTTATTGTCATCCCTCTCACTTGGAACACGTTACTCTGATTAAGTGCATTTATTCAGATAGTTATTATACCTCGAGTTTTATTTCATTCCTCTCACTAGTGATACGTTACCTTGAGATAAGTGCAAATATTCAGCTTCTTTTTCACATCGTGTTTTATGTGTATTATTCTCACTAGTGACACGGTACCTTGAGGTAAATGCAGATATTCATTCAGATAGTTATAACATCATGTGTTTTATTTCATTCCTCTCACTAGTGATACGTTACCGTGAGATAAGTGCAGATATTCAGGTTCTTTTCCATCTCGTGTCTCTCATGTGTCTTTCACTAGTGACATGTTACCTTCAAGTAAGAACTTATACACCAAAGAACTAAATTTTCAATATAAAATCTGCGACCCTTTATTATTCGTATCGATATCGATGTCCGTACGTTAAACCTTCGTACGACCGTACATTAAACCTTCACTGTAGAATTTAAAATTGTTGTTGGTTTTGTTTTCTCAAAACATTTTATTTTATATATGCTATAAAGTTGAAAAATGAAAACATATACATTGTTAATTGAACTAATTTACGCTAATTAATTGCGAATAATTTTTAGTAATTAACAACAAATAATGAAAGTTTATACAATATACAAATACATTTCAATGTATACGTATTACCGGGTATTCGAATATTCTGTTTTATAACCTTTTTAAGGGGGTTCTTTTGCCGGATATATAGTACATTAATAAAATTCTACAAATTCCAATATAGAACATACATAAAATTCTACAAAATCCACAATAAATATTGCATTTTTTGTCGTTAGTTACAAAATTAAAATTCATTATTTTAATAAATATACCGTCTATAAATATATTTGTATAACTGTGTGGATTTTTTTGTTACGAAATAGAGTTTCGATTATGTTGATTAAATTTAATAAACTGTAGGTTAGGTTAGGAACTATGCCGATATTCATCTGGAGTTCGTGAAGGAAACAGCAGAATACCTTCACAAGCATAACTGGTTACTTCGTTCTTGTCCATAGATAGAAAGATTCTAAAGGCGGCCCTGGACGGGCTACACTTTGACCATAAGGTCCATTGTGATGCCTAAGGATGTGAGGATGTGATTGGAGTGGAAGGAATTTTTGTGTATAGACTAGGAATTGGTAGGCAACTTGGCCGGTTAATAAACTGTATAATTCAAATCTTAATTTAAAACAATTTGTATCACAGTGTCTAATTTATTAACATACTTTACTGACAAAAAATCCTGTGGTTTATGAAATTTAGAATCTTGCAAATCAAATTTTGACAGAATCTAATTCATATCAACTTTTTTTTCACACTAAGCTTAATACTTTTGCGGGAACTTTATGTTTATTTTAATCACCTTCTACAGTTGTATAAAAGATAATTTTGGAACACACAGTAAACAGTGTTATAGGTAAATAAGTGTGTGTATACATGCTGATATTTAAAATTAATTAAATTTCTTACCATGTTTAGGTATCGTGTATTCCCCGTACACATCCTTTCATTTCACTTGTTAATATGGTAAGTATTAAATTAAATACGGTAAGAAGTTAAATGTAATTACAGGGTGAATATATTACAATATTACACCCCCACAACAGAAAAACTTTCTTCTGTTACGAAAATAATATAAACGTAGAATATATTGATCATCAAGGGAATCAACTTGCATCTTTTATCCGGAAATTTGGGGAGCTATTTGAATTGTAATCAATTTACAGTATCACAAACATTGTTTAGTGGCACAAATATAATATAATATTTATTTTTTGAAGGGATGAAGAAAAACTAAAAATTTTAATAGAACAAACAAGTAAAATTTAACTACTAAGTAGTCATCATCAGTATAAATTAGCTAGTCGTTTTATTTACTCTTTAACAACTAGAAATAGATAGAGAAAATAGAGATCAATAGAAAAAAATAAAATAAAAATTAAATTAAATAAATTATAAAAACTTTTTAACAAAAAATAGAACCGACGAAAAAAGAAAGTAACTGAAAATAAAAAAATAAAAAGATCCTGTTTAGTCTAAGTCTTACACTAATGAAAATACCTAAATAATTTTGAATAATACCCTTGAAGAAAATCGGTAACTATTGTTTTTTGTACCGATGACAAATTTCTTCAAATCTTCATATAACGTACCTAGTCGATCGAAGCTTCATCGAAGCCACTATTTTAGACTTAGAAATTTGTTATGTGACGTGCTTTTTTCTATTTTAAAAGAAGTTCGTTTATGGTCAAAATTGGTCAAGAGGGGAGAGGGGTTCAAAGGGAGAGGGAACACTTATTACAATTCATTGCCTGGCCATATTTTCTGTAACTCTAAAAATAATTACAGATATTTGCAATTTACATTTAATACCCACATTATTGAATGCTACAACTCTTTTTGAATTTTTAATGACTATCACCATGGTTACTTGATTTGATAATCAAGTAACAAATGATGATTTACAGAAATATTTAGAATTTAAATAAACGTTTTAAATTTTCTCCTACGTGACAAATTTTTATTTTTTTAAATCAACCCAGATATAAATTACACAGGTAAGTTTATATTAAGGAAATAGATATCTCTCTTAAGGTGGTTTGATGATAATGAGGGGTGGGTGTAAAGGGGGGGGGTATCGGATATATTACAGACGATAGTATTAGTTTAGTATGCGTTGTAAATATTGAATATCAAATTAACTTACAACATAAAACTTTTGCAATCAGATAACAATAATTAATTACATAAAATTATCTGATATTCTTACATAGGTACTAGAGGAATCGGTCGTGATGAATATACATTTATCTATAACCCTTTACACTTTCATATCTACGGTGGTAGTACTAAAACCGAAGAATCGTAGGTAGCACATTTACTATCTTAGTTTCACCAATAATAATAGGTGTGTGTGTGTTTAAAGTTTTAAAGGTAAGTAAAGTAATAAGGGTGTTCGTTATTTGATGAATCAGTTCTGAAAACTAATATATATATATATATATATATATATATATGCATACCAAGTTTAGGTCCCTTCTGAATAGTATTCCTTACACCCAAGATGATTTGAAATGTAAAGTATGTTTCAAACATCTACAGGATGTTTGGAAAATTGTGAAAAAAATTTAAATATTCGACCAAATACTCACCAAATTGGATAACTTTTCTATTTGAAAGCACAATAAATTTCAACTACTGATCTCTTATTTGAGATGTCTTGGCATAACGGTGTATTTTACAATTCGATATCTATACAGTGTGTGTTGGTAAGGTTTTCCAATAGAGAATCAATGTTAAATATTATTTATTACTGACTGCCCGTTTGGTTCCTGTATGTAGTCAGTCAGTACACATGTAATGAGAGTCATCACATGTACAGTCATCAACCATACACATGTATGCGTATGGTTGTTTGTTTGTCATTTAAGAGTGGGGATTTTGTCAGTACACATGTAATGAGAGTCATCACATGTACAGTCATCAACCATACACATGTATGCGTATGGTTGTTTGTTTGTCATTTAAGAGTGGGGATTTTGTGATGCATATACTAAAGTTAAAAATTCAATGAATATATTTAATTCACTCTCATTACATGTGTACTGATTGACTTCATTCAGTAACCACACGGACAGCTAGTAACAAATAATAATTAACATTGATTCTCTATTGGAACGCTTGCCAACACACACGGTATAGTATACGTATACAGTTTAGTCCTGCATGTCCGTTTGTCCGTAGACACTTAAAAACGTACGAATCTTAAATTTCGTGTGTGTGTTTTATCTAGAGCTAGAAAATCAGATCAAGTTCGTGAATAGGTCAAATCAGACCGTACAAAACAAAAGTTGAAGAAATATGTATTCTTCTTTTTTAACCTTCAAGTAGCCGAGCGGGCTTCAAGTAGTTGTTATTTTTACTTGTTTAATATACAATTTTGTTTCGAGTATTGTGGTTTGGGGTTTCATTATTTGAATTACTATAAAAGTATTTACTTGAACTTACCTAAGTTATAGTTAATGATATCGTCAAAACTTGAGACTAGCGAATACTATACAAACTTTCTAAACACCATTTACATAAAAATATCAAGATAAAACAAATTCAATAGTGCGGATAGATATCTATCTACCTACTAGTCTCTACTTATACTTACTACTTCAGGTAATAGTAAAATATTTATACGATAACCTCTATCAATACTTGTCGATCAAGATACTTACGATATGTACTCGTAGTAGGTACCTACGTATTTCTGTTTGTTCAACGTTTATTGTTGTTGAAAATGATGCTGACAACACCAAAATTGTTATAGGTTCTTTACATTTGTGTGTGTGTGTGTGTGTGTGTTACTTTCGGTGAAATGTTCTACGGTTCACCAATTTGTTGTTGTAGTTCTCATTCTCTCTTCTTCTGACAAACTGAATTGAATTCAACACCAGAGTTGAAGTCAACACTACGAGTATTACGGCAGAGTAGAAGTCACTTTATTATACATAGTCGTAATATCTACCTACACGACTCCAAGTGTTGTTTAGTCAGTGTTCATAACAAGACAAAACTTTAAAATTGGAGAATTTACAACGTTGATTTGCGATATATACATATACACTACCCTGCTAAATAATTGAACCGATCGGAATTTCGTTGTTAGAAAAGTCCAACATTTTGTTAGGCTATGTAGAATGTTGAATATATTTATTTGATACACTTAGATAATAATAATAAATAATAATAATGGGGTTCAACCTCCGTTTTTGAGACATGACGGTCCATAACAGAAGCCATCCACATCATTATTTTTTAATCGTTATGAACTATTATTATACATTTTTATGAAGTGAGTGGAGGATCAGGAATTCGTATGCAGACAAGGAATTGGTAGGTGTGCGGCTGCAACCGACTCTGATAGGAACTATGCCGATATTCATCTGGAGTTCGTGAAGGGAAACTGCAGAAAACCTTCACAAGCATACCCGGTTACTTCTTTCTAGTCCATACGTTAACAGTTTAGTCAATCAACCGCCCCATTGATTTTTTTTAAATTGACAAACTGCCGGTGTCGGGGTTCGAACTCATAACCTCTCAGGTCCAAATAGAAACAACGCTTTGACAAGCGTGGCTACTTGGCTGGTGATACACTTAGATATATCTTGGGGTATAATGAGTATTGCACTTCGATCTTATGGCCCATTGTGCTCCCCCTTCTACTTCAGTCAGACGAGATTCGCTTCTCTCATATCTTGGCAATAGCAAGAAGCTTGTGTAAAATTAATACAAATATAATTTTTTTATTACAGATACCAACAAAAATATTGGGAACTGTTTGGATTCAGATTGGTTCATCTGTATTGCAGGTGAGTGTACATATAAATACTAGATGGTTAGGTTATCGAATTGGGGATCACTGTTTAATATAACTGATATCTTTCATGAGTAGTTTTATAGTCCAGAGGTTAAGTGACGTATTTTAAGTCGTCGGTGCTTAGCTATGCTACGGTATTACTCTTCGTGATATGTTGGGTTTCCGTGAAAGTTGGTGAAGCAAATTTAGTGAGACCAAAATTTACCGTAGAAAAAAATTTCAGAATATTTGCTGAAATCTTAGATCCAAGTTTATTATAAAATATCTAAATCGGAATGCGGTTTTCTCAAGGTGTATTTCTGGTAAGAAAAAATGAGCCTTGCATTCGCCTGTTTCATTTTATAGCCTGTTTCAAAGACAAATTTACTTCACATTGTTAATCACTGTGCATATTTACGATACAATGATTTTACTCTTTGGAGGTATATGGAAAATATATTTTCATTCGCCTAAGTTGAATGAAATTCCTGAAACAAGACTCAAACCCCCCTTTCACCTGAGCTTATCATTACCATAGCAAGATACTCCGTAATTACCGAATCAAGGGGTGGCTGCGACAAGCTGATCTCAATTACTGGGACTTTGTGCAGGGCATGCGACAGGCCAAGTTGTGCATAAGCACAGCTAGGCCATTCGACTGTGCTCGGTTGAAACTCAATATAATGCAGTTGAGAAGGGTGGTGGGGCTCTTGACAGGATACTGTCGATTGAACTACCACCTTCATAACTTGGGGATCTCTGATGATCCCTCTTATAGGGCCTATATGAAGGACGATGAAACCTCCATACATGTTATATGCACCTGCAGAAACCTGCGAGTGTCAGGTATAGAATGTTTGGTTCCGAAACCTTGAATCCATCAATCCTGCGAGAAATCTCGGCGTAGAAGTTGTGGGCTTTCTGTGTGGCGTCTAGCCTTGACAGAATTCTATAGCTTCATCTGCTTAAAATAGCACATATTACCCGGAATCGTCTCGTTTTCGGGTGACAGGTTCTCAAGGAGGGCACAGAAGACCCCTTGGTTACCCCTCTTTCTAATTATTATTATTAACTTTAAACTAAACTTAGAATACCTTTTTCTATATTATAAATAAATAAAGGCGGAATAAAATTGGTATCATCTATCCTCCGGACTATAAAGTTATATTATATATTTCAGGAGAGATATCTTTTGCAATGCACTGAAGTATTTAATAGTTTTGACAATACTTCATCTTGTTTGGAGTTATTATAATCGATTACCTATCAAAATAACAGACTTTTATTATACTGTAATTCTATTTATCTTTCGATTTACAATCATTTGATTTACGATTTGTTTTTGAACAAAATATTATTTTAAGAAATGTTCTCTACTAGTAACTATAGTCTCTAGTTAGAGCAGTAGGATGCTATTTATTTAATATGGTGTTTTTTAACAAAGTTTTATGTTTATTTTGATGAGAGAGGAAAAAACCACGATGCTTTTGTGTATATAAATACCTACGGAAGTTTTTCCATCAATTCTTTAATAGGTTGGAAATTTCAGATATTATAGGTTTTATTACTGTTAGAATTTGTCTCTAAATCGATGAATTTGTTGATGTAAGCAATCGAAATATATCGACTAGTAAGTCAGTGCTAAATTAGTTTACTAACTTATATTTACAGTGGATTTGAGCCGACACAAATTATATTAGTATTTTTATGTGAAACAACTTTAGTTCGAAACAGTTTTTGGAAAACAAATCGGATACGATCAAAATTGAAATATGTGTACCGTGCGAAAATACAAATGTATGTATATTAGTAATATGGGTCCACAAAATTAGTGATTTTTTTTCCAAAATTATATAGTTATTTTTGCCTGATTCTTGCGGTTTTTTGGGAAAATTTTTCGAACAAAAGTTATTAGTATAATTTTTATCCGAAGTATTTTCTTGAATACCGGTTGAATAATAAAGAAATCAATTAGAAACATATTTGGTAGGATTTTCAAAGCACGAACGATACTTTTCGAACCACACGCAGGAACACGTAATGCAACAAGACTTTACTTTGTTTCACAAAGTAAATTTAGTTTTAAACGAGTCACATTGTTTCACAAAGGTTGTTTCAGTGTATCTTTTCCCTTTTGGTTCAGCTTCCATAATTCGCTACCATACATTACTGTTGGGCGTATTATTGTTTTGTATACTCTAATATTGTGTTCGTTGAAATGACCTTGGAGTTAAAAAATTGCCTCAGTGCTCCAACTCGAATTTCTGACGATTCGTAACTACATAGTAACGCCTAGATAATTAAACCTCTCCACTTGTTCGAACTGATAAACCGTCTCGTGGTTCATTGTTACTTTTAAAAATTTACCTATTTCCGGTGGTGGGTTGTTTGTTGCTTGCAGCTTCATATATTTAGACTTCTGTTCATTAATCTTTAACCCTTTCGAATTTGCTGCCTTTTCGAGATTCTTTAATGCATCTATGAGGTTTTCCTTCGTTCTTGCAAGGTCGTCTGCATAAGCTAGATATTGATATTCAGATGATTATATAGGGTCCCTTTGTTATTTATGTCATTCTCTCTAATTGCGTCCTTTGTTAAATAATATGTATGTTAAATAATAGAGTTGATAAGGGGTCTCCTTGCCTAAGCCCTTTTTTGACGTCCAGTCCTCTTGAGACATAACCCACGACCAAAATTTTTATTTAGATATCGGTAAGTGGTTTTGGTTTTGGTATTTCAGTCAAAATGAGATTTATGACGAGTGGAAAATTCTACAATGTTATACATTAATTGTTGTTTGAACTATTTATTTCTGACCAGTTAGTTTTGTTCTAGTGACTATTGTTCAAGAAATACTTTGAAACTCCAGCAAACCAGTCACTCAGTTTACATAGATAAATATGCGGTTATTATAATAATAATAATAATTATAATAAAATATATATATAAATTTAATTAAAACAAATTCAAAAACAATTAAAATGATGAACACCCTTAAATAAAATATTTTGTAATTACAGTTTAATTAATCTCATTTACATTTAGAATAAATGGAATATAATACCATAAGATAAATGTCATGTTTGTTATATATATATATATATATATATATACACTACGTAAATTAAAATAGACCCAATAGCAAAATTATGTAGTGCATCTATCACTGTCTATGCACAGTATGTCATGATATGGTGTTACACTCACACGACGGACGACGGACAATAATGACAATGTATACATGCACGAGTAAGATGCAACTATATATAAATGATTGTAGTTAGAAAGTGATAAGTATAATATAATAGTTATTTATGTTAATAATAAAAACACAATTTTTATTTGCTAATTCCACTTGTAATTATTTATATAAAATAATTGTTGACGATCGTTTCAGAAAATGTCTCAAAGAAGATGAAACGATCGTAAACAATTATTTTAAATAAATAATTACAAGTGGAATTAGCAAATAAAAATTGTGTTTTTATTATTAATCATTATGGAATTCCACAAGTTAAAGCTCAATACAATTAATAAGTTATTTATGTTATAATACAATACTGATTGTTTAAGTGCAACAAAGTAAACGATATCATAGTACACTGCATATAGACAGCGATAGATAAACTATACAGTATTCCATTTGGGGTGGATTTTAAAAAAACAAGCTGTATATATGTGTGTCTGTGTGTTACACATAATATTTTGTATAATTTCCGAGATGAAAATTAATATTTGTCTATTATTTTAGATGTTATTGTATGATTCAATTATATATATTATTCTATAACAATTTCAAATACGATGTACTTTAAGAATGGTTATATTAGTGGAGAAAATTCTGTCAAGTTGAGTCAACGTTCTGTGAAAACATTAAGAGATGGTGTTCGGTTCTGTAGGAATGTATATTAAGCATCCGAATCTGTTGAATATACCATGTTAGTTTCGACTATGTACAATGTGATCATAAGCCATTGTATCTTATTCAACTACACCATTAACTAATTCACCGATATATCGAAGTGTGATTCGTATCAGGTACCTGCACCAAGTAAAAGGAAACATGCTTTTATTTTCATATATATTTTTGAATATTGAGAAACAAGACAATATTATACTTTAAAGAACGAAAGATTAATGATCGTTATTATTTTGGTAAACCGCCAGCTAGAAAATTAGAACGTATCAAATTGACTATACAGTTGAAATTAGGTAAAGGAATGTCTTCATCGTTCTTACTCCGTGTTTTCAGATAAAAGAAAAATATTAGAATTACGGGTCCCATTTTCAATATCATTTTTATGGGGTCGTAAACTTTGTATATTAAATGTATATATTGATAAACGTGGTCTGATCTTATTAAATTTCACTAACTCTGATTCTAATGTAAATAATAGATTTAATACCAGTCTTTCAAACTCTAATTTGAACGTAAGAGTGACGATGGTTCTGTTCTACCATGTCAAAATGTAGAATCATTGATTTTAGATAAAATTTATAATTTTTCCATTGCAGTTTCTCACTACTATCTATCATTTTATTAAACTTTTGTGTCTTAGTTAGTAGTGTCGACTGTATTTAATATTATTTTAATAAATTATTTTTATAAACAATTATAACTTCATCGTCCGTAGACCCTTGTTTTAACATCAAGGTGAGAATGCATCCAGATAATTTTAATTCGCAAGAAATATATTTTTACCGCAATCGAAAACTTAAAAAAGATATAATTTCCTAAAAGATATATTGGAGCTATTGGGGATTATTTTTCTCTACAGATCCCACAAAAATAATAATATGAAAGATCAATTTATTGAATCACACAATAATATCAATGAGAAGGGTATAAATACTATGGGTAGGTACTTCAGAGAAGATGAGAAAGACTCTGATCGTCAAATTTTCATAAAACCATTGAGAATGTGTACGAACAAAACTCATAGTAACACAACATACTCCCTACAACACAAACATTACAACATACAATGATGACAACGAATGATGTCATTGATGTGATGATGTCATCAAACTGATCGTTTTACATATTATTATCATTATTATTATAGTATCATAATCATTGATACCAAGGTATGGTATGGTATGTTAGTAGGGAATGTCGATCTTTGTTCCGTATACTTAAGATTGGTATATATATATATATATATATATATATATATATATATATATATATATATATATATATATATATATATATATATATATATATATTATACATCATCTAATTGGTGTTTATACCAATCTAAAGTATATATATATATATATATATATATATATATATATATATATATATATATATATATATATATGTTACGGTAAATGTATACTCTTGGGAAATGAACACTTTTACCGTAAAATGTGTACATTTCCTAAAAAGTTAGGTATATGTGAACTGAATATAATGTATATGTACATTTCCCAGCAAATGTACACTCTTGCCTTCACGTTTTGGTAAATGTATACTCTTACCTTCATGTTTTAAGAAAAGTTGGAAAATTTTGGCACGATTACGATAAAAATATGTAAAATTCCAACAGAGAGAGCTAAAACATGATGAAATTAGATGATAAAATATATACCCAACTGAACCAGACCCAACCCAACCAGGAATAACCCAACTCGACCCAACCCAACCAGACTCAACCCAACTCGGCCCAACCCAACCAGACCCAACCCAACTCGACCCAACCCAACCAGACCCAACCCAACTTGACCCAACCCAACTCGACCCAACCCAACTGGACCCAACCCAACTAGACCCAACCCAACTCGACCCATATCGATATCTCTATTTCGTATTTTGCGATTTCGTATTTTGTATGCTCACATTTACCAAAACGACATGGTCATTGAGAATTCAATGTACATTTACCTTCTTTGAAATTGTAAATGTTAGTTGAATGCACATTACCCAAACGAGGAGGCAAATGTGCACATTTACCGGAAAATGTGTACATTTGTCGCAATATCTACTTTTACCGTAACATGTATATGTGTATGTGTGTGTGTATGCATTGGTAGTAGTATACCTTACGCAGTAAAAAAAAAGGGGTAAATTGGAAGTAAACGTAGATACTTGACTAAACTTCGCAGCGGGTATAAATACCCAAAATATATATGATTGAAATTAAAAGATAAAATTTTATTTGATCTATTATCATCATTTTACTAAACTGTTTTGCCCTGAACTACCTGGTACTGAATAATAAAAGTCAGACTGATCTGGGTACCGGATCACTCTGGCGTTAAAAGGAACGAAGTAGCGGACTCGTTGGCACAAGAGGGGTCATCTCAAACGCTCCTTTCACCAGAGTCTATCATTCCCATAGTAAGATGCTCCGTTATTTACCGAATCAAAGGGTGGTTGCGACAAGCTCATCTCGATTACTGGAACTTTTTGGTCGCAATTGGGTCCACTATTTTATTTTTTAAAGTGTAGATAAATACTTATATTCTCAGAGAAGGTAATTGGATGTGAACAAGATATTATACGGTCTTTCAACAGGACGTACACAGGACCGAATATTTATTATTTATTTAATTAAAATAATAAGCCGTCAGCATCGAATGACTGAGCATATTTGTATAGTCTCATTGCAATCAAAATGAATTTCTCAGCGTTTCCAATCTTGTATGTGAACATTAAAATTTATTACAATCTATGGTTCGATGCAGATATTCAATATAAAACTTTCTCCAAACTTCGTACAGAGAATTGTGAATGGTAATATTTCTGATGTTCTGCACCTGAAACATCTCACCAGGAGCTCAAGTACTACGACTTGAAACGGATTTAGTTCATATGATCTTCTAGAACATCTACAGTAAGCAAAAAAGGATGTCTAAGTATTACAAATAAGTCTAGATTCAATGGATGTTAGATTTACATCCAAAAACTAACCTTGATAACCAACCGTCCAAGTAGCCGAGCGGTCTCAGGCGTTATATCTGAGGCGTTATGTATACTTGGAACTGGTAGGTTATGGGTTCGAATCCCGGGATCGGCTGTTTGTCAATTATTAAGAAAGAAAAGTGGCGGTTAATTGTCTAAACTGTCGGCGTATAGACAAGAACGAAATAACCGGCTATGCTTGTGAAGATTTTATGCAGTTTCCTTAACGAACTCCAGATGAATATCGGCATAGTCCCCATCAAAATTCCTTCCACTCCACTCACATCCTCACATCCTTAGCCATCACAATGGACCTTATGGTCGAAGTGTAGCCCATCCAGGGCAGCCGCTATAATATATCTATCTAATCTTGATGACTGGGCTAACTGAATTATGGGAAAGTCTTTGGGCTTGGATATGAACACATTAACTGACAGAAGTATGTTTTCTCGAAACAGAAACAACTTGATCTTAGAATCATCTTTTTGATTTTTAGCAAATAATCGCAAAGAGAATGGGTAAAGCAGTATAAATCTGTATATTCAACTGCATTTCACCCTTAAAACGTGACATATTTGGTACTCCCAAAAGTACTCCCATACTTTAATTCCTTAGAATTATTTTTCCTTCAAACTTTGGGAGAATGATCATCGGATTGTTAAGTTTTTTGATAAAATATGCGTAAAAAAGTGCATTTTTTTCATGTCCACAGTAGAAGGTTATTTTTGATGGTTCAGTTGGCATCATGAGTACCGGTGCGCTGTTTGAAAGTAGTATGAAATTATATATTAGTATATGTATGATGACTAGTATATGTATGATATGTTATGTGACGAATGGGAACACTGACGACAACCAACGGACAGCTGCTTTCAACAACGCGCAGGAGTACCAACATATTTTTTTACGCATATAATGATACAGTTCTTTTCGCGCAGATACTCGATCAGCTGATATAGTTTGGAAATACCTTATATGTGCCCTATAATCATGACAAGAAAATGATGTGAAAATCACTTTTTATAATCTTCAATTTATTTTTCGTACGAAATATTACATAGACTTGGACTCTATGTAGAACATAGAAATAACAATGGAAAATTATGCAAGCATATAGCAGACCCATAGATTGATTCGAACACTTGTACTACTTCAAGCACTCTCTTTCAGGCGTTTATTTGGATCCAAACGATGTATTTAAATAACATGAATAACGTTATCTTAACTGCATTGCATGTGTAGCATCAAACAATATTAGCATATCGTAAAATATATCCTGAAACCATATCTACAGTAGAGATAGATATATCTGTTGAAGACCCAATACAAAAACCGAACAGCATATCTCTACTCGGTATTATATGATGATGTTATGTTAAGGAGATATTATACGGCATTCATATAATATATAAGTAGAATAGTTCTTCTTCGTTCTGTGTGACGACACTTCAATATCCATTCAAATCCAAATTTCATGGTACATAAGTATAAATGACTTAGTTTACTTGTGAACAAACAATTTGTACAAAATAATAATAATAATAATACATTGAATATCATCATCTCCATCTATCTAGGTATAGTTCAAGTGGATCTTCTACTTGAGGATGTTCCCAGCATACCACCCCTTTTCGACAGGTTTTGCTCATTTTTTGTTCACAGGCTAAAAATAACTTTTTCGAATAAATCCCGAAGTTTCAGAATTTTTGACCCTTTTGAACGCGAGATAATTAATATCAAAGTTATCATTCTCTCTCACTCTCTCTCTCATTAGAAGCATGCGAAACTTCATGTCCGCCCAACTATTATCTATTGTATGAAAAAAAAAACTCGACAAAATTTATAAAAAAACCTAGGAGAGTAAAGATAAATATTTATTATATAAATTTTAAAAAAAAATCGTGTGTTACCGTTTTGTTTTTCGAAATATAAAAGTTTAAAATAATATTTTTTCTTCAAAATAACATTATTTTGTATATGTGAACAGTGTTTGTGTCTATGTGTTGTATATGTGGGTTTATGTATTTGGGCTGTAATAAAATCAAACCGGTTTTTTGTCCTTATAAAACTTATTGATTTGATTATATAACACAGTTCTGGAACGTCCTTAATATATAATCATTCATTTTAATAGATCACTACGGAATTCTTTCGTAAATTGATTTTTTTATGGATGGTTATTTCAACTATACTGTATAAAAACAATAGTGGACCCAACTTCGCAAAAATGAATAGTACTGAAGCCAAATACCTAAAAAATAAAATAAGGGACTGGAAGCATAAGGTAATTTTATGAACACATATACCAATAGTTTTTTTCTGCTATCAATGTTAAATCTTCCTGCATATATTCAATAATAAGTTATGTAATTATGGAAAACCGATTTTATGTTATTGCCTACAGTTTTTGACTACATAGAATTTGCAGATGGCAATCAGAATGTACATAAAATAAGGATAATATTTCGTCCCCAAAAACATATATTTATCCTTGAATGAAGAAATTAAATCAATATTGTAATTTTGCATGTGTATATATGGTATATAATATATATATATATATATATATATATATATATATATATATATATATACAATATATATATATATATATATATACAATATATATATATATATATATATATATATATATATATATATATATATATATATATATATATATATATATATTGTATATACACTACGTAAATTAAAATAGACTCAATAGCAACATTGTATAGTGCATCTATCACTGTCTATGCACAGTATACCATGATATGGTGTTACACTCACACGATGGACGACGTACAATAATGACGATGTATACATGCATGAGTAAGATGCAACTATATATAAATGATTGTAGTTAGTATAATATAAACGTTATTTATGTTATAATCCAATACTGAATGTTTAAGTGTGACAAAGTGAACCATATCATAGTACACTGCATATAGACAGCGATTGATAAACTATACAGTATTCCAGATTGGATGTATTTTAAAAAACAAGCTGTATATTACATTCTAATATTTCACTTAGTAGATAGATACGAATACAATACGAGGAATTGGATTCGGTAGTTATAAATTGTGTGTGTTTTTGTTGCTCCATATAGATTGTTATTAAATAATTTAAATTCAATTCGAATAATATATTGTAAACCATTTTCAGAAGAGAAACACAACCAACCATCACACACACATTCAGTCATTCATCCATTCACAAAACTAACCAATTCAATTTGCGTACAGAAATATTATGATGTCCTTCTTATTGCTCCAAATATGTGTTTGGTGTACGTTTTAGATTGGGAGGACACAATATAGATAGGTGCTCTTGATTCGTAATTTAATGTGTTCACACGGTATCACAATATACCTGCATTACATGTATGTTATAAATGGATACAGGTTTGTCCAAAAGTCACGGTAGATTTATTCCTACCAGAAGTCGAAGCAAACACAAAATCTGATATCAGTTCCACTTTTTTTTGCGAGGGTGGCTGATTAGCTTGTAGTGTACTGTCGTATACGTCACAAAATTCGTGTCCTTTTTTCAAAATTGTATAGTCATTTGGCGCTTTCGGTTTTTTTGGGAGAATATAAATTTTTCATTAACTTTTATTTAATGACTACAAAATAACTATACAATTTTGAAAAAAGGACACGAATTTTGTGGCTCATAGTACAATAAGCTTGTTTGACGTTTTGTTACTCTGTTTTCTATATTTTATTTCTTTTTTAAGTGGTAGAGGGAAATATGTTGGGTACTCATCGATTGAAGTCTTACACTTCAATAACCTTAGACGTCTATAGTGCAATATATATGTCCGTAGTACCCAACAAACTTGTATATTGATTGATAAATATTGAGGTTAAAAATAAACACTGGTTTAAAGATCTGAAAAGAAATTCTAAACTTAATCGGAAAAAACTTGAAGAATTTAAAATATTTCAAAGAAAAGTTTGCCCAATTCTAAATCAAATCTATGTATTTGAAATCGTATCTCGATTAAAAAGTAGTCTTCTTCAGTATCAATCAGCTAGTCGCATTTATTTTCCAAACTCGTGAGACAAATATTTGGTCTAGAAACGACAGGAAATTTCTTTCAATTTTATTTCAATAACCTACAGTACTTTTTATTATCTTGGATAATAAAGAAGAACGGTTTAAGGCGTTATGTAGCCGAGCAGTCTAAGGCTACTTGGGACTGGGAGGTTATGGGTTCGAATCCCGACATCGGCAGTTTGCCAATTATTAAAGAAAAAGGGTCGGTTAATTGACTAAACTGTCGGCGTATTGAAAAGAACGAAATAACCGGCTATGCTTGTGAAGGTTTTCTGCTGTTTCCTTTACGAACTCCAGATGAATATCGACATAGTTCCTATCAGAGTCAGCTGCAGCCGGACATCCTGCCTATGGCTAGTCTACACACAAAAATTCCTTCCACTCCAGTGACATTCTCACATCCTTAGGCATCACAATGTACTTAATGGTCGAAGTGAAGCCCATACAGGGCAGCCGTTTCAATCTATCTATCTAGTCGGTTACTTTCGGTTTTCTCAACATACCGATAGTTTAGTAAATTATCCACCCCATAAATTTTTTTTAAATTAATTTAATTGACAAACCGACACCGTTGCGAATTGAACCAGTAAACTTCCAGTTCCGAACAGAACGCCTTTAACAATTTGATCACTCTCCGCGGACCGGTCAAAGATTCAACCTAATATGTTACACCCTATATTTATACAGGAATATAGGCTCTTTACACAATATATACTCATATATATATATACACATACATACACATGTATATGTAGATTATTTCAAATTGATTAATCATACAATATTCAATTTCGATCGTATATATTCATGCTGGTTTCCAATTTCAAAATAATTGTGACTGTTATTTTAATTAGAGGAATATTAACAAATATGAGTTTACGTGATATGAATTTCAATAATACCTACTACGTGTGTAGGTGTAGGTGTGTGTGTAGGTATGTAGGTGTGTGTTTGTGTGTGTCCTAAATTTGTTGAGTTTTAACAAATATAAAATTTAAAAAAATAAATGTTTTTTTGCTAAAATAAACAATTATGTAAATTTTATTCAATTGTGTTTGTTTGTGATGATGGTATACACTCTCGTATGATTGAAAATTATATTTGATTTTTAAATGGTTACTATGAAAAAAAAAACCATCATCATCATCATCACACTCATTCCTGTGCAAATTAAAAAATCACCGAAAATTTTTCCATTCGATTTACATACCAAAACGTGAAAGTGTACTTGATTACTTCCAATTATTCACAGGATTGTATTCAGATAAAGTTAATTGGCATACCAACATAGATAGATACATCTTGGGGTCTAAAAAAGTATTGCACTTCGACCTTATGGTCCATTGTGCTCCCCCTTCTACTTCAATCCGACGAGATTCGCTTCGTCGATATGTTGGCAATAGTGAGAAGCTTGCTCATCAGGTCTTCCTGAAGGTTCTTATATTCGGGGTGAGATGAAACGAATATGCTGTATCTGCTGTAACCCAGAAGTTTGCAGTCAAAGATTACGTGTGCCTAGAGGTTTCTTCCTCCACGCTACACAATCTGCACACAATGGACCCGTTATGGAGTCCCATTGTGTGCAGGTGCCTCCGCAGTTGCATCGAGAGATAGCCTCTTGGTTGCAATCTGAAGCAGTACCTTCCCGTGGTCCTGCCGCGGTACTTTTTGCCAGTGACCACGGTATTTAGCACTTGACCACTCGTTGATCACCTGGCATACCAACATAGTAGATGGGTAATTTATGGCCAGCCATTGAGATTGCTGTAAAAACACAAATAAATATGGTCTGTACCTGTTAGAAAACCACTTCGAGTGATCGAGCTGTTAAAGGCGCTTTGCTCGGAACTGGGAGATTGCTAGTTTCAAACAAAATTGGTCCGCTATCAGCTATATTGATATGCCAATTAACTTCTTATAGTACATCCTTGATAAAACAATAAAATACATCCTGGATAAAGTAATATCGCTGGGTCCACAGACTATTATAATTCCTTCTTTGAAGGAAAATCACTATAGTCCATGCAGCTTCTACGTGACGCATTTGTTTGATAGTATTCTTCGGCAAAATTTCCATCCAAAAAACATACCGTATAATAAATTGACTTGGTTCGAACTCGTTTTTTTTTTGTTTAGTCAGAAAATTTCATTTCAATAATATTTGATAAAAGAGATATGATCAATATTGAAATAAATTGATATTAAAATGGTTATATACAAAAAAAAAACTAATATGAACAAATATGTACCATTATGGGTATTATATATCTGACTTCACACAAAAACATGTATGTACTGCTGGCATGTTGGCTGGCTGGCTGTTCTATCTGTATCCATACCATAACCATGAATATTATTTGTGAGATAAATGGTACAATTTATTTATATCGAACAAAAAACTTTGAATGAGAATTATTAATCTTTGTAGATATATATTCAAGTTCTAATGTAAATTTCCGAACAAGAATAATCATATAATATGGAATCTACATAAATGAATTCAATTCACAATATTTCAAACTATTCTCGATAGAATCCGGTTTTTTTTTTTTTTGCAAACAAGTGGATGAATATTAAATATCGTGATCATCGGGGGAAAATTATACTGCAGATAAAACTCGCGGAAATACTGTTTCGGAATGCATACAAATGGCTGTGCCTTGATGTACTCAACCTGAACAAGATACAAATTCGAAAGGTTGTCGGATTCATCACCGGACATTAACCCCTGCGGAAGCATCTACGCAGAATGGGACTCCATAACGGATCCATATACTCGTACTGCAGACTGTGCGGTGAGGAGACGAAATTATCTAGCCACGTCATCTTTTACTGTGTATCTCTCTGTTACAGTACTCGGTTATCTGCACTTTCAGTAAAACCTGCCAGCTCCTGAAGTTGAAGGGGGAGCACAATTGGCGATAAAGTCGAACAATTGCAATTACATTTATGTGCAATACAAGATATAACCATATATGTATCCGTTTTTCCACATGATTTCAAGTCATTTCAGAGGAAGTTGAGGTTTCAGATTCATTAAAATGTATTTTGTTATGTTTTATTTTAGAAATCATTGCTCCTCAACTATATCCTCCCCAAGTTACCACGGTAATTGTTATTGTAAATTACCTTGGTAACTATCAACAAATATAATTTGACATTCATTTAATATTTTCAATAAAGATAATTTATATCTATCAATTTGTCTTCTAATTTATTAAATGTATTATAATTATTAATGATTCAAATATAATCATTTATCATCTTACATATTTTGGCTCTCCGGCGGGGAATCGAACCCCAGTCTTTAAAAATGTAAGAAAATAAATGATTATATAAGAATCATTAATAATTATAATACATTTAGTAAATTAGCGGATAAGTTGAAAGATTATATTTGTTGATAGTTACCAAGGTAATTTATAATAACAATTACCGTGGTAAAGGAGCAATGGTTTCTAAAAGAAAGCATAATTGTTTTTAGGAGCGTTACCGCTACACATTAAACAGTTTATTAGCTAGCATAAAAGCTTATTATATACTGAGCCTATTAAATATCCAAATAATAGCTTTAACAGTGTATCAGACGTAAATTTATATTCCAAAACTACATTTTTTTTTTTTGGAGGTGATAAACTTTGAACTAAACTGTGATACCTGAGTATCTATTTAAATACCTAATGGATAAATTTAAAAAAAATATAAATAAATAAATAAATAATATGATCTCACGTAAAGTAATTAAAATAATTATGCTTTACATACAAAAAATAAATGGAAATGGTGTATTTAACATGGACTATAATACCCTAATTTATAGTATAGGGAGTATGTAAAATATTCAAGGGAGAATTTACTTTTATTTATAGGTTATTAGATTAGACCAAAAATAGTTACAATACGGTTATTATTTTGCGGGGAAAAATTTGGTTTTTTCTTAGTCGTCGTTTAGGACAAAGGACATCAAATATCAATTTTCATATAATTTCATTTCCGAAAGATTTTTGTTTCTAGATTAATGGTTAATGTGAGATGAAATTAGAAATAGATGCTTTGATATAGAACTCATCATGTAAGAGCTACATAGACTTAGTAAATTTTCTTAGAGGAAGGAATTACTATGGCTATTGCTAATATTTATTATTATGATATTGAAAATATTTCTGTAAATATTGAAGTTACAGAAAATATGGACTGGTAATGAATTATACTAAACTTTATTTACTACAACTTTACTTCTGATAAAATTTTTTATTTTACTTTATAATAAGGAAGATATTCAAAATTTTATAGTTTATCAATTGATGGATAGCTAAATTATACCGTGTGAAACTGATCCTCCATGTTTTGCCTTTTCCAAATTGATCTGCAGCAATTCAAACGTGTGCAAACAATGGCGGCAAAAAATACTCGATAATTCAAAACTTGGAGGCTAGTTTGCTTCAGAAAGATGAAACTTAGTCTTTATCTCTTAGTAGCTACTATGATTGTTTTACAAGCATCTTCTGTGATTACAATAAGCGTGAATTTCACCTTCAATAATTTTAATACACTCTGTAGTATTTAAAGACATTTCTCTTTTAATTTTTTTTTCTTTAATAGAAAAATTGGGGTACGTTCAACAATTGTATATACATACAGACCCACACACAAACACACACATATATACGCATAAAAGCCAGCGAGCATTCATAAAGGAAATACGAAAAGCATCATCTCCATGAGAGATCTTAAATATATTATTCTTATTTTGCAAATAAGTATTACGACAAAAGGAAACGAAAAATCATTATTGTTAGTTGAATACGAGTTGATGATGATGATGATTATGCTTGGCTTACACCACTGGCATGGCTTGGCTTGGCTTGGCTGTTGTTGTGATTGCATGAGATGAGGGTAAATGGGAAAAGTTCGTGAATTAAATGTAAGAAAAAAATTTTTCTTATATATACGAAATGGATAACCCATTGAAAAATCAACGATGTTCTTTTTTATAATATTTTTGTAAGTGTGGTTGCCTTTCGGTAATGGTATACTATCAGAGGTGACTATTGTTTACTTAATTTGACATTTAAGTAATATATCTGAACATTTGTAACATTATTTTGACATCAATATTTCTATATGAAAAATCGTATAGATCTTGGCTGGGTATTGAATCCAAGACCTCTAGCATTTCAGACCATTGCTCTGTCATTTGAACTACCCAGATGCTATGGTACTACGTGTATAATTTCTCACTATTTGATCTGTACATGTGTTTTTTTTATTTTTACATATATTTGAACTTTTTGTTTGTATCCATTCGTTGCTAGTATGTCTGCCTTTCGACTATGTTATACTAACGGAGGTGTCTACCGTTTACTTAATTTGACATTTAAGTAATATGTCTGCACATTTGGTGTTCTTTTTATATTTTGTTTCAATGTAATATTCCGTTGGGCATTTCGGTGAACTTAATATACACATTATTAAAATTTTCAGTCAAACGTTACCGTCAATCATGTGATTGAGCGAAACGGACCAATCTAGACAGATAATTACTATATAATGATCAGCAAAATATATTCGGTATTAGAATCATATGTATTATCAGTTTAAGGCTAAATTAGTAACGGTTGAAAATATATTGATTGAAGAAAAACCTTTCGGACGCTTATGAAGTGTTTTAATTTCCACTAATTTTTGGATATTTTATCTGTTAATCCTCTTGTCTGCCTGACAAAAGATAAAATCCTGAAATTTTCTTAGCGTAATTAAGAGAAGTAGAAACTTATTTCTATTTATAGGTATAAACTAAGCTTGTGATTGAGAAAAGTTGGTTGATACTTTAACGATGATTTTTCATCAAATTTAATCCAGAGTAGTTATTTTCATGTCGAATATATCGTGATGACTAAAATCGGCACCAATTTTTTATAACCTCCACCTCTTGGTTGAGATTTCTGAGTCTAAGTTTAGAAATCAGAGGGTATCGTACAGTGCACATTCAACAAAATTATATATGCATGATAATGAAGAATCTGTTGTGTAATTGTAGAAACGAAATAATCGTTTATAATAATAATAATAATAATCAAGTTTATATCTGATTATAATTTTAATTTACTTTTTTCTTTCCTGCCCGACCATAGGAGGAAGCACAGGGGAAAAAACGAAAGTGGGATAGAGAAAATTAGAACATTATATTGGGAGTAGAAGAGGTATATTATGATGAGGGTGGCAAACAAGATGTAGGTATTTATCCGGTGAAAATGTTTTCAGATTTACTTTTTTTTTCTCTTGTAAGGGGTTTAATTTTTTTTTTTTTGTATACAAATAATACAATAATTGAGTACTTTTAATTAAATATGTGAAGAAAAAAAAAGGTAAATGAAATTTTGCCCAGATTATATTTTCATATTCGTGTTAGTTACATGGATAAAGTTAGCCCTCTCGTTTTTCCCCCATCTTAGTTTGGTGGACCGTTCTATACTCGACAGGTATGAGTATTTTTACAAATGTAAATATAGAATTAATCATTTCAAATGGAATTTAAGCATCTTAACGTTTCAAAGATAGATACGGTCTTATTTTGTCCATTTACAAACTTGACCTTTGAATTTAGCTCGAGAACCCAAATACAAAATTTACACTTGTCTTTCTTTTGTTTTTGAGTTATCATGACTGATACATATTATATATACAGGGATGTTCTGAAATTCATTCAAGAAAACTATACCACAGTGCAGGGCTGCAAAAAACGAACAACTAAGTTTAATAAAGTTTTTCGATTTAACGCTTATTTTTAAGATATCAATTAAATACAATCAATTAAACATTGATAAATTTAACCAATCACACAGAGCGGTATAATGTTAGGAGGCGTGGCGTCAGCAGTAAAACGTGGCGCTTTACCTTTTAAACGTTCACAGGCGGTAATAGGCCCCGTCTCCTTACACAATGCACTCTGTGATTGGTTGAATTTATCAATGATTAATTGATTGTATTTAATTGATATCTTAAAATATAAGCGTCAAATCGAAAAACTTTATTAAACTTTTTTGCTTGTTTTTTGTAGCTCTACACCGTGGTATAGTTTTCTGGAATGAAATTCAGAACACCTGTATATACCGGTTTCAGAAACTAAGATTGTGTTTCAATTTTAGATGAGGTCATATCGGAATTCGGACGTTTTCTATGAAATAGAAATTAGATGACATAATCAGTCGCTAATAAAAAAAAAAAACCGTTGCCCACGCTTTTACATTTAACTAATGAATTATTCGTTTTGCTTAATAGCGTGTTTACTTCTGACACAAGAATGATTCATTTAATATGAACAATTGACGGGAGCTAACTTTTTAGAGGTACACTGAAGTATCTACCGTAGAGGAAATGATCGTTAATTTTAAGTAAATGTATTACACAAGGTAAAAAATTTCATTTTAATATTTAAAATTCTAGTAGCATGTAAGCAAATTGTTCGTAGAAGAAACAAACTCTCAGCTAAAACTCTAAGTAATTATTTAATAAATTATCACCTTAGAAAGTAACGAAAATAAATGGAATTATTAAATGCGAAGTTTTTAAAAACATTGTATATACTTAAAACATTAATTATTTTCAGCATACACAAATAATTTGTGTAAAAATTTACTCATAAAGCTATATAATCCATGGTGTATTGGTCAGCGCACTGATCACAAAATCTAAGGTTCGAGGATCAAGGTTCGATCCCGAGCAGAAAAAATAAATAAATTAAGTAAAAGTAAAAGTAAAAATTTCAAATTTTAATTAATAATTAATTTTTTTAATAAAAAGTAAAATTGAATTCAGGTAATTTTTATGGCTACTTTGATGGCACTGAAAAATAAAGTCAAAAAAACTATTTTTATGTTCCTTTTCAAAATTTTAAAGCTGATTTATGTCGAGCCCATGAGACTTGCGAAAAAATGTATCAAAGGAGAGTTTATTTAATAAACAATTTTTGTCCAAAATCAGATAAATGCGGCCCAAACTAACGGGAAAAATTTGGAACAAAGAAACTATTTTAACAGTCGATGTGTACTACTTTCTATCTAGAAAATAATATTATGATTAATTTATTTGGGCATTTCGATCGAATTCAAATAAATTCATGGAAGGCACAACTAACTATTTAATTATAAATAACAGGATATATAATTAATTTTATTCATATCAATGGCAAACGTATATAGTTTAATGGTTTTAATTCCACGTACAATCATTTGTTTCATTTTGTAAACGAAAGGTCAATTCGGTGATTCTAGGAAGTAGAATGGTACCTCGAATTGTATATAAATAAATTATTATATACATATATTAAAATTGTTTAATATCGGGTTTCCAGCATAGTCCAAAAGGCTGTGTTTCTAAGCTAATTTTATGAAAATAACCATTTTTATATATAGGGTGGTGCATAAGTAACGTTATGATTTAATAAGTGAATAAATTTTTTGTATTTTTTTTTTCATTTCAGAATTAACTTTGAATAACTTGGGAAATTTATGATGGATAGACTCATCACGGAACAAAGAATCAAAATTGTTCAATTTATTTTGAAAGTTAGCATTCGATTATTCAGATACAAAGATCATATCGAAATTTCTTTCATGTTCCGACAATTTACCGATTGGTTCAGCGTTTTCGGCAACATGGGGCTGTCTGTGATTTTCCGCGTGCTGGAAGACCTCGTGCAGTTCGAAATGATGGGAACATTGCTCGGATGCAAGCAAGTGTTGAGGAAAACCTCGAAACTTCCACCAGGCGACGTTCTCAGCAGTTGGTGATGTCTAGGCGGTCTTTGCAAAGAATTTTACATACCTTACACCTTTTCCCATATAAGATTCAATTGGTTCACGACTTCAACACCAAATAATGCATAGTTGATAGACAACTGATTTCTTTTTACTATAATTTAAGTTTATTTTTCAAATCAGTGGTTTATTCTGTCCAAATACTGGCACTGAGTAACACAGTCAGACTAGTCTGGGCATCGAATCACTCTGGCGATAAGTCTCTTTCACCTTTCCAAACGGCCCTTTCACCAGAGCCTATCATTCCCATAGCAAGATGCTCCGTAATTTACCGAATCAAGGGGTGGATGCGACAAGCTCATTTCGATTACTGGGACTTTGCGCAGGACATGCGACGAGCCAAGTTGTGCATAAGTACAGCTAGGCCATTCGACTGTGCTCGGTTGAAACTCAATAGAATGCAGTTGAGAAGAGTGGAGGGGCTCTTGACAGAACACTGTCGATTGAACTACCACCTTCATAACTTGGGGATCTCAGATGATCCCACTTGTAGGACCTGCAGGGTATCAGATATAGAATGTTTGGGTCTAAAACTTTGGATCCATCAATCCTGGGAGCAATCCTGGTGGGAGCGTCTGGCCTCGACAGAATCCTATATCTTTAAAATAGCACCTCTTACCCGGAGACGTCTTGCCTTCGGGTGACAGATTGTTCTCAAGGAGGGTACAGAGGACCCCTCGGCCTAGGAACACGTTTGCGGTACCCATCTTTCTAATTATTATTATGATTATTATCCTGTCCAAATAAGACCTGTTTTTCACTAATGATGAATTTTCCACTGTTGAGCTCTTCAAAATATAGTCCATAATAAACCAATCACTGACCTCCTTTAGAGTTTTATAAAGTTATAGAGTTTTATAAATATATTTATTTGTTAAAATGAAAATTTTCTATAAATATTTATTTTATTCCTTACCAAGATTTTCAACTTCACATGGCAACAATAATGTATCACCGATGACAGCACGAAATGTTTGGCTACGTGACAGGAAACGTGGTGGTAGTGCGTTGTCTTCCTCATCAAATTCAGGCATTCCTGTAAAAAAATAAAACAAACACACATACTTTAGTTACAAAATTTATATATTTCGAATACACACATGGAAAGAATAGAATAAACATGGATACGTCGACATTTCTTGAATACGAAAACTTTTGATAGTAGTTTTGTATTACAATATAAAAATTTTATATACAGGATGTCCCCCCCCCCCTCAATTTTAAACATTGAAACTAGGATTTTGCTTCAAATACGCATTTTGGGAAAAAATTTTCCGAATAAAAGTTGTTTTGTTCACCGTAACTTAGACCTTTAAGGTTATTTGAAGATCGCAATTAAAAATTGTACGATTAAAAATGACCTTTTTGAAAACTTATGGAAAGTTAAAAGTTTTCATCACTTGTCAAAAAATAGGAAAAAGTCGGTTCCTTTTTTATTAATTTCCAATAAAAATTGAAGACTTTATTTTTCTCAAAACAAAGGAAACTTTACAGAATTTATTTTTACAACGGTTATAAAATGGTTAATTATTAATCAAAATAGAACGCAAGTTCAAATAGCCTTGAAGGTAATGGTTTAAGGTGAAAATAAAGATCATAATAAGATGTCCCTCTCCAAACAAAATTACTCTTATTCGGACCATTTTGTCCAAAAAACGTATCCTTCACGAAATATTCAGTGTGGTCGTTGTTTAAAGTGAGGAGACACTCTGTATATACTTTGTCTCAAATTTGTTATGACGGTTTGGGAATTGTTGTTAGATTTGAAACAAGGAGTTAAGGAAATGGCAGTATGGGTGAAATGTATTTACAATTGAGGGAGGGGGTAAATAAAATGTGTTACATTTTGAATGACAATCAGAATTTCACCTTTTTAACCATAATAATAAACTATTGGTTTTATTTTGAAATGATTTTCGGTTAGTTTAGTTGGTTGGGACACAGTGTTTCAAAACTATTTTCATATTATTGAATACAAAATATTTTGTAAAACTGTTCCACCAAAAAAAAAAATGGGACCGAGTTTTCGCATACAAAAAGTACTGTAAAAACGAAAATGTCTTCAAAAGTAGTCTTAAAATCTATGTAAAGGTCAAGTTCTTTAACAAAAATTGAGAAAATGATTGATATAATATTTATTGGCTAAGTTTCTCTCAGGTGCAGAGTTTTTAATATTTTACTGGACCGATATTAGGTCCTTGTTTGGTCTATTATAAATATAATATTTTCAATTATCTAAGACCCGAGAATTTAATTAATTAAGAGGAACTCATGTTAAAAAACTAATTTTGGACATTATAAGTCATAGATATCTTTATTGTACAACAATTTATCTTTATTGTTTTGAAATAAATTTGATTTATGATGTCACGTATTACAAACTTTTCAAATACATTGTTTGAAAAAATAGCTATATATTTGATTTTTGTTATATATATATATATATATATATATATATATATATATATATATATCCAATAAATATATACTTACACTTTTAACCCTGAATTTTTGAGAAAAGTCGTATGTTCTTATACAGGATGATCAAAAATAGGAAGGCTAATCTATTGATTACATTCGAAACGAAAATGTGCTCTGCCAAATGAATTAACCAGATGCTATAGTAGAACGTGTATAATTTCTCACTATCTGATGGTGGCCACAGAGATGTATAGTCATTTTGTGTCTTATTCATTCGGTGTTTTTTTTTTGGAAAAGGTTTCGAATGAAAGTTTTTCATTATATATATACTTTTATTCGAAACATTTTCCTAAAAACCGAATATATAAGGCACAAAATAACGATACAATTTTGAAAGTAGAGCATGACCTCAGTGCCCATAGTACTTGTTGATTAAAAATGAGAACAATATAATGAGATTACTAGGACTCAAACCTCAGTTCTTACTCACCAGGACGAAATACTTATCAATACACCATGGTTACTTAGTGATTTGTCTCAAAAGTAAACAGTTTGTGTATTCGTACAAAATCAAAAAAATTGATGTGTTTAAAGAAATGTAATGTAATTACTAAATAACCGTAGTGTATTTACCGTTCCGATAAATTAATACGTGAAGCTGTTTTGATAGCCAATAAATTATAAGTGTAATTTTTTGTTATTTGGAAATCTTCTTACGTTTTTCAAATAAAAATGTTATGACGTTTGATGAACCTCTTCGTTTACAAAATTTTGCACACTTTATCCATTTTCGGATCATGCTGTTTGTATAAATATATATTTCTATTTATATTTTGATGGTAAATTTTGAACAAACAATTGGTTTGCTTGTTTTGTTTGATTTTATACACATATATATATATATATATATATATATATATATATATATATATTCCAAATTTGATATGGAATTTGTTTGATTTGTTGATTGTTGCGTGTGTGTTTGTTTGTTTGCGTAACTTTAGTGTTTTTATATTTTCGTTAACTTTAAACTTAATTTTATGATTTTCTAGGTTAACGTTGATATTTTAAGATGGTGTATGTGTGGTTTTTTGAGGGTTTCCTTATAAACTACCACGATATCCCGACTGATGTATTGATTAAATTGATTACAAGTTCATTTGAAAACAAAATATTTATTTATAACATAAAATATTTATTGAAGAATTTGTTTTATGGGGGAGTCAATTCGATTGTACTTTATTTTGTGCTAATAATAATCATCAAATTAGGATTGGAACGAAAGTTGATTATTTATTTTCATTTTTTTTGGAAACTATACCTACTCATGAATACAAATTTTGTATCAAGAAATAATCACGTCTATCGAAGGATTTCAGAAAGGAAGAAGACTCCAAAAGAGCCACAGTTCTGAAGGAACTTCCCGGGTCTCAGGTAGGCCTTGAATCTTCTCGGGATTATTAACTGCAAAAGATACAAAACCTGCATTGACCTGAGCAAATATAGACTACGGCTTCTGACGACGTTTACTCACGGGGCATTATAGACTCAGTGAACACCTTAGGAAACCAGGCTTGAGAAATGAGGGCCACTGCAGGTTTTGTTGAGAAATGGAGGGGAAAACCTCCCCATAGACTGTGATGCCCTCATACACAAAATAATAAATTGTTTGAGAGTCTACCAGCTCCGTTTAGAGGAGCTGCAAACTCTAGACCCAATCGTGTACTTCCTGAAAGCAGGGCTGGATGAGGTGCTCCAATACGATATCGCTCCACGTTAGGTACCAGATGTGGAAATATTAGATCTTCTAGGGCACATCTAGGATAGGAATCGAATCCACGACCTCTGGCCAGACCGTACGATTACCCTCCTAAATGTGTATGGTTTTTCATGTCAAACATTTGATGTCAAAGGATGGTTAACGCGAGGAGGAAGAAACATCCAGCTACATTATCTTTGACTGCGAACCTCTAAGTTACAGCAAATACAGGATATTCAGTTCATCTAACCCCGAATATATGACCCTTCATTAAAACCTGATTAGCAAGCTCCTGTTTATTGCCAACATATGGGAAAAGCGAATCTCATCGGACTAAGGGAACACAATGGACCATAAGGCCGAACTGCTGTACTTTTAAGACCCCCAAGATATATCTATCTATCTATCTATGATTAACACAGGGTATAATTTATGGGTAATTATCGTTATCGAAGTCAATAGCTAGTTTTCCACTTTATATAATATTTCTCCTTATGAACTAAACTACATATAAATATAAAATACGACAATTATTATGTCAATGATTTATTTCTGGTAAAAGACACATAAATTATTGTTTGTTGGTGTAGTTAGTTTAATAGCACGGGGGGAGGGCTGTGGGGTAGGAGGTGGTGGTTGGTCGAGGTGGTTCAGTGTTTGGTTGATTTAAAACCAAAAACAAAGATCCCATAAATTAAATGAATATATGTGACTCCGAACACAAAGACTAACTACACCAGAAACAACGAACGACAACAGCAATCATAATAATAAAATCAATTTCATTTAGGGGATTATTATTAATATGAAAAACAAAAAAAGTTTACTGTTTGTATGTTGTAGAGTCTGTGGTTCGGTAGTTAAAGAACCATGGTCATGAGGTTGCCATTTACCATTTTCAAGAATTTCTAATCTTTATGTTTTCATTTTTCTAAAAAGGCTTGTTTTCAAAAATCTTTCGCCAAAACTTATAGTTAATAGATTTTCGTTAATTCTACTGAAAGTTACTAAAAATTATTTTGTCTTTTTCAATCTCTTCAAATTAACGCTTATGTGATCGAAGACTCTATGAGGTTGTGGAAAACAAATGACAAAAAAAAAATTATTTTCTCTAAATATTTCCACAAATTTTCTCCAAGAATAATTTGTGCTCCAAAAACTGCAAGAAATCTCCCATCAGGCAGGACAACTATACTCAGACTGAGACTTTAAGAAACGGCTATTCTACTTTTCTGTGTCTTATCTTTGTCTTGAGCCTCCATTTCTTCATCTATTTCTAATGATTGCTGAGCAGGTGCTATGATCCTACCCCTTTGTTGTTCGATCTTGAACGATAAAGTTTATCAGGATTGCTCAATATACTTCATTTCAACAATCTTATGACTAGCAAGATAATATAGAGTGAAGAGAACTTTCAAGGTTTATTAATCTTATGGGCTTTGGGCTTGACTTCGATCTTATGGTCCGTTATGCTCCCCCTTCTACTTCAGTCGGGCGGGACTCAATTTTTCCATATATTGGCAATAGCCAAGGGCTTGCCTATCAGGTTTTCCTGAAGGTTCATATGTTCGGGGTGAGATGCACCAAATATCTTGTATCTACAGTAACAGACAGATTCGCCATTAAAAGTTATGTGGTTGGAAATTTCTCGCTCCTTAACGCACAGTCTGGACATAATGAATCCACTGTGAAGTCCTATTGCGTCCAAATGCTTTGACAGGCAATAATATCCAGTAATGAATCCAGTAACCTTCCGAAGAAGTGTTCTGTTCAGGTTGAGTTTATCAATAGAAAGCTTCTTGGATGCTTTTCGAAACAGTATTTTCTCTCAGAGTTTTTGTTTCGGTCTATTTTCTCAGTGATCACGGCATTTAACATTCATCTACTCGTTGATCACTTGTTTACATGCTGTCGTTGGAATTCCCAAAATAGGTTCTGGGCCTATGAAAATTATTTCTCGAGTCCCTTTTAAAAATCTAAAAACTAAGAATTGTATTTAGTATTTTAATTATTGCCTGCTCACAAAAGCTCGAAACAATCCATACTTTCGAATTTCGGAGAGTTTGTTGATTGATACGGACCCCGAAACAAAAATACAAACATATTCTGAAAAGCATAATTCTATGTGTAGTACTACACAAATAATATTCACTATATATATATAGAGTACAACTGCATTTAAATTCAATAAATCATAGTACTCTAGTTGTTTGTAGTAAACATATAGGAAGCATATACATACATAAAACACTAGCTAGCATTATTACAATATATAGAATTGAATTACTACAATTTTTCCATACTATAAATTATTTATGTTTTATAATCAACCAAAAACTGTGCATTTTGTTTTCACATTCGTGATACCATTTCATTTTTTTTTTTTTAAATATTTTTTTATTATTATTATTTTTTATATATTTTTTTTTTTTACATTCCACTTAATTTAATTAACAATTTAATTTATTTATTATGTTTTATCATAAGTAGACATCGCATACAGAAATAATAATAAATAAACATCATAATTTACAAATATAATTACCTTAATTAGTATTTTCTCTTCGTTAAATGTTGTTGTTTTTATGTATTTTTTATGAACTTCATCAATTATAGTATAGAGTTGTTGTATGGTGCAAAAATAACATCTCTCTAACGTATATTGTAGTCGTGCATACCTATTATTGTTAGTATTTTGCTGAGTAATGGTTTGTGCGGCCATTAAATATTTTCCTTATCATGTTTTCAATTGCGTCCGTGAGAACGTACGTAGAGGCTACATAAACCAGAACGTATGTATACTTTTAGACAGTCAAGCTGCTTTAAAAGCCTTGCCTGGAACTGAGGTCACCTCAAGGGTAGTCAAGATTTGTCTGAAGGAACTTCTGAAACTGGAAAAATGGAACAATGTTAAATTGATTTGGGTGCCGGGTCACAGTGGTCTCGAAGGAAACGAAAAAGCAGATACCTTTCAAAGAAGCGAGTCGAAATACCCTTAACTGGCTCAGAGTCTAGTTTAGAAATTCCAAGGACTGCATGTAAACAGGTGATCAACGAGTGGTTAAATGCTAAACACCATGATCACTGGGAAAAAGTACCGCGGCAAGAGCTCGGGAAGGTACTGCTTCAGAGTGCATCCAAGAGGCTATCTCTCTAACTAGGCTGAAAAGGACACAACTGCGAAAGATTACCGGATTCATTTACGGGCATTATGCCCTGCGGAGGCATCTGCACACAATGGGACTCCATAACGGGTCCATTATGTGCTGATTGTGTAGCGAGGAGGAAGAAACCTCTGGCACACATTATCTTTGACTGCAAACTTCTGGGTTACAGCAGATACAGGATATTCGTTGCATCTCACCCCGAATATATGAACCTTCGGGAGGACCTGATAAGCAACCTAAAGATCTTACGATACTTGCCACTACTCCAATTTTGCTAGAAAGAATACTTAATAACGGCGAAGTAAAAAAATATTTGACCTAGAACAAAATATTATATCATTAGAGATGATGCATAATCCAGATTTTGATCAAAACTTTCACTTGGTAAAAAGAAGCAAGAATATTAGTAAATCAAAATTCGTATAAATTCCTACCAAATATTGTGTGGCCCCCCAATACTGACAATACTGACTGATAACAAACTATAAACACCAAATACAAATTAATAAATTTTCAAAATGTAAATTTTCACTCAAATTTTCGAAAATTTAATCTATGCAATAAATACATTTGATATATCCTAAACCAAAATATGCCGCAACAACTCCCCCCCCCCCCGGAGTTTAGTGTTGATTAGTGTTTATATAATATCTATATATATATATATATATATATATATATCTGTATGTATATAATTCGTAACTAACAATTTAAATATATGTAAACAAGATATTTAATTAATTTGTTGCCTCCTGCTGTCTGTCTATATGTCCGTCTGTCTGTTATTTTATCATAATTTAAATAATTGATTAGATATTCATCATTATAATTTTATTCAATCAATTTTCAATAATTTTTATTTCGAATACTCGAACGTTTGTTCAATATATATATATTTACGTATATAAACTTTATGCATTATTCATATGGGGAACAGGGGAACAAAATTAGTTACAAACATTTATCTATCCATACTGCTGGTATGGTCATAATACGAAATTGGATTTAGGACGTTTATGTGTTAGACTGAATATTAGATAAAAGATTGAATCTTTAATATTTGGGTAGTTTAATCTTGTAGTTAGTTTCCTCAACCAGTCCAAGTGGCCGAGCGGTCTAAGGAGCTATGTCTGCGCAGTATGCCTACTTTGAAACTGGGAGGTTATGGGTTCGAATCCCGACATCGGAAGTTTGTTAATTATTAAGAAAAAAAAGGACGGTTAATTGACTAAACTGTCGACGTATGGACAAGAACGAAGAAACTGGCTTTGCTTGAGAAGGTTTTCTGCAGTTTCCATCACGAACTCCAGATAAATATCGGCATAGTTCCTATCATAGTCGGCTGCAGCCGCATATCCTACTAATTTCGAGTCTATACACAAAAATTCCTTCCACTCCACTCACATCCTCACATCCTTAAGCATCACAATGGACCTTATGGTCGAAGTGTAGGGCCGCCTTTACAATCTATCTATCTATCTAGCGTTCAGTTTCTAAAAATTTGTAATAAATCGAGTTCCGAAATGAAACTTTGGATAAAAGTTGGTTATTAAAAATAATCAACTGTTATTAAAGAAGCCTCAAATCAATTCTTTCCAACTTTATAATACTCAAATCAAAGAACCCTACATTTTTTTGCCCATTACACAATCAATAGTAATAGGGAATATGCATGAACATTTTTGTTCACTTGAATTGAAGCATGTTTACTTGACAAATATCAAGGAAAAATTACTTTTTAAATAACTTTAAAAATAAGCGAGATATGAATGATTGAAATTCCCGATTAGACAAAGAGGGTGATAGCCCTCTTGTTATGTTATGTGACGTCATATTACACTTTCACCATTTAAAATACACGTAAAACTCCGTTTTTAATATTTTTGCAAGAAAGAGACAGATAATAATTTTTAAAAGCTTATAGCTTCCTTGATATTTGTCGGATTTTAATTTCGTTTTTAAATATTATTACACTATTAACAGTATTTTCATATTCTAAAAATAAATGTGAAAAAAAATTTTCATGCATATTCCCTATTGGATTTGGCCCAAAATTCAAAATAATTATTTTACTCATATTCGGACTTCGTAATCGTAACCTATAAAATGTTAAAAATAATATTATTCAATATTTATTATTCAAAATATCCCAATAAATAAGTTTAATATTTTAATCTCTTATGATGATAAAATAAAAAATAAAAAAGGCAAAAAAAAAATGTTTTTAATTGCTTTAATAATATCACAAATATAGTGATTTGGATTTTTATCTTTTTTTTTGTTAATATTATTCCATTCCATATTTGTTTTTTTATTAATTCGTTAAAATACATCCAATTAATTTTGGTGTAATCGATTTATTGTTTAATATTTAAATTTATTTTTTATTGAATTTAAGCTTTTTAATATTTTAAAACTTTGTCACGATTTTCACAAAAATATTAAAAAATATTATAAAACAGAAATTAATTGCTAGAGAAATCCAATTAAATAATCAGTACATTTGAAACGAAACAGTCGATTTTAAACCTAAACAGTCGAAATTACAGTCGATTTTAAGAGTATGTTGGAATATATTAAGTTATCCTGTTTGCAAATGTATGAGCATGGTTTCTTAATTATACCCAGTGTATGTAAATATACATACACTGCGGTATATTAATATGGTATATTAAGTTTAGTCCCGACTTTGTAACGCTTGAAAGGTATTCATAAAATGGCCTAATTCGGCCATTCCGCATGTCCGATTTTGAAATACTGTATCAAAATTGTATAGATCCAAATATTATTTCGAAATAAAATAAATAGATATTTTCCATAAATAGAAATTTTGTTGGGACTATAATTGAATGATATTAATGATATCATAACGGATGTTTTTCTTCCCAATTTATGAGGAAATTTGCTTAATTGACGCTACTCCAAGTGACGAATTGTTTCTTATGTTATATCTCTTATTTTGTAGGACCAATTTTGATCAGAATCGTTCTGTTGGAAAATTGTATAAATTTTCCTTTTTTATAAGCTTCCTTAGTTTATGAAATTATTAGACAATTTAACAGTCTCCGCTTATCTAATTATCCGTGTGTTGAAAATAAAAACTATACTAATAGACTAATTATTCTAAATAATAAACTTAAACTCTTCTGTTTATTTAATGAGCTTTGAACTTTTTCTAACGTAGCTCAAACAACAAGTAGGAGGTAAGGTAAACGATATCGTCAAGATTACGTTACCAGATATACAGATAATTTTAGTTATTGATTAGTTTTAATAAACATACAACATGGTAAATTAACTAAGAATATATTTAATAATAAAATTATAGTATAATAATTTATTAATAAACTTACTGTTAATTATTGAATATTTTATATATATATATATATATATATATATATATATATATATATATATATATATATATATATATATATATATATATATATAAAATATATATATACGTATGTATATATGATCCTAACATCCAAGCTCTGGAGTTTATTAACAAAACTTCGATACACAACAAGTCTATGTTAATAAACTTGTAAAACTATGTTAATAAACTTTCTCTTATTTAAGAGGATCAGGTTTTAAACTGTACAGGATGTGTTAGGAAGAATGTACTTGTACATTTAATCATAGATAGATAGATAGATTGTAGAGGCTGCCCTGGACGGGCTACACGTCGACCATAAGGTCCATTGTGATGCCTAAGGATGTGAGGATGTAAGTGGAGTGCAAGGAATTTTTGTGTATAGACTAGGAATTGGTAGGATATGCAGCCGACTGTGATAGGAACTATGCCGATATTCATCTGGAGCTCGTGAAGGAAACTGCAGAAAACTTTCACAAGCGTAGCCGGTTTAGTCAATAAACCGCCCCCGTTTTTTTTAGCGAATTTCCTGAAAGGAAATAGAGCTATTGGTCCCGTACCGAAGTCAAAATTTCGCAAAAATTTCTTCAAATGTCCATCGATCCTACCTTGTAGATGTCAAAAATCACCATCTGTAAAATTTATATATATATATATCTATGGACATATATATATATATACACATATAAATATATAGATATATACATATATATACATATATACATATATATACATATATACATATATATACATATATATACATATATACATATATATACATATATATATATATATATATATATATATATATATATATATATATATATATGTGTCTGTAATCACTCTAGCGGTCACAGTTTTCATTTTATCGGAATGAGATTTGGTATTTGAGACGCTTTTGGTATTCAAAAGGTCAAGTTCGTTAATGGGTAAAATCGGACCAGGGGAGACGGGGGTTTAGAGGGAGAGGGAAACACAAAATTTGACATATCTCCCTTAATATTCGAAAAATCGAAAATTTTATAAGAAGTAAAGTTGTAGGTATTAAGTTTTACTGTAATTTTGTTTCTTATCATTTTTTCTGTAACCCTAATATTTACAAAAATATTGACGGTTTAAGATTGAATATTAAATTCCTCAATATCTTTGTACGCATTAGAGTTTGAGCAAAAATGATAAGGTGATGAATTGTATCAAACATGATTTTCTACAACTTTGTTTCTTACGCATTTTTCGATTGTTCTAATATTAAGAGAGATATTTTATATTTTGTGTTTTCTTCTATCTTTATGCCCCCTTTCTCCTTGACGTAAGTTATTTATTAATAAAATTGGCCATGCAAATACTAAAATCAGATACGACATTTCATTTTGATCAGACTAACATTGTGACCGCTAGAGAGTAGTTTACTTATTCCAAGGAAATTCGCTAAGTTGAAGCAGCTCCTGCGTAACGAATTTTTTTCTTAATAATTGACAAACTACCGATGTCGGGATTCGAACACATAACCTCCCAGTTTCCAAGTAAGCATACTGCGCAGACATAACGTCTTAGACCGCGCGACTACTTGGACTGGTATTAATATCATTCTTGAACATCCTGTATATAAATATTGTTTGTTATTTGCTTTCTTACTAGTTCCGTTGATAGTGTGGCCCTGGTGCTGGTAGTTAGTTAGTAAGGTGGTGTTGGAAGGATCAGGAATACCAACCAGTAGAGTCACCACCAGTAGAATCAGGGAGTGAATGGTAAGGGTTGATGAAGAATAATAATATTGGTATATTGAATGACGTTCAACGTTTTGTACATTAATTTATAGAAGTTGTTTTCCTTTTTAGTTAATGATCGATAACGTGTACTTTACGTTAGGGAAATACACACATACCTACCTACCTACCTACACAAATACCATTTAGTTCATTAGAGCGCCAAAACCTATTCCGTATATATATATATATATATATATATATGTATATATATATATATATATATATATATATATATATATATATATATATATATATTCACTTTTCTGTTCAGTCACTGTGTTAAAATATTGGCAGTGGTAAAGTGGTATTATGTTTTTACGGTAATATTTTATGGTCTGTTTTTACTACCAGTTATGTAAAGGTTTTCTGCAGTTTCCTTTCCCACGAATTCCAGATGAATATCGGTATAGTTCCTATCATAGTCGGTTGCCGTCGCACAACCTACCAATTCCTAGTCTGCATACAAATTTCTTATCCTTTAGGTGTCGGTAAAAAAAAGCCTATAAAAGCCTACTTGCCAGGTTTTGACTTCCCCTCCGCTACCACTATGCCTATAACCAGTTTTACCTGCCCGTCTTCACTCGGACGCAGGGATTTAATTTCATAAGTATTAAAAATAGTTCGGTCAAAATACCTTCGCCAATATCTCATTATTTTTGAACCAACTTTGAAATGTAAATATGATTAGTTGGGGTCATCTTTTGAACCTTAACTGGTGCGAATTTTTCTACTTAGACATTCTTAAGACCTACAATTCTGTATTACATTAATTTTGTTTTGAGTTCGTGGATTTTAAAATGGAATCTAACTTCTTATTTTGATAGGTGAGTTAGGAAGGTGTCAGTTAAGTAATGTTACAGTGGCTACAAACAAGTATTATGTGCGTAATTACATACAAACTAATTATTATTATTTTGTAAATTAAATTTTGGCTTTTTATTTTTAACAAAATTATTAGATTTTGTAAAATAAAGAATAAATATTCTTGAAAATTAGATAATTCTTCTTGAAAGTAAAAATATAGATATCTTCGTCTGTCACGCGGGAAACCGTGATTTGATTCCCAGCCAAAGTACTAAAATTGTACGAACCAAGACATCCTGGTACCTACAAGGCCAACCATAAACAAGACTGTGAAGTAAATACTTTCAACACAAATACATCCGCCTAACGATTAATTATTGAAACTCTATAAAAGACTATCGAAAACAGAACCTGTAGTTTATGGATGAATCAGTCAATGAACGAGAATGGTATTCATGTGTACGCTTGGCTGTGTGTGTGTTCATATTTATGGTTTTAAAAAAATACCAGTACGGTAATTAAATGGATCTAGGAAAAAAAAAAGGGGAATACACATCATATATGGATGAACAACATATTTTATAGGCAAATAACACCATCACAAACTAAGCTGGTTATAGGATCGACTTATAGTAACACACTTGTACAGGATAGTTCATTGTATTTCGTGCAAGCTGTGAGTGTGGGCAAATCAGTTTTTTGGTACGATCTGGTCAATTTAAAAAAGAATATAGGTCCACATTCTAGGTTTTGTTTATATAGATTAATCAATGGCTAACGAAGAGTCGATTTTGTTAATTTAAGTAGGTCCAATTAACTTTAAATTTTATAATAATCAGGAACGAGTATGTAATACTAAAAAAATCACCGATATATTGAATAGTGATTCGTATTAGGTACATCAAGTCTACAAAAGAACACTTGGTTTTATTTTGATAGCATATCTCATAACATATAACGTGTGTTTTGTTTTATTTACTCTCCACAACACTGACAAAATTATGTGCCTCTGTGTTAGTTCTCTTAACTGATTTGAGCGTCGTGGGTCAGGAGAGATAGGACGTAACCATACTTGCAGCTTTCTGTTGGAGCCTTCAAAAGAATGGCACGAAGACTGTCTACAAGAGGAAACCCTTTCGATAGGAAATATATGAACTTTTATACCCGACATGTATAGTATATACGAGAATATTATAAGTTTAGTCCCGACTTTGTAACGGTGTTCATACAATGATCTACTTGATTTATTTTCGGATTTTGGCCCGTCAGTCTGTCCGTAGACACGATAACTCAAAAATGAAAACAGATAATGAGCTAGAATTATGTATGTGTGTTCTAGAGCTAAAATGTAGGCCATGAATTATCATGGACAATCGGTGGGGGAAGCCAGGTCTGATTATCCATTCTTTGAAACGGTAAGAGATAGAAAAAAAATTAAACAATAAAAAATATTCGTCTTTTTTGCATAAACAACTTTTTTGCATAAACTCAGTATATACTGGGTATTTAAGCAATCCAATCAGTGTAGTTTCAGAAAGTCATCGCCATCTATACAAAACTGATAAAAAAATCTGATTCTCCTGTTGATATACGAAAAAAAATTTTTGTAAAATATTTTTACTATCACTGATATGAAATCAAATGAATTATGCTGTAGATTGTATCGTTTATGTTGTAAACGTGAAAAAAAACTAACACTCTCACGTAACGTTGCCTAGTCCCCCTTCTGACTTTTCTTTATAAAATATTATCGTATCATTTTTCATTTCACTTACAAAAAAAAAAAAATTGTTTAATAGATTTTTCACGGATAATAAAATTAAACGTGAGATTTTCTTTCATTATGCGTGTATATTGTTTTATCAACTTTTTAATATATATATAATATATATATATATATATATATATATATATAGAGAGAGAGAGAGTATTTTATATAAAGTATTTTTTACAAGATAATTATTTTTTGATAAAATGTAAATAATTCGTTTCTTGTCCAATGTGCGATGTTCGCTCTTATCTCAAAAGTTGTTGGATACAGGAATTCAAAATCTTGCATGTAGATAAATATTATGCCAATTCAACAACTAGTTGCTCGGGTTCAGAGCAATGTCAGAGAAGGCCAGAGGTTGTAGGTTCAATTCTCATTCTGAATATTTATAGATTTTGTAGTTCATGGAAATCAGGTAATCCATCGTTATCCAGAAACCAATTTCCAAAGCCTGCAGCTAAAAAACTAAGGGATTTATTAAAAACTTTCTGGGACGTGTACTCATGAGACCTTTTGATCGGGAGATAGGACTACAACATACTTAGTTATCTAGAGCCCATTTCTAGATTACGCTCTACTTCCTGAATCTTTAGCTCAAAACTTAAAGTTTTCTGGAACGTGTGCTCATGATAACTTTTGATCGGTAGATAATGTTTTATAGCTTACTCGAATTTCAGTCAATATCACAGAGAGCCAATTTCTAGAGATAAGTTGTGCCTCTGAGAACATCTGATCGGGAGGTCATGTACTATCTCCAACATACTTGAATTTCAGCCAATTTGACCGAGAGATAAAAATTTAAAAACATATGCAAATAGTGATAAATTTGAAAGTTCGAAGAGTTGTTCTAAATCTAAAAGTTTTTCATAAATTTGGATGAAAAAGTATTATCCAAAAGCTGAGCATAAAAATAACAGATTAGAGATTTGTCCTTTTTGAAAAATCAATACAGAAAAATTGTAATCAGGAAAATTGTTTTGTTGATTTCGTTTGACGGGTTTTCCTTGTCATGTTTTATGTATGGATAAATTAAAAATCAATGTTCCCCAACTCTTTAATGTTATTTATTTTAGTCTTTGATTCTCATACACAATTTATTTGTTTACAGTTTATTAATTTTAAAAGATTATTAAAAAGTGTTAAGATTACAACGGGGAAATCAACTTGAAAGAAAATGGTTTCACTTCTTCCACTTTGAAACGGAAATTAAACAAGGTTTAAGAGAGTGCAAGCATAATAATTACTACGCGTTGATAAGATTATTCATCAAAATCTAATGTTCATTCAATTTAATCACGTTATTATATTTCCGCAATATTTAAAAATCTGCATAAAAAACAAATTTGTAACACAGAGCCTTATGGGAAAATATAATTTTTTATATTTTAACGTGTAACAATTCAGTCACACTCTCCGCCTCACCTGAGATTTCCTGCAAAATTCGGCTCTTGCTTTGACGATATCATGGGGCACTTATGAGAAAAAATCACGACTATGTTTTATCAGTTTACTTTCATGTAGGGTCTTCGACCAATACGGACGAACGGACATGTAGAAATGAATTAATTAGACCATTTTGTGAACACCTATACCAAAAACTCTTTTTGCAATCAATATTTTTAACCGTTGCAAGTTTCGTTTTAAGTCGGGACTAAACCTATTATAACCTTTATATAAATTGTTGTACCGGGTATAAAAACTAGACGAGTTTTTTGACCGAAAACCAATTACCAAATGGAAAATTGCGAAATCCTCTTACTAAGAAGTTAATTGCTTATTCTGAAGGATCTTCTTGAATGTTTCTTCATTGATAATTAGTTTAAAGAAAAAATATAAGCAGCCATACAATAAATTTAATTTGCTAATTTCCCGCAAGCAAATTAGCAATTTAAATGATATTATTTTCTTGGTATATAATGATTAATTGAAATTGGATTAGCCATAGTCAAACTTACATATTTTTATTTCATTTTTCATCTCGTTTACAACAATCAAAATGAAATTTGATGTATTGTTTTTTTTGGTTGAAATAGCTGCGATTGTTTACGCTGCTCCAAAACCAGAATACACAATCTATCCGACAGTATTCGATAATCATAGCGTTGATAATATTCTCAATAATGCTACCTTATTGAGTTTCTATATTGCATGCATCGAAGGAGACGGACCATGTTCTACAGGAGGTGCTGAATTAAAACGTATGTTTTTTTCATATTTATTTCATATAAAATTTTAATTAAAATTAGTATTTTTATTATTCAATATAACAAATATTGGAGATTTTCGTAACAATTTTAGTTTATTTTGACTGTAGTTTCTTCAGGAAAGTCATAAAAATATAATAATTACATTATGATAGATTTTCTGAAGAAGGAACTGTGTTTCTAAAACTAATAATTAAATGGATTTTTGTCAAAAAACGACGACCCAAATATTCAGTACAAAATAGTATTTTTATTAAAAATCAATTTTTCATTTTATAGTAATTTTTATTGACGCAATGAAAACTTGTTGCGAACATTGTTTGGATAACAATAAAGATGGATTTAGCAGAACATTTGATCATATGGAACACACCAATCCAGCAAAATTGGCAGCACTCAAAAAGGAATTTGGTCTTACTGATGAACATGAAATAGAATGCAAGCAAGAATTACATTTACAGTAAATTTTATAGAGAATTGTCAAACCAAAATAGTTAAATGAACCAAGTTCTCTGAAATAACATCAATGTGAGGACGGAATTATTGTAAGATTATCCTATTGTATCAACAAAATGTTTTGCTTGCCAAGTTTATATGAAATATGTTAAAAAAATCATATGAGCTAACCATGTAAAATATTAAATATCTACTAAGGAAAAAATTACAATAACTTGACTCTCACATAGTTATTAGACCTTTTTTCGGAGAATATTCCAGAAAATCTGGGCCTTTTTAGATTTATGTTATCTATGGAATGCCAATCCTTTTTTCTAAATGTACATTTCATTGGTAATATTAAAAATATATACTTTACTTACTTTATACTTCATTGATAATATTAAATATATACTAAAAACTTTGCTATACTAAAATTTTTTCGGTCCCTTTTCCCTAACGGGGAGTTCAACTTGAAAGAAAATGGTTTCACTTCTTTTACTTTGAAACGGAAATTAAACAAGGTCAAAGATCAAATTTATAACATAGAGCCTTATGGGAAAATATAATTTTTTATACTTTAACAATTAAGTTAATAAATAAGACACTGCGATAAATATTGTTTTAAAATATTCTTTGAATTATAAAGTTGATTTAATTGAAATAAAAAACTAGTGTTATCGAACTTTTGTTAATTATTTGGCACGAAAAGGGTCAAACGCCTCTTTCACCTGAGCCTGTCATTCCCATAGCAAGATGCTCTATAAATTACCGAATCAAGGGCTGGCTGTGACAAGTTAATCTCGATTACTGGGACTATGTGCAGAGCATGCGACAAGCCAAGTTGTGCATAAGCACTTCTAGGCCATTTGACTGTGCTCATATCTTGGGGACCTGTGCTCATAACCTTCATAGCTTCAAGTGAGATCTCTGATGATCCCACTTGAAAAGCCTGTTTGGAGGACGATGGCACCTGCAGGGTGTCATGTATAGAATGTTCTGGTCCGAAACCTTGGATCCATCAATCCTGGGATCTGCTTAAAATAGTACCTCTTACCCGCAGACGTCTCGCTTTCGGATGACAGGTTGTTCTCAAGAAGGGCATAGAGGACCCTTTGATCTAGGTGCTAGGGACCCATTTGCGGCACCCCTCTTTCTAATTATTATTATTTATTTATTAATTATTTTAATTAATAAAAATGATTTATTATATACATTTTGTAGAGTTTTATGAATATGCTATATTGTATTTTGTAGAATTTTATGAATATACTATATCTAGTATATGAACGGCTTTGAATAAAAATATTTTTTTCTTACTTTTTACCAATATCTCTGTGTACATGGAGGTTGTGTGACGACATTCTCAACATATTCATTTTAAAAATAATTCAAAATTCATTTTATATAAATTCAAATCAAGAAGAAATTTTGATTTATATACTTCATTAAGAAACTGTTTATTTTTTTTATACGCATAAAATAAAAAATCCCGCCTGAATAAATTTTATGAGTTATGGAGAAACAAAATTTAACTACGCATTCATAATAAAATGATATACAGTTCAGTAATTCATCATTATTCATTCATTTCAATGCATCGATACACACGGTATTCCATGCTATTCTTTAGATATATATATATATATACAGGGTGGCGCAAAAGTAACTGCATGATTTTAAATTGAAAAAAGTTTCTGAGCAGTTAAGTAAATTTATATTTTGAAACTCATAATATAAAGTGTTTTTATTGAAGTTTTTTCTCAACTATTTACGAAAAATGATGTGTAACAAAGGATGTCCTCTTTCGCGATGAAAACTATGAAGCGTATTCAGCGTATCTTCCATGCCCTTTCGTAAAGTTTCTTGAGATATCTCCAAAATCTCTCGCCTAATATTCTCAGTTGTTCCAAGCATTGTGGCTTGTTTACATAGACCCTTTCTTTCAGATAACCCCTAAGAAAATAATCTGCAATATCGTATGGTTTTGAGTAGAAATAAAGCTTCTTCCATTTCCAAAAAACAATTACGATATTTATCATTTCTACAGGCTGGTATCGTTCCATATCGAAACTACCAAGTATTTACTCTAATCTAAAAAAAAAGACTCAAAAAACATTAATTATAGAAAGAATTATTGAAACTTAATGTCTTGAATGTATTTTTGCGACACCCTGTATATTATATGTATCTACAGATGGCTACAAAAGTATCTTAAAATGTTGAAATGTGAAAAAATATTTCGAATAAAAATTGTTCATCATAAAATAACTAACAACTTTTATTCGAAACATTTTTCCCAAAATTCGAATGATAAGGCACAAATAAACTAAAATTTTTTTTAAAAAGAACCCTACTTTTGTAACTCTTGGTACATTATACATGTATAACATATTTTATGTTTGTAAAATAAAATTGAATGAAAAGAATATCCTTTGAAGGGGTTCTGTAACCAACAAAAATTTGGAACCCCTATGGCAAAACTGCGTTGTGTATCTATATATACCAAAAATATACGTATAGACCATTTTAATACCGAGTTTTTCAAAAGTCCGACAACGACAAATTTATTTCTATCATAGGCCAAGCATACACAAAATCTGAGATCAGAAAGTACGAAGCATCATCATCAACGAAATAAAATAAGCTCTCTATTTTACATACTATCTTTTGAATTCAATTTTGATAGAAAATAAATACGATTATGTGTGTATATATTCTACTCCAATGTTGAATTCAATGATATATGCTAAAGTTATTTGTTAAACTCTGTTTATATAGAGATCATTTCAGTGTTTTACACCAATTTTTACTTATTAATTAGTTTGATCTATCTAACGGGTTTTACCAGATACAATGGATTGATAATGCTATAGTACTTCTTTATACTTACAGTACTATGGAGATCAACACAAGTTGATGACATTTTTTAAAATTTTATAACTGATTTGTGCCTTATTGATTAGGTTTTCGAAAAAATGCATCGGATAAAAGTTGTTCATTAGAAATATAGTAACAACTTTTATTCGAATTTTGTTTTTTCGAAAACCGAATGAATAAGGCACAAATCAACTATCAAATTTTAAAAACTAACATTAACTCATAGAAATATTCGTGTTTCTAATTGTTTTCTGCTTTGCTTCGATAAAAACGAGATTTTTATCAGTAAAGTGGAAATTATTTTGACCTGAAAACTTCAAGAAAACTAACACATTATATCTATCAGTACAAAGAGATGGTTGTATAGAAGGAAAAATTACACAATCTTACTTCAAATATAATTAAAAACAAACGTATAGGAGTTTTGTTGGAATCAACCTGTCTTCTATCGTCTTCGTCTTATCATTGAAAAGGTATAACAAAGTAAAATATACTTGACATGCTCAAGACAATCTATCTGTGGAAATCATAGCAAGCATACATGAATGTACTCGATGGCATGGACGGGCAAGATGTATGTTCAATGGTTGATTTTTAAGTTCACTTTAAGGATTTTTGATTGGAAAACGACCATTTGCTCGTTACACGGTCTAAGAAGTTATGTCTGGGCAGTATGCCTACTTAGAAACTGGGAGGTTATGGGTTCGAATCCCAACATCGGCAGTTTGTCAAATATTATAAAAGGGGGCGGTTAAGGGGACTAAACTGTTGGCGTATGGACAAGAACGAAGTAACCGACTATGCTTGAGAAGGTTTTCTGCAGTTTCCTTCAAGAACTTCAGATGAATATCGGCATAGTTCCTATCATAGTTGGCTGCAACCGCATATCCTACCAATTCTTAGTCTATACACAAAAATTCCATTCACTCCACTCACATCCTTACATCCTTAGGCATCATAATGTCAGTAATCTGTCTGTCAGTCTGTCTACACTGTCTGTCTAGGACATTGATTCTAGTCTCATTGTTAAGAGCTTGCGGAGTACTAGGAGACAAAGTGGGATATTAATTTATGTTTTCTGGAATATAGGTAAAAATCGGTATCCAATTGAAAATTATAAAACAATTGAAGATTTAATCTCATATTACCCCTAGATATATCCAGGGTTATAGAAAACGCATGTCAAAGGAAAGGTCGGTCTAAAAGAAATGTCCTAAAAAGTCTGGAGCCGAACGAATGCAAGAATTGCGGCATCGTTGAAAAGGAATTGAAAACGACACAAAGTGATGAACATACCTGGCCCATCGGGTATACATATGCCAGCGACAGTCCAACCGTCTACGGATCATATGCAGGACGTTTTCACGAAAAATCTATGTCGGAGACCCAAACTGTGCCGTTCTTCCGTTTTAATAAAATCAAACGCTTTTCATATAAAACCTGACGTGGCGAGGGATCATTATTATATACTGTGAACCTTGTGAGAAAATAAATTATTTAATTTGTTACATCTAGTGTAATCCATTTTGCCTATACATACTCCTGCTGTAGTAGATATCCAAAGCTTTTCATCTTCATAAAAAATAATTTACACAAACTTGCTCGCTAATATTATTATCTTGCGTGATAATTGAAAGTTTTCTATTTTATTTATAATATTATATAATTAAATAATCTGATATAATTCCTGTCGACAATATGTATGTTGTTTTGTTATTACATTACTCTTATATTATATTATATAAACTATTATACAAAAACATAGCTGGGCAGTACTGTGATTTAAGTAATACCAGTACTTTTGTTGTACTGGGTAACATCAATAACATAAAATCCACAATACTTATAGTACTTTCCTAAAACTGTTGGTGTTACGAAGGTTTTTACGAAACTTGAATAATTATCCTTAAGAAAAAAATTGTTCTGTCTAGAACCACACAAGATCAAAGCTAATTTAAATTCCATTTTGATTGATGTAATGACTAGACAAAATATGAATTTGTAACACAATTTTTTATTGAATTTATCTTGTACAAAAAAATGTGTAAATTTTTTTTATTAATTTGTTTATTTGCTGCATGGTTTGTTGAACATTTGTAATGTAAATTTTTCTTAAACAAATTTCGATTGCCAAATAAAATCAATGTTTAATTGCAAATTTATCTTTTTAAAATGAGCAATTTAATAGCTAATTTAATTAATTGTTTAAATTAATTTTTTTGGTCATTTAGAATCACTTTTAACTTCTGCCAATTTGTAAAAATTCTAATTGTATCCTAAACCTGCAGTAAACAAATTTGCAGAACTATGTTTTATGAGTTCAATTTCAATTCAAAGTTTAACCACTTTACCGCTTCTGGAAGCGGTAAACTTTCGGGAACATCTTTCAATTTTTATTTTCAGTAATACTACCCCAATTGGCAGTGTTCGAACAACAATATTTTCGATCGGTTTTTCTTAAATCAAAACTCTACACGATTGAGCCCTCACCCACACTTTCCGTCTTATCTGAGACTTCTGCAAAATGCGGCTCTTGTTTTGACGATATCATGAGAAACTTATGAGAAAAAATCACGATTATGTTTTGTCAGTTCACTTTTATGTAGTCTCTTTGCCCAATACGGACGAACAGACATGTGGAAATGAACTAATTAGACCATTTTATGAACACCTATACGAAAACTTCTTTTTGTGATCAACATTTTTAACCGTTGCAAGTTACGTTTTAAGTCGGGACTAAACCTATTATAACCTTTGTATGTATTGTTGTACCGGGTATAAAATCTAGACGAGTTTTTTTTACCGAAAACCAATTACCAAATGGAAAGTTGCGAAATCCTCTTACTAAGAAGTTAATTGCTTATTCTAAAGGATCTTCTTGAATGTTTCTTCATTGATAATTAGTTTAAAGAAAAAATATAAGCAGCCATGCAATTAATTTAATTAGCTAATTTCCCGCTTGCAAATTAGCAATTTAAATGTTATTGTTTTCTTGGTATATAAAGATTAATTGAAATTGGATCTGCCATAGTCAAACTTAAACAATATTTTTAATTGATTTTTCATCTCGTTTACAACAATCAAAATGAAATTTGATGTATTGTTTTTTTTGGTTGAAATAGCTGCGATTGTTTACGCTGCTCCAAAACCAGAATACACAATCTATCCGCAGGTATTCGATAACCATAGCGTCGATAATATTCTCAGTAATGCCACCTTATTGAATTTCTATACTGCATGCATCGAAGGAGATGGACCATGTTCTCCAGGAGGTGCTGAATTAAGACGTATGTTTTATTCATATTTATTTGATATAAAATTTTAATTAAAATTAGTATTTTTATTATTCAATATAACAAATATTGGAGATTTGCATAACAATTTTTGTTTATTTTGACTGTAGTTGCTTCAGGAAAGACATAAAAATATAATAATGACGTTATTATATATGTCCTGAAGAAGGAACTGTGTGTCCGAATAAGATAATGGATTTTTGTCGAATAATGACGACCCAAATATTCAGTACAAAATAGTATTTTTATTAAAAATCAATTTTTCATTTTATAGTAATTTTTATTGACGCAATGAAAACTTGTTGCGCAAATTGCCGCGAAAACAATAAAGATGGATTTAAAAGAACATTTGATCATATGGAACACACCAATCCTGCCAAATTGGCAGCACTCAAAAAGGAATTTGGTCTTACTGATGAACATGAAATAGAATGCAAGCAAGAATTACATTTACAGTAAATATTATAGATAATTGTATTAGAATTGTCAAACCAAAATAGTTAAAAGAACCAAATTCTCTGGGATAACATCAATGTGAGGACCAAATCGTTGTAAGATTTTCGTATTATATCAATACAAAATATTTTACTTACTAAGTTTATATGAAACATGTTAAACAAATTATATGAGCTAACCATGTAAAATATTAAATATCTACTATGGAAAAAGTTACAACAAAGAAATTGTAGCCTTTTCTCGGAGTATATTCTACAAAATATGGTCCTTTTTACATTTATCTATGGGATGCCAATCCTTTTTCCTAATTGTACATTTCATTGTTAATATTAAAAATATATACTTTATTTTACTAAAAAGATTTTTTGCTGTCCCTTTTCTCCAAATTTTCCATTTTCCATGAATTGATGTTGTAAACTTCCCAACTTCCAAATAAATGTTCCAAATTTATAGTTTCTAGAATATTTTAATGTTTTACTGACAGTTTAGAAAGTATGAATCATTAAACGGTTTCATTCCAAAAATACAAAAATTGTGACATCTTGTAAATTTATGCACCATGATGCGTGAGACTGTATCTTAAGATGAATCTTAGATATTTGGCAAGTTAAATCACGTTATTATGTCTCCTCAAACGTTCACGTTATTATGTACTTTTACATAGAAAGACTTTTGGTAAAATATAATTTTTAATAATTAAACAACTATGTCAATCAATTAGACACTGTGAATATGTATTGTTTTAAAATATTCATTGAATTATATTCTATTAATTGAATTTAAAAAATAGTGTTATCAGACGTTCAAATTAATGCATTTAGTATATCCAGCACATGAACGTCCTTAAATGATAGTCATTTTTAGTTCGGTAAAACCAAACTAGCGAAGAAATTTCGTATGAAAGAAAATTCACTAAAAATGATGATTAAAAATTAGTTTTAACTAAATTATATTCATAAATCCAATTATTATGAAAACATATCAAGTACTGCATACTTATATATATATACCGTGTGTTCATTTGAAAAGTTACCACGTGAATATCTTTTTTAAATATACGTTTTAGAAAAAAATGTTTCATTAAAAAGTTTTGCACAAGAAGAAACATAATGCAATATATATATATATATATATATATATATATATATATATGATTCATGAATCGGTGCTCACGTGGTATAACTTATCTCGTAAACTGTGTAAGATAGTTTTTAATACAAAATCAAATAATCTTTAAATACAAAAATATGTTTACTTCATAAAAACAAACAACTTTTGTTTGCAACTTTTATTAATGCACCCAATATTTTTGGCATACTTACATACAAATTTTACACGACATTTACGCCAAAACTATATGGGATATGGGGATATGGGATATATTTAAAGATTTTTCTTATCTTGCACTGTTTAAAAGATACGTAATACCACGGGGGCACGGATGCATTGAACTAAAATATAATTATTGCAATATGTTAAACTGTTAAACACTTGTTTGAAACATTTGTTTCTAAAATATTTTCAAAAAAATATTGAAGTGGTAACGTTTCAAATGAACACACGGTATACAAAGATACAACCTATAATAGATAGTGTAGTGAGAATATGTGCTAACGAACATATTTATTTACCAATGAAGATGTTTTAGAAAAGTTATCTTGCATACACTCTGAATTGAATGTTGTAGCAGGCAGTTAACTATGTAGTATAGGGATGTGATACGTCTGTGAACTTAGGCCATCTAATTATTATGAATCATTATGGTCCTTCGACAGGATTTTTCTATTTGTTACTTTCCATTTTGAGATAACAAATCTGCAACTAGATGAAATTAATGAAGTGTTGCCAAGAAACTTCATAACCTGGGTAATTTCTTAATTTTACCGATTAATATTCATTTTATTATTAATAATAACTATTAATAATAATAATTAATTATTAATGATAATAACATAATTTGTATACTTTGTAAACTTATATGTAAATTTTGACATATTTACTATATTTCTAACCTTATTTATTTTTATTCTGAATTACTGCGTTTTACAAAATAATAGATAATAAGAACAATGGAAAAAAAACTGTAATTCATGTTGTACAGAGTATAAAGGCAGTAAATAACATGTTACAGCTTTTCGATTTACAACAGTTAATGACAGATTGTCTCTTATTGTCTCGACATTTTGAGTAATTGTGATCTAAAAAGCACACTTAAATGACTTTTCATGAAGTCCTGTAACATATTATTAGTTGTTTAGAGATATCAACAATAGTTTAGAGATATCAACATGTGGTCCGATATCAACTCCACATCAACATGTGGGATACTGTGATCATATTTTTATACATCTGAGCGTCTGAATAAGTGCTGCATTAATCCAAAGCTCAGTATATAAGGCTTGATTCTCACTACATAGGTTTCAATTCGTCGTTCAAGTTTTCGGAGTTTTTCCTACAATGTTGGACAAGTAAGATGATGTTCCAGTTCACAGACATTAGTTTATAGGATAGATATTACGTCAGGGGGCGGACTAGGAGTGTATTGAAGTTAATAGTATTTTATTATGAAATTTACTGTACATGAAATAATATTTCGCTGAGCTTTGCCTTAAACTACATATATATTTATGTAACAGTATATATATACATATATATATATATATATATATATATATATATATATATATATATATATATATATATATATATATATTAAAGCATCGAATGAATATCTACCTAGTGTGAAAACTCATTCAGAACTGTTCGCTACATGATTTCCGCAGGAAACGTTACAGAACTTAATTATGAGTGTGCAAATTGCATGTCGAAATATTCATTTACCAATATTAATAAATCTCTTCTTGATTGTGTGAGCTTGTGAGCTTGCTGTTATAAAATGTGTTTTATATAACATTATATTACCACTCACTCACACACAAAATGAAATTGTGTGTTATAGGTGAAAATTGTACTATGAAAAACAGATTGGGGGAGAAAGATTTTTGTTATATATTTATATATCCACATATATCTATTTATTTAAAAAGGGGAACACAACAAAACTACAAAACAAATTTCGATCGTGATTAATATGGCTAATTTTTATGACATACAAACGATTGTATATTTATTTCACCCTTATTTTTTGTAAATTTTATTTGTTTAAAAAAAATATAAAAAGTTTTCCCATTCATGAAAATAATGGTAATTTTTGGTGTTAAATATATTTTTTGAGTAATGTTTTTTGAATATATTAAAAGTAGTGTCTCAAATAAAATTGTGAAATGTTCTTCTAATTGCATGTTATTATTTATGTGTTTAGTTTAAGCGTCACAATACACTATCATATGTCAATTTCCATTAAGGTTATGTAAGATATAGTATGAAAGAACTAGCGTATACCATACCGTGTGTGTTGGAAAGCTTTTGCAATAGAGAATCAGTGTTAAATATTATTTATTACTAGCTGGCCGTGTGGTTACTGTGTGAAGTCAGTCAGTACACATGTAATGAGAGTGGGTTAAATTTGTTCATTGAATTCTTAACTTTAGTATGTGCATCAAAAAATCCCCACCCTTTAATGACAATGAAACAACCATACGCATACAGTATACCTATAGACTATCCAATGTTTGTATGTATGTGTATTGTATAAGTGTACAGTTTATATTTCAAATGAATCAGGAATTTTAAAAAGGCCACATCTCCATCTTGTTTTCAATTACCTAGTAAAAAAATATATTTCATTCGAAGACATTCACATTCCCTGTGAAAGGGATATATTTGGCTTATTTCCTTATGGATCAAATAGTTGGTGGTTGTACTTTACCGTTCTTCCGGAAAAGGCCGCGAGACGGTAAAATACAGCCCTCATCTTGACCCATAAAATAACTACTTATGTACCGATAAGGCTTCTTGGAAATAACGTCATTTTAGTCACGGATTGAAGTTTTAGATTTTAGATATCCAACCATGATGATTTTTATATCCGGTATTTTTTATATCGGGGTATATAAAGTTTAGTCGGTATTTTGTAACGGTTGAAAATATTGATCGCAGAAAAAAGTTTTTGTTCTAGGTGATGATAAAATGGACAAAAGTTGGTCCATTTTCGCATATCCATCTGTCCGTAAACACAATAACTCAAAATCGATAAAAGATAACGAGCTGAAATTTAATGCGAGTTAAAACGTAAGGTCAAGTTCGTGAATCAGGGCAAAATCAGACCGTGCCTCCTCTTAAATATTCATCTTTGAAACCGCCAGAGATAGAATACAAATTTGAAGGCAAAAAATGTTCCTTTTCAAAAAATAAACAACTTTTATTTGAGACTTTTTGTCATAAACTCAATATCCGGTATTTAAGCAGTTAACTCAGTTAGTTGTTAGTTGCACTTGTTTATATCAAACATTGATGCATCCAAAGATCCAAAACTTTTTTTAAACTATGAAATAAACATTTATTATGTTTGCATATTTTTCTTTGCCGGTTGAAAGTTTCCTCCATCTGAATAATCAGCACGATAATATCACAATATATGAATGGTCGGAAGTACATTTATTCTATTGTTTATGCATTTTATTTAATTGTAATATAAAATAATATAGAAGAACCCTTTTTTAATTCACACGGCATACCTCCCCCCCCCATATTTGCAGTCATATAAATATAAATAAATAACATCTAACTCTTTATTAACCCAACTGTGTTTATAAAAGTATTTAAAATGGTTGACATTCAAATAAAAACATATTGTTTGTTTTTTTTCCCTTTTATTCTATGAATAATATTATTAAATAATTTTTTATTATTATTAATATAATGATTATCATTTTGATTTATATTTAATGTTTATTATTAATGATGTTTTTCCTGATAGCGGCAAAAATAACACATCAAGAATATTTATTATATAGATTTATATTTTTTATTTTAATTTTGATGTTTTATTGATTGACCTTGAATCTAAAATAGTAAAGTTAAAGTTAATTGATGGTGGTTTGTCTAGATATATTTAGTATGGTCAGATTTGGAACCAATTAGGACTTCGTTATGTAAACCAGATGTAACTTGTAAAGCAAGACAGTCCTTAATAGAGCCTTTCGTTATTAAACTCTGAGATTGTTCTGATCCAACCCATGTTAAATATAAGAAGACCTAATATGAAAGAACTAGCGTATACTACATAGACAAACATGCCCGTGAATTTTAAATTAAATATTGATATGAAAAAACCCATTATACTAGATATCGAACCCTGGACCTGATATTAATTTCACGTCTTATTCTATTCCTTATGAATAATAATCCTTCCATACAATCAACGATGTTTCTATGTATGCTCACAAAATCTTCCTATTCTCAATTCGGTCATAAATTGAAGACTAGACAAGAATGATGAAAAGTTAAGTTTTTTCATCTAACATAACCGGATTAGGTTCAAATATATGGTCTGGTATCATAGAAGTTGACCGAATCGTCAGTTTTTGTATACCCCAACATGTTGATTACTTTTTTATTGCGTGAAATTCTTCGATTTTATTTAATTAAATTTCGTCTCGTATTTTAAAAATCTAAATCTAAATCATAAGGCAAGGTAATTTTGCTGTCATTTATGATAGGCTTCTTATAAGCAGCATGCTGTTGTTTCCCAGATACAAAGCGCCGACAATGATTTTACGGATAATAATCGGAGTGAAACCGTAATAAATTATTTTCCAAACGTTTTTACATAAAAATTTTGGGAATCAAAAATCAAATATCACATTGGAATTTAATCTTAAATCACTTTTGAGATATTGACCCATCAAAGAGGTTCAAATGCAAAAATTTCCTCGTTCACATATCTCCTTGAAGATATTGCGTCGTCCGACGGATTCGAATTGACTTAATTTTGGGACGCTTTTATACAGAAAATTCAATTTGAATTTTATGTTATTATTATTTTAATTTTACAAATAGCGTCAAACGTTTTTTAAACTATCTTAAAATTTTATTGTGCTTTATTGATTTGGTAATAAAGCACCTGTTTGTTGATTTTACAAACGGACTAAAATCTAGTTGTCCATAGTACGGTTAATGAAATTAAACTCTTTATTTATTTCATAAAACACATGACCAGAAAAACACCGGATATTTATTCTATAATGAAAATTAATTTTTCATATGTAAAATTACAGTTACATACATAATAATAATATACACACCATACTTCGAGCATGCATTATAATATATATTTATATATATATGTATATATATATATATATATATATATATATATATATATATATATATATATATATATATATATATATATTTCAAAGTAAACTAATTATTTTGTATAAGTTAGCGTGATTTTAGAAAATTTCTGACGTTATCGCATTTTGCCATTGAGAGAATTTTCCTATTGATTTTAGTAGCATAGAAGTTTGTGAACTCAGTTTGTATAAATGCAGTTTGTTTAGAGTGAGTGTATATTAATATACTTTGATTATAATAATAATAATCATAATAACTTTGTAGTTTATATATATTAGCCATTTATACAATGTGTTCTATGTAAACTGCGATTATGATGCAGAAATAAGAAAATTATTAGTGTACTCTACCCATGAATATATATATATATATATATATATATATATATATATATATATATATATATATATATATATATATATATTTATGTTGTCCATATATATTGCGGCTTTTATTGAATTAAATTAGTCATAGTAAATTGTATATGTGATATTGGAAAATTTTTATAAAACATTATGTACTCATATATGCGAATAATCAAAATGAAACATACGATGTACAGGGTATTTCCTAAGATTTTAGTAGAAATAATATTATTACATATTATACATACATACAAAAGTTTCATGTGTACAATAGTTTCATGTGTACAATAGTAGGTCTAAAAGCAATGATTTGGGACAACCAAACGTTAATTTTGTCTGAATATATAAAAATTAATACATGAGTTTGTTGGTAGTTAACCAGATAACTCAGAGAAACATGATACATCAGGTATCCAAATATTGAGTAAATAATTACAAACAATAATACCCGTTGTTTAAATGAATTACATATACACAGTGTATATACCAAACACTAAGTAATACTATTTATGTATGTTGGAAAATATAGTTGAATGAAATAGTTTATATAATCAGAACAATAACAAAACAACCTTATACAGACCGTTTTCAAAAGCATTTCTAATAGAGAATCAATGATAAATAAATAAATTAAATATTTACTATAAAACCATACATGCATACACATACTGAAACTGAATGTCTGGACTGGAATGTTTGGTGACCATATTATAGGACCATTCTTCATTGACGGATCTTTAGATTCTCAAAAATATTTGAGTTTGTTACGAAATAATATATTGCCAACTGTTCGAGCTCTACCAAATTTAGACCTGGAATCTGTATGGTTCCATCAAGATGGTTGTCCTGCACACAATGCCATGTTAGTAAGGCTGTTCCTGGAACAAAATTCGAGGAACGTCTTATGAGTGGTTTTGCTATCTTCAAATGGCCAGCCAGATCGTCAGATCTATCTCCTAACGACTTTTTTTTTGTGGGGTTTTCTCAAAACACAGATCTATTCGCGGAATAGGCCTGAAAATTTGCAACAATTAAGCCAAAGAGTTGTGCGAATATTTCTCTTCAAGTGCTAGAAAATACCCGGATAGATTTTTACAATCAACTCAGATATTGTTTAGCAAATAATGGAGGAATATTCGAACCGTTGGTTTAACTTTTTTTTTTGTCGGAATTCAATTGTTTTTTCTTTTTGGAGTTTTCTTTTTGTTTTAATTTGTGTGGATTGTTGTTTTATGTTATACCGTTAATAGAATACTATCATTTATTTTCAAACATTCTACATATAAATAATAAGGGATATTCAAAAAAGAATTTTCAATCGTTAAAAGTAATGCTCATCTTAAGAAGACAACAATGAACATATTTAACCCACTCTCATTACATGTTAATGCAGTACAAAACAGTCCAGCAAGCATACACAAAAGATACACTAAAGAGTATCCCCACTATTTTATTTCTTTATTAAGCATATTGTGTATAGTTATTATAGTAAATAATATTTAACATAGATTCTCCATTAGCAATACTTTCCAACACATACGGTATACAATATATTATTTTGCTTATTTTTGCAAAAGCTATTATATAATATAAGTACAACGATGTTAACTTAGCTTAACTTAGCTTTACTATACTTTACTCGTGTGCTTGCTTGCTGCCTGCTTGCTGCTTGCTACTGTTATTACCCATAATTCATATTGAATTTATTTTCAAACATTTCACATTCGTAAATTATTTATAAAGTAATATATATTTTAGTTGATTCTTATCGAATAAAATTTTATTATTTATAATGGTTAACAACATGTACATGGGTACATGGGTACATGTACTGTTGTGTATGCATGTGTATACATACATGTGTATACATGTATATACATGTTGAGAACTCTACTACAAACATTTGTATAAACATGTATTTATAAAATAGAAAAGAATATATTATTTATATTAAATTATATTCTAAAGTTAAGTGGAAAAAGTATATACAGACTGTGTTGGCAAGCTTTTCTAATAGAAAATCAATGTTAAATATTATTTATTACTAGCTGTCCGTCTGGTTACTGTATGAAGTCAGTCAGTACACATGTAATGAGAGTTGGTAAAATATGTTTATTGAATTCATAACTTTAGTATGTGCATCACAAAATCCCCACTCTTAAATGACAAACAAACAACCATATGCATACATGTGTATGATTGATGACTGTGCATGTGATGAATCTCATTACATGTGTACTGACTGACTTCATATAGTAAACAGACGGGCAGTCAGTAATAAAGGCAGACGGTATATATATATATATATATATATATATATATATATATATATATATATATATATATATGTTTGTGTATTCAATAGAAATATGATTGGCATGCATGTCCCCTGGCCTTATGTACTTTGACTTTAGAAGCTAGCACAGGGAATTGGAGTATACCGAATGATATTTAAGGCCGGCAAACGGTGGATTTATTCATATCAGTCGAATCAAACACAAAATTTATAATAGTTTAAGATATCTTTGGTGCCTATTCTGGGGGCGTATACTCATACACATTCCTTGGCATATTCCTACAAGATAATCAGATTTTGAGTTCGATGGACCCATTTAATCGAATGAAAGTCAAATTCTGCCATTTAAAATGGTAGTACCTACTTTTTAAATGAAGGAATATTAAAGGAGAAGTTATTTTACGAAAAGATAAGCTGCCTTAGTTTTTTTTTTCAAATATTTCTTGGTATCGGAGCTATTTCTTGGTACTTGGTATACAGGGTCGAGGAGATGTCCAAAAAAAATACTGTGATACTTTTTTTGGACGTCTCTGTATCTCTAAGGTGCTTTTGGTAAAAATATTTTTCCTATAATATTCCCTCTCAGAAAATGGTTTGATTTTTAGACTTCAGACTATGGGACTCAAAGTCTGATTAGCTTATATGATTTGAGTATATGCGGGTTAAAGTTATGTTATTTTATGTTATGTTGTATTTCTCAATGAGTTTCAACTGATATTTGGTAATATTTATAATTTTACTTACATTTTACTAGTAGTTATATTTATGTTAGTAATATGCTCTAGCCGAAAATGGCCAGTTGAAAAACCATAACCACGACTAAAGCCTCTAAACTTGGTTCAAAGTTTGGTTGAACATAATTGTAATTTTCTTGAAAACCTTTTTACATCATAGCGAGGCTATGAGAGAATGACACTAACGCGATTTACACGATTATTGCTCCACCACAAATCACCATTTTAGGAATAAATTAATGCGTAAACAAAAACATGATTTTTTTCAATCGATTGGTTTTATTTATGAAAGCAATCTCCACGGTATCCCTTTGAAAGGTACCAATAGAATTCTGCAAGCATAGATGATGACAATCAAATTGTGTTTTTTGTCCGGTTTTTGTTTTCCTCCTTAGAGGAGGAGTCGGTTTCCCCTCAGCTCTGACTTTTTCTACTTCTGATCTTCTCCAGGCTGCATCCGAGATTTTTTTTTCTTTCTTTTCCTCTTTCAGGAAAAGATTCTGAAATTTATCGTCCAGATTTTCTGCTGGGCTGGGTGCACCTGCAGTTTCTTGGGTCTCGGCGAGGTTAGTTTGCGCAGCCTCGGCAGATTCACTTTTTGAGGGGATTTGAGTCCCAGAGTTTATATTTTTACATATGATTTCCATTTTAGTCCCACGAGTAAATCTGACCGTCTGCTACCCCATCCGAGTTGTGTAACATAGTCCTATTTATTAAAACTCCAAGGTCGCGCAAGGTCTGTATAGAGAATATATAGTCTCACTAGTCTTTTACATTAAATATGATCTAAACGATTTCATAAAACGAATTTTTCATTTCTAACAAATCTGAGAAGCCACAATCGGATATTGGTCGGTTTTTATTTCGAGGCAATAGTTTTTTTTTTCGGTCAGTGAGTTTATAACATTTCTACAAAGTTTATTTGTACTATACAAATAAAATATATTAGATATGGAAACATTTAATATTATTAAAAAGCTGGATATACAATTTTTTGATGAATACGGTGTCTATCTATGTATATGTATATGTATATAGTATATTGTATATATCGATATGTTATTGAAAGCTGCTATTTATTTCACTTGGGACAAATTCATGGTTTTATATCTGCACCGTGATCTGTATCGAAGAGCTTTTCCTAGGCAACCATTAACTTTTATGCATATTGAAATTGACCAATTCGTAAAAAGTTCTGTTCTGCAATAATAACATTAGCCTCATAAACTTTGAAGTTGAATTTATATCAACTTTTTGTAATTACATATGGAAAAAGCGGACTAATTCACATAGTGATCGTGTTTTATCAACAGCTTTTTTTTAACAAGACCCTACTTTTTCAAAATTTTTAATAGGTGAATTAAATTTAGAATTATGCCTTAATTTTAGTTGTAATTCCTTACCAAATATATAAACATCCATTACAGTTTAGCTGTAATGCAGCAAAAATCAAAATTTGGATTTCTATAAAGGTAAATAAACCCATATTTTCGCTAAATATTTCTATTTCAAGTCTATTTTGAATAGCATTTTTTTAAAAACGTTCTTTTGGGTCAAATTGCTACTGTGTTATTGGAATATCGATAAAAAGTTTTCTATATAATAAACCACTGTTCGGAATTCCCTGAGATCTTCGAAAGTTACTTGAAATTTAACGTAAAATAAAAAAAGCTAGAGATTAAAGCTCAATTTAGTATAATTCTTCATGAAATTGGTTAAAATTTCTATTTAGCTAAAACATTTTTTGGATTATCATATCGCTACAAAGGTAAAAGAAAACTTTCGATTTCGATCAAATTTTAATGAAATTTATGTTTCAAGTACTTTTGAGTCCAACTTTTAAAATTCTCGTATTTATCTAATGTTATCTTTTACCATTTTTACGTTAAGCCCTGCCATGGCCATTCATGGCCCTGCCTTCTTAAATTTCTTGAGAGATACCAGAAATTTAAACACAAGAGGCTTAATTTTGTATTTAACAAAATAATTAAATTAATCCGATAAAATATGACAATAGCAAAAACTAATTTATTGATTTTGGTGACATCAAAACAAATAATAAATTTGATATATCAGCGACTTATTTTCTTTTTGGCTATATGTGTGTTGATATTCCTCTTATCTAATATTCTAAAAGAAGCTTTTAGTTAATAACTTCACTAAAAAGCTTGTACTAATTGAAAACAGACTGGTTCAAATATGTGGCATCGAAAAAGTGGTGCCAATTTGAATAAACAAAAATATTGAAAAACTATACATAAAGTATAAATTAAAAATCCATTAATAATCATTTTGAAGTATTTGATCGATTATTCCATCAAAACAATATCATATATCACACTCTCAGTTAAAAAACTAAATGAAAAATTGTGTGAACCTGATTGATTAAAATTTATGTAAAGTTTAGGTAATAAAAATAAATTGTACTAAAAAAAATCTTATCAAAAAATCAAAATTAAATCAAACTAATTAAATCAAAAAAAGAAAGAAAAAAAACAAATATAACAGCAACAATCTAAATATAAATCTAAAATATGTTTAAAAACAAATCATAACATAAAAATCACTTATTTAATCATATTTTATATCAAATTTAAATTAAAAATTCATTAAAGACACTGCTGCTTTTATTATATATAAAAATAATATTGTATAATGTTTGTTATATATTATATATAATTTACGTAAATGGAGTGAAATATAATACAGTTTATATATGAATACAAGAGTTCAGAAAGTTTTGAGGGTAGAATTACTATTATGTATGGTTTCGTCGAGCTTTATTTTGTTCCAGTTCATTCTTACAAATAAAATTAATTTATTTGATTTTGTAAATTCACTTTTAGAAATAGTAGTTAGTGCATTTTGGAATAATATAAAGTGTAAGAATGATTATCCCACCAAAAATAGAAATGTGAGAGCAGCCAAGTTTTCGCACACAAACAGTATTGATATCCCAGCAAAAACGAACATGTTTGCCAAAATGAGAAAATGATTGTATATACACTCCCGTTCAATAAAATTGAACAGACCTGAAATGTTAATTTTCTTACATTTCATAAAACTCCTCACTTTTGTAACTCTCTGTATAATGATTCATTTATAAACAAAGATAACTAGTAAATATTTTAAGTGTGAGAAAAGAAATGGAAGTATAGTAAAAAACATTTACTACAAGAATAATCAAAATTGTGAGAGGCTGATTCGGTTCAAATCTGTTCAATTTTATTGAACGGGAGTGTACATATTCATTATATTAGTTTCTCAGGGTATTTCATATTTTACTACATACAGAAACTTAAAAATCTCTTCTGATCCTTTCTTTGAAACATTGTACGGTAAGCGTCAGTAAAGTGAATTTTTGCAAAATTGAAAAAACTGTTTATGTCGTTTGAGGTTGGGGAATGTAATTCTCACTGAAACGACTGGAGAGCTTCATGTTCCATAAACGAAGTGTACGTACCAGAATGACATACCAGAATAATCAAAAATTAATCAGAGTAAGACAGATTGAAAAAATACAAATAAATTTTGTGCATTAGTACGAAAAAAACCATTAAAGAACCTTTAAAAAAATACTTTTGAACCATTATACAACGCTCAAAATTTAATAGAACGAGAAATATAACATAACTTATCTTTTCTTGGTAAATTTAATAATCTCTAACACTTAGCTAATCAAACTACTTGCAATAGTTTATAAACCTTTTGTCCCATTATATTTTAATTCTTTTTAAGACACTTTGTAACTTGAAGTAAATAAAGCTATTCTGTAACGAGTTTATGTTATGTCTAACCGTAAACAGATTTAGACTGTTGCTGTATTTAAAAAATTGATGATTTTACATAATATGTTGAAACCTAAATTAATGAATAGTTGAAATCATGATATTTCAATAGAGTATGAATTGTATACCGGCATCCGAATTGCTGAGGCGCCTTCAGTAGTCTGATCTTTAGTTTTCAAGGATATCAAACGAGAAGTTGGTGTTGTGGATAGACCAGTCGATCCAGCCTCATTTTATTATATTATTATCATAACGATATTTAAGTATTACCATTTCAAAACTGACCTAAGGGTGGGGCTTAAAACAAGACTGATCTTTGTGTGCAACGAAAGAATAACCCATTTTTTTATGTCAAATAACTTTTATTTCTAAATTTTAAAATGCTTTAAAATGTCAATTTTTCAATTGAAATCTATTAATAGATAGATTGTAGCGACTGCCCTGGACGGGCTACACTTCGACCATAAGGTCCATTATGATGCCTAAGGATGTGAGGTTGTGAGTGAAGTGGAAGGAATTTTTGTGTGTAGAGTACTAATTGGTAAGATATGAACTATGCTGATATTTATCTGGAGATAGTGAAGGAAACTGCAGAAAGCCTTCACAAACATAGCCGGTTACTTCGTGCTTGTCCATACGCCGACAGTTTAGTCAATTTAACCGCCCCCTTTTTTTTCTTAATAATTGACAAACTGCCGATGTCGGGATTCGAAACCATAACCTTCCGGTTCCAAATAGACATAATGCCTTAGACCGCTCGGCTACTTGAACGGTCTACATTGACAGATAATTTATTTCCAAAATTTTTTTAAATTCAAATATTTCTAATGAAATCATAAACTATAGAAGAAATCTGAGCCGGATATAACTTATATTGCATACTTAAACTGATTTCGTTTTTGGCCACCATATACGAAAATATTTAAACGTTATAATAAAACTGTAACCCGTTAGAGAATACTACATTATACACATCTAACGTTATTATATATAACATATACACAACAATGTTATATTATAATATTCATATATATATATATACTCTACTCTATACAACATAATGTTATAACAAAACGTTTTTTAAATAATTTTCTTGATAATCTCGACACATGAGTGACATTTCATATTTATTATAAAGTGATGAATGATATTGTTTACCTACAACTAACTCACTTCAAAATACACTGTTTTATTTATTATTACCATATACTAAACTAACTATACGATACGATACGAAATATGAGGTGGTTATTATTATTATTATTAGTGTATTAACATTCTATAATTATTTTATTGTTTATAAAATAATATGTATTATAAACAATATAATCGGAGTGTTTTATCTCGCTTCTTATAATTGTTGTTCTTTGTTGTTTGTTAAAAAAAAAAGTTCGGAAAAACTTCTTTTTTTTTTTATAAACTGTTTAATATGTTCCTGTTCAATATGTTAAAACAAATTGTTTGTTATTTAATCAACAGTTAAAATCAATTTAGAAAAAAAAGTATATTGAGTTAACTTTTTTTCGTATTAATATTTAATTTATAAAAAATTTAATGACATGTTTTTTCATATAGTATACGCCAGTTGTTTTGTACTATGTCTTACGTAAATGTAATGGAAATTGTCATTAGTTGACAGTTGTTGACATTGTAATGACTAAGTATACATAAATAATAATATGTTAAAAAGATATTGTTTGATGACCTTTTACACGGATAGATAGATTGTAGAGGCTGCCCTGGACGGGATACATGTCGACCATAAGGTCCATTGTGATGCCTAAGGATGTGAGGATGTGAGTGGAGTGGAAGGAATTTTTGTGAGTAGACTAAGAATTGGTAGGATATGCGGATGCAGCCGACTCTGATTCGAACTATGCCGATATTCATCTGGAGTTCGTGAAGAAAACTGCAGAAAACCTTCTCAAGCATAGCCGATTACTACGTTATTGTCCACACACCGACAGTTTTGTCAATTAACCATCCCTTTTTTTTCTTAATAATTGACAAACTGCGATGTCGGGATTCGAATCCTTATCTTCTCAGTTTCCAAGTAGGCATACTGCGCCGACATAACGCCTTAGACCGCTCTATCATTTGGACTGGTAAAACAAGTGAAACATAACAGAAATCTGCGTGTTTTAATGGAAAAATAGTTTTAATGAAAATTTATTTAAAATCTGTTATTGGTGGTCTTGCAGTGAAACGATTTTGTAAAAATTTGTTAAGGTGCATCACCGTTAAACATATACGATATTATTAACTCGTCAACCAGGAATCGAACCTCGGGCCTCTGGGTAACTTGTCCAGTATGCCTCCGCTACATCAAAGACGATTGTGACGTAATAGCCAACTTTTTCATATTATTCTAATTTTTTATTTATTTAGACAGTATTACTTCTGTTGAAGTGATCTATTTATTTAATATTTGTTTATTTGTGTATACTTTCACGTCAACATAACGATGTTTGTCCAAATTCCTTTCGGTTACGTATGACAAACTGTAGAAGACTTCAGCGTATACTCCGACAAATTTCATTGTCATTGAATTTTTAATTAAATTAAATACGGATATGAAAAAATTAACTCGTCAACCCGGAATCGAACCTCGGGCCTCTGGAGATTTAATTTAATTAAAAATTCAATGACAATGTAATTTGTCGGAGTATACGCTAAAGTCTTCTACAGTTTGTCATACGTAACCGAAAGGAATTTGGACAAACATCGTTATGTTGACGTGAAAGTATACACAAATAAACAAATATTAAATATACGATATGTATTGGGTTACAAAAAAACCTTTATGAAATTGATCGTGTGGACAACATGGATCGTACTTAGAAATATAATACTCAACGATAAATCCCACCTACATATTGTTATTATTAACATCCAAATTAATGTCTGCGATACTAAATACGATTATAATCCGATTAAACCAATAAATAATAATCAATTGATTATAATAATTAATATTGTAAACCAGAAAATAAAGAAAGAAGACAAGATGATTAATTGATTGATAAATAATAAATATAATAACGTTATCAATTATTTTGTAATCAAAGGTATCATAATACTTGTCTCAGAGAATTTAGATAGGTAAATAATTTCGATGAAAATTATCTGATAAATAAATTAACAGTAAAGTGTTGTTTTGTATTTTAACTTATCAATATCGAAGTCATGTAAACAATACAGGTAATATGATATACAATGTAGTGTGGGCTTATTATACAGAATGTGCCATATAAAGTGTAGTTATATAACATTGTAGCTCTGATATTGTGAAACTTAATAAAAGTTATACATCAATTTTAAAATAAACCTTTAATCATTTACGTGAAATAGTCGCTGAGAAAAACGTGTCGAACTGACATGCTGAAGCCGATGTGATTCACAGTCGAACGATTATCATCCCGATTCAATCAGCTTTTAAACGAGGACAAAAAACTATATTTCGCAAACGCTTCTTCAAATTTATAATATTCAACGTTTTATATTTGGGTATATAAAATGGAAGCGCCGGGAAGGTATCTGATACCGTTATCTTGTATAGTATTTTAATACCATCTAACATTCCCCAGCACTTCCACTTTTTGGCGTATTAAAGATTCCTTCAATCATCTGGATTGGTTATAGATCGAGATGAATCCATAAGTGATCTGTCTTTTAAACGAGGATAAAAAACTATAACGATATTTGCCAAACGCTACTTCAAGTTTATAATATTCAACGTTTTATATTTGGGTATATAAAATGGAAGCGCCGGGAAGGTATCTCATACCGTTATCTTGTATAGTATTTGAATACCATCTAACATTCCCCAGCACTTCCACTTTTTGTCGTATTAAAGATTCCTTCAATCATCTGAATAGGTTATAGATCGAGATGAATCCATAAGTGATCTGTTTTGACAATTTTTGTACAAAAAAATTGAAAACAAAACTGCGAACTTGGCTTATATAAAAATAAATTTGGCTTATATAAAATGCTCGCACAGAATTCCCCCCTGAAATTGTACGAAATCTATTTGTTGTATGAAAAAATGTTTCACGCAAAAGTTGTTTATTTTTATTAGATAAGCATTTGTTTTTAGAAATGCAAAGTTTTTATAGCCAATAACCTTCTGCAATAAACTAACGCAATAAACTAATGAAATGAGTGCGTTCAAACATACAAACTCTCCAGCTTTATAAATAGTTAAGATTTATAGAGTTTTCTAAGAGAACACTTGTTAATGAATCACCCTGTAAACGATAATAATACCACCGATATAATACATCACCCGTATGTTATTCTCATATTTATTCATATAATATTACACACACAATTATATGAAAATGGGAGAAAATCTAATTCCCGATAACGTCATATTAATTTTTTTATGTCTCTCAAATGTCACGAAACCATAATATCTTATAGCTAGCTAGCTCTCTGTTATGTCGAGTATTTTGTTTATTATTTTATAAAAATAATAATAATAATAATAATGTGTACATTAAAATCTACTTTTCAAATCATCATTATTCATTTTTCACCTTCACAGATTCATATAAAATAATAACGAACGAACGATATAATTAATTATATTATTATTTTCTTTTATATACTTAATGAATATACGTTTTATTATGTTTAAAAGTAATTAAAAGTTTTATTATAATGATGTGTGTGTGTGTGCAGTGTGTGTATGTATGTGTGTGTGAGTGTGGAATTCAAATGATAACAACTTTTATAATTTATTTAACGCCTGTATACACTGATTGTTTTGTAACCCATTTCTACTCGTTCACGAGTTTTATAACTATGTTCAAAAGGAATACTCAAAATTACACTAAAAAAAAACATTGAATAATGACTCATATTAGGTACAATTAATGTACAAAAGATAAGAAAATTTTATTTTAACATCACATCTGATAACATAGCTAACTAGTGTTTTGTTTTATTTACTCTTCGTAATACTTGTTTGTGGGTAGTCAAAAAAACAGTTGTCAAAACATTTTTACATTACTCTTAAATATACAAAATGCAACACAATGAACCTTATAGTCGAAGTGTAGCCCGTCCTGGATGGAATACACTTCGACCAGAAGTTGTGTTGCCTAAGGATGTGAGGATGTGAGTGGAGTGGAAGGCATTTTTATGTATAGACTAGGAATTGGGAGGATATGCGGCTGCAGCCAACTATGATAGGAACTTTGCCGATACTCATCTGAAGTCAGTGAAGGAAACTGCCGAAAACCTTCACAAGCATAGTCGGTTACTTCGTTCTTGTCCAAACGCCGACAGTTTAGTCAATTACCCGCCCCCTTTTTTTTTAAACAATTGACAAACTGCCGCTGTCGATATTCGAACCCATAACCTCCCAGTTTTCAAGTAGACATACTGCGCAGATATAACGCCTTAGACCGCTGGGCCACTTGGTCTGGTCTGGCATTCTGTACCTACGCTCTCAAACGCTATGAAGAGATGCTATGCTGGTGGAATGCATACGATTTCTCACTATCTTGATGTTGTTGTATTTATTAATTGTAGTTTATTAACTATTTATCATATATCTACTATCATTTTCCAGCCAGTTTTCTTATTTTCTTTTTCCCCTAATCTTCCCTTTTTTAATCATACCAATCATCTATTGTCTATTTTTCAAGTAATATAATATACAGATGTATATCAACTGATTTCGTATAATGAATATTGTTTTGATGAAACTAAATTAGTCCCCCTATATAAAAGCTATTCACGAATAGAGTTAATCATATCAACTAATTTGAAAATATCAGGAGAAGTGAAGGGGTTGAAAATATCAGATTGTTTATTATGGATATTTTCCTTACATATTTCAATGTAAAACTGATATCTGATTGAACCCAACAAACAGTTTTATATATAAAACATCATCATGCATGGTGTGCATGGTGTTCTCATATTGTTTGTTGTGTCACTGATAAAACTTGTGTTATATTGTTCTAAGAAAATTTACTATTATTTTATTTGTATATGATTTGTAATAAACTACTTGCTTGCTATATCACAACAATATCCTTTAAAATAAATCACTACTCCTTTGTGAATTTTAAATCATGATAAACAAATTGGCATTTGTATATATATATATATACATATATATATATATATATATATATATATATATATATACAGTATATATATATATATATATATATATATATACAGTATATATATATATATATATATATATATATACAGTATATATATATATATATATATATATATATATATATATATATATACTGTATATATATATATATATATACAGTATATATATTTATATATATATATATATATATATATATATACTTTCTCAACGTCGAAAGTTGTACCAGAAAGTGCATTATATCGGGTTGTCCAAAAATCCAGCAACATAATTTATATTCCTACCAGGTATATACAAAATTTGATATTGGCTCGTTGTAATTTTTGCAGACTTCCATTTTGTAGGGACAATTGTGCAGGGACATAAATGAGCTTGTAAGAAGACGCGTTATATCTACTTTTCGTATTTATGGTTTCAAATGGGAGAGTAGGAAAACTTAATGGTGTGAGAATATGTGTATTATGTGATCGACCTAAAAGCATAAGTCATTTGATAGAGGACTGCCCGGGAACTTCAGGTACTCTCTCTCAGTACCTGTGAACAGTTTACAGTTGTACAGTGCCCAGGATATCCTTAGTATAACGCATGCTTCCTCAGTGCAACCAGTCGTAAAATACCTTCAATACATATATGATAAGAGGAAGGTACATTTACACTAAATTAGTCCATGTTTCCTCAATAGAATATTACGTTTTTATTTTTAATATTTTTTCTCTTTGCCTTTTTGTACTCTTATTTTAGTTACACATATTTTTACCAAATTTAGTTAAATTTTCAATTTATACTTAAATGAAGCTTTGAAGTGTTTTGTATCTGCTTTTTTTTGAATTATGTTTTTTGTTTATGTTCTAAATTGTTTTTTTTTTTCTTATAAGCCAAAAATGTATGATTTTTCTAATTGATTTATGTCAATAAATATTTAATAATAATTTGAATAAATAATTTAATAAAAATTGAAACTGAGAGTTTATGGGTTCGAATCCCGATATCGACAGTTTGTCAATTATAAAAAAAAAGGGGCGGTTAATTGACTATACTGTCGGCGTATCCTTATCTATATAGTTTATTCAATTAACCACCCTTTAGTTTCTTAATAATTGACAAACTGCCGTTGTCGAGATTCGAACCCATAACCTTCTAGTTTCCATGTAGGCATACTGCACAGATATAACGCCTTAGATCGCTTGGCCACTTGGACTGGTCTCGTGGTTATTAGCGATTAAAATTTTATTCAAATCAGTACTTCGTCATACAATACTCTTCGACCGATCACCGAAGTGTAACGAAAGAATAAATGTCTTCACGTCAAAAAAAAAAGCATAGTTTTTCGATATAAAATTTAATCTCGTTTCTTTGAAATCACCTACAACATACTCAATCGTGTATCGTCATATGTACGATTTAGTTTTACGTGAGACTGTGAGTGTTATGTGGAGTAAATATTATATTTTGTTTTACAGTACATTGGCGACGATCGAAAACTACTATTGATGGAAATGTCATCGCTTTGTAGTTGACTCATACGTTACTTACTGTGTGTGTAGAGTAGTTTATGTATAAAATCCATCTAACAATGATTCGATTCCATTTTATATTATTTACAATACAACAGAACTAACTTGTAGTTTTGTACACGTAAATATCACGAATTCAAAATATAAATGGTGTACCAGGTGTATCATACATGTTACAGTTACATAATATATTCATTCCAACTATCTTAGAAATCAATCAATCAATTTCTATCGATATCTATGACTTTTACAAAATTATCCAAGAGAACTCTCTGGATTTTTTATATAAAATTTTTAGTTATACTGTTATTGACGCGTTATGAAAATTAGATCAGAATGTATTTTCAGCATGTAACGAAACGCTGATGCAACACTTGGCTGATATATACACAAAGTTTACTATCCGTCTCTATTGCACAGTGTTTTGGAGATATTCAGTAATAAATTTGTAAATATGTATAAATAAGCAAAACAGACAAGTCTGTCTGTCACATAGGCAGTATAACCACAAATGGACAATAATTTTGTTTGTGTGTGATATGATTTTTGGAGATTGAATGACGTGACAATATGATATATTATAGAACATTTAAATTTGACTATACAGTTGACACTAGGTACAAGAATGTCTTCCTCATTATGTACTGCATGTTTCTGATAATAGAAGAATAATAGAATCACGAGCCACATTATCAATGATATCATTTTTATGGCCTCATAAACTTTGTATATTAGTTGTATATATTGATAAACCTGCCCCGGTCTTGATAAATTTCCCTAATTCTGATTCTAATATAAATAATGGATTTAATGGCAGTCTATCAAACTCTTATTTGAGCATAAGAACTGACGCTGGTTCTGTTCGACCATGATAAAATGTAGAATTATTGATTTTAGATACAATATAAAATTTTTCTATTGTAGTTTTTCACTCCGATATCATTTGATTAAACTTTTGTGTCTTAATAACAGTATTGACCTTATTTAGTATTATTTCAATAAATTATTTAAAAAGAAGTATAACTTTCTTATCTGGTCTAACAAACTTTTTGAGTGCATCTTGTAAACGATAAACATTTTGATACACTTTGTATTTCTTTAATATCTATAGCATAAAGGTTTAAAGGAAAAACCACCTTTGGGAAAATATCGAACAAGAGTGATTCAAGAGTGATTATTATTATGTGTGTTATATATGTTATCTATATATGTGTCTATGAGTCGATGTGTGGGTGTATGTTGATGGGTAAATTGTTGATTGAAGTGAAAAGTCGAACAAAATGAGTTTATTGAAGAATATAAAGCACTTTCTTTCTATACATCATAAACTACTTAACTTTTATGTCACATAAAAAAAAAAAATCTGGTGTGAAATACTCACACGACCTCTACTTACTGAGTTTAATACATGGTTTTAACATATATCAACATTGGAGTAGAATATATACACACATAATGTGTGTTTTTTTTTACTATAAAAATTGAATTTGAACAAGATAGATAGATAGATTGTAAAGGCTGCCCTGGACGGGCTACACTTCGACCATAAGGTCCATTGTCTTCGGATGTGGACTATGATAGGAACTATGCCGATAATCATCTAGAGTTCGTGAAGGAAACTGTAGAAAACCTTCTCAAGCATAGCCGGTTACTTCGTCCTTGTCTGTATGCAATACTCTACATAGATTTAGTAATATATACACTTAGAATATGACTTACTGGTTCAATTTATGAACGGAAGTGTACTCAAACACATCGACGGTCAAAATATTGGTTTTTTGGTAGCAGGCGATCTTAAAACGTAAAGATGCGGTAAAATCTCAATATTGATGTTCACAACACCTCTTGATTCTGTGTATATAGAGGTAAAATGTCAACACATATAGCTCAACATAAAATATGTTGTCATTCTTAGAAGACGAGCTGCATCCAACAAATTTATTTATTGTTATGAATATATTGTGCATTAAGTTTTAAAGCTGTGAAAAATTTATTATCTTTAATAAATTGCAAGTACCTTGCACGAAACTTTTACAGTTATACAGTGTGTTCATTTGAAAAGTTTCCATAAGTTTAGAAAAAAATGTTTCAAACATAAGTCGTACATTTAAAATTTTGCCCCAATTCTTAGAACATTTATTTGTATTTTATAAAAAAGTATTTCCACTATAATGTAGTCATCATCAGTATAAATTAGCTAATCGTAACTATCTCTGGGATATGGAGTCAGAGATATGTTGCTCGTTACTAATTTGGTGCATGTCTCACAATAATATTAAAAAAGTTCTGTCTTTTATATGATCTGACTGAAGTAGTACCTGAAGGATTTGTTGATTTGACTGTGAAGAGCCCAATCCATTTATTGGCGGTACTCTTTTCTGACCATGCGGTTTTGTTATTGTCAATATGGTGAGGGTGTGAGAGGGTGTTGTTCGAAGCTGACCTTAATATTCAGGTAGGTATTAAATTTTTTGAAAATGATTTAATTTTATTAAATCAGAATTTGGAATTGTTATCGAAATACGTATTTATAAAATACAAATAATTGTTCTAGGAATTGGGGCAAAAATTGAAATTTAATCCTTTTTGATCAGTCTTTGGCTTTATGTCTACGGAGGTGTACTTATACATACAATGGCTATAGATTCCTATAAACGGTTTCAATTTATGCTCTCTTGTTTTTTTTTTTGTAAGTAATTTGCAATTAAAATATGGCTGGCCTTGATGCAATATCTACAAAAATTCTCAAAAGTTCTAGAAAAAATTACAGAAAATTTACATTTCATTACCATTTTTAAAGTATATACAAATAGAAGGACAAAAACGTTGGTTATCCACGACTATTCAAGACTACGGAATTGAAAACGTAAATGAACTGTATTTATTAGTTAAATTGTTTGTACGATGAAAAGTGATTTTCAAAGTTTTTTAATTTTTTTCTATCGTTCATTTTAGACAGTTGAATGTACCGGATGTTCAATATAAAATGTTACAAAATTTTATTAGTTTACAAAAGTTTTTTTTTAAATAAAAACTAATTTGGACCTAGTGAAACCGATGGCATTGGTTAAAATACGATACGATTAACGGTTTTCAAAATATCTGACCCATGGTGCTAAAATTCAAAACTGTATGAATTGAAAATGGAATATTTTGAAATGTGTTGGTCGGACGTTAAAATGAACCAGATTTTCGTTCTGTTTGGGTTAAAATAACCATAGAAAATGATTATTATTAAAATCGAGAACTAAAGTTTTTCTTACTTTTTTCGCATTTTTTCCAAGGGGTACCCCTTAATAAAATCACAAAAATTGAAGAAATATTTAATGTCTCCGATATTAATAAAAACTTCGTTTTAAGCTAATTTGAACCTAGCGAAAACGATGGCATTGGTTAAAATACGATGCGATTAACGGTTTTCAAAATATCTGGCCCATGGTGCTAAAATTCAAAACTGTATGAGTTGAAAATGGAATATTTTGAAATGTGTTGGTCGGACGTTAAAATGAACCAGATTTTCGTACTTTTTGGGTCAAAATAACCCTAGAAAATGATTATTATTAAAATCGAGAACTAAAATTTTCCTCACTTTTTTCGCATTTTTTCCAAGGGGTACCCCTTAATAAAATCGCAAAAATTGAAGAAATATTTAATGTCTCCGATATTGATAAAAACTTCGTTTTAAGCTAATTTGAACCTAGCGAAAACGATGGCATTGGTTAAAATACGATGCGATTAACGGTTTTCAAAATATCTGACCCATAGTGCTAAAATTTTAAACTGTATGAATTGAAAAGGGAATATTTTGAAATGTGTTGATCGGACGTTAAAATGAAGCAGATTTTCGTATTTTTTATTTAAAATCGAGAACTAACATTTTCCTCACTTTTTTCGCATTTTTTTCCAAGGGGTACCCTTTAATAAAATCGCAAAAATTGAAGAAATATTTTATGTCCCCGATAAAAACAATATTTAATCGAAATACTTTTCCCAAAAATCTAATAGGGCACAAATCAACTGTATATTTTTGAAAAATGAGCACTACTTTTGTGACCCACAGTACCTACTATACATACAAAGATCATTTTATACACATAAGTAGCAATATCGAAACTCTTTTGAAAATCAATAAAAAACTTCTTATTCGTCGATTTATTCTTCACAAACATTAAGTGTCAAATTATGTTTTTGTATGGCATCAAGAGTCAAGTCAAAAAGTAAGTTCGTTTCAAGTTTTTCATATATTTAACGTTTTCACTTTCTTTTCTTTTTTTTGTTTCTTCTCCTCCACCATTTTGGTGATGCGTTCCATCAAATGAATTGTGCCCAATTATATGGTATCGTGTGGAATACTAAAATTATTTACACGTTAAAATTCGATGATCGTGTATTCGTCTTCTTTTTCAGCTCTACAGCCCTTGGTGGGCCTTGGCTTTCTCAATAGGGAATATGCATGAAAATTTTTTTCACTTGAATTGAAGCATGTTTACTTTACAAATATCAAGATAAAATTACTTTTTAAATAACTTTAAAAATAAGCGAGATATGAATGATTTAAATTCCTGATTAGACAAAGAGGGTGATAGCCCTCTTTATATGTTATGTGACGTCATATTACTCTTTCACCATTTAATTACACGTAAATCTCCGTTTTTAGTATTTTTGCAAGAAAGAGACAGATAATAATCTTTAAAAGCTTATAGCTTCCTTGATATTTGTCGGATTTTAATTTCGTTTTTAACTATTATTACAGTATTAACAGTATTTTCATATTCTGAAAATAAATGTGAAAAAAAATTTTCATGCATATTCCCTATTATAGAGTTCTACGTTGCTCTCTCCCTAGACTTCTTTTTCCAGTTTTTTATTGTCATTATTTTCAGGTCATCCTCAACCTGATCCAGACATCTTTGCTTTAGTCTTCCTATTTTCTTATTACTATATAATTTTCCATTCATGATTGTCTTAGGCATGCTTGATTCCTTTATTCTTTTGATATGTCGCATCCACTGAATTCTTTTAGCTTTTAGGCAACATCAGTATGAATAAGCGAAGCGTTATTATTCTCCGAAGAGATGCATTACATGGGTCCTTACATTCAATTATTAAACCGCGGCAAGAGCTCGGGAAGGTGCTTCAGAGTGCAACAAAGAGGGTTACCGGGTTCATTACCGGGCATTATCCTATGCGGAAGCATCTGCATACAATGGGACTCCATAACGGGTCCATTATGTGCAGATTGTGTGGCGAGGTGGAAGAAACATCCAGCCACGTAATCTATGACTGCGAACCTCTGGGTTACAGCAGATACAGGATATTCGGTGCATCTCACCCCGAGGTGGACCTGATAAGAAAGCTCCAGGCTATTGCCAACATATCGGAGAAGCGAGTCTCGTCAGACTGAGGTAGAAAGGAGAGAACAATGGACCATAAGGTCGAAGTGCTATAGTTTTACCCCGATATTAAACAATCAATACATTCAATTATTGATTTGTAATATACATCTATTTATCTAGGAATTGCAACAATGGTTATAATGTTTATTGATAAATGATAGTTGAAGGATTCAAAGTAGTTATAAAACAGTTATAGTTTTATTGATTTCTGTCCGTTGTAGGTATTTATTATTCATTTGGTAAACTGCAATTTAATATGTCATTATTTATAATAATAATGACCGCGATAAGCCGACCGACCTGTTTAATACAAAAAGGTGGAATTATGTTTAAATATTTAAAGCTGTTATTATTTAATAATATATTATCATCATCGGGGTTCGATGACATTCAATATGGGAAACATTTAAGTGACAACTAGGTTATATCATGTGTCCTTAGGGTTGCTACCTCAAAGTTATGAAAAGTCGGGAGATCAACATATATTATGTCGATCTTGTCTGGAGATCGGAAGGTCCATATATTATTTAAACTAGGCAGTGAAGGATTTACTGGGTAGGCCAGGTAACCACAGTTTCTGTATGTACCAAATATAGATGTAAGTCTCGTTATATCACATACATTTATTACGATTGAAAACTTATACCAAAACTTTCACGTGTAAAGACGGACTTGAATGAAACATTTGTTCAAAAATCGATTAGACTAAGTCCAAATCCAGTTTTCAATTTGGAAAATTACATTTTTCCAACTGGAAGCCACCGGGCATTTTCAAGAATACAAGAACAGTGTCATGGGGACCTAGATTTAAATAATTATAACGAGAATATTCTCACGATGCATTCATTATTCATGACTGGAAATACCTGGAGAAATAATTGGTATAATTAATTCACACCAGTTTAATTACCATTTTTATCATAAAATATGCATCATCTTATGCAAAATCTTTTTTTACACAATAATTTATACAAATTTAATGCATGTGATGATACTGATGTTCGTTGGTTGGTTGTGTGCAATACGAGAGCGAGAGAGAGAGAGAGAGAGAGAGAGAGAGATACTACTATGAAACTATAAAAGTGTTAATTTATTAAAACGGTAGAATAAACAAATACTTTATCACAAATACTTAGTCGAATAATTTACAATATTTATATGTAAATAAAGTTAAATAAGAGCAATATATTTATTTATACACATAGATATATGTACAGGGTGTCTCACAGTTTTTAATCTGGAAAAGTGTCTAGGCAATATGTCTCTCAAAAAGAAGAATAGGTACCTATAAACTTGGTAGTTTTCAAGCTTCGTTTTCAAGATATAGGCTTTTGAGATACACCATTGGAAACGCTGTATTCGAATATTTATTAATACTCACCCAACAATTTAGGGATATTGAAGTACGCAAATGGAAGAAGAGTTCTACATTATTTTAATAGAAATCCTCAGGGTGATATTTCTCTAAAAGTAAGCAAGATACATAGAAAATGTAAGAATGAAATAAATTAAAGAGAAATTAAAGAGAAACAAATAATAATTTCCAAAATACTACGATATATAACGATTTATAGTGTGCTAGTATAGTTTATAGTTTCTATGGAAGTGACAATCAAAATTGACATTTAAAAATTAAAACAAAATTTTAATAAAATCATTTTATAGTTATTTTTAAATTATGTGGAAGTTAGAAGTATAGATTCTGTGGAAATGACTTTTTATGATACATACAGCATAGACAACAACTAGACACACTACTAAACACACTAATTCACACGTAGAATACCACATTTTGTTACGTGACGATTTGTACCTATTTACACCACCTGTAAGCGGCGTTAAAGAACTTTGTTCCTAAAGGTTTTTTAAATTAACTTTAACAAACTGTATCTCGAAAATGAAGCTTGAAAACATCGAAGTTCATATGAACTTTTCGTATTATTTTTGGGAAATCTATCGCCTATTAAATTTTTCGGATTTAAATCTGAAAGCCACCCTGTATATTTTCTCATACTATTTGTGTTTGTTTTATAAACATTTTAAAACCATACCCAAAAGTAATACCCTACACTAAATGTGCTTGGTGTATGTACCCTAAAGAGTTACAAAAGATTTATCTAAGGGTTTTTAACTTCTAATACTTCATTGTTAACAATGGTGTAAGTTTACAACAACATTGTTGTTGTTGTTGTATTTAGGAAAAGAAAAACCACATATTTGTGTAGTCAATGTTGTTTTACAACAACTGAAATGAAAAAGGGCCTTAATAAAATACTGAATAAACTTAAATAAACATAACAATTTAATTTTATTTATATGTGATAGTTTGTGATATGTGTTGTTCATGTTTATGTGTTGGGTTCGTTTTTTGTTCACATGTACTATGGTGTTCAATAAAATTGAACTCACGAACCAATTGAACTCAAAACGATAAAATTGTACTTTAAAAAAAGACCAATAGTCGAAATGAAACTGGTTATGAATTGTAAGTTATTTCAATTAACAGAAGTTTCAGTTTGATAATGTGTCCGGCGATTTAATATCTCATACATATGCTATTATCGAGTTCTTTATAAAATGTTTTAGATTGATAAAACTATTTGAATCTACCTGTACACGAACTGATTCTTGTTGACAAATATTGTATTCATAAATATTTTACTAGTTAATACTTGTTTGTGTTTGATATTTGTTAGCTTTGTGTAAATGTTTTGAATATATACAACAACAACAACAACAAAAAACAAAAATCAATATTATGTAATAAGAAATTCATTTTAACCTATAACACAAAAACCTACATTCATTTTTCATACTATATGAATCTATGTAAATAATAAAAACAGAAAACATATGATGCATTTAGAAAAATTCTATATACAGGATGAACCGAATCTGGCGCATAATAGGTATACGCCTCTATTTCTTTCTATACAATGAAGAACATAATATATGTAGTGGACTATTTTTAATGGAGAGGATATAATACAGCATATATAAGACAATATATGTGAATATATTTGTGAGAGGTAAAGTATTGGCCTAACATCTTAGTTCTGCAGATACGTATAACATGTTAACATGTACGTATAATATTTTATTGGATGTTATTAAAAAATGGGAGGATCATAGAAATAAATAGAGGTGTATTTTATTATGCGCCTGGTTCGATTCATCCTGTATATCAAACGGAAATAATTATACTATTGAATTTATTTTTCAATTTCTAGATTAATATTTTATAACATTCGAAAGCCGCCATACTTACACAAATAAAATACGGCTTATTCTTTGATTAACATGAGTTTAATTTTTGTCGAATGAAAGTATTGGTCTAAAAGATTATTGTATTTTAAATGGCGTTATTAGGGTAGACGGGGCAAATCTGTTGATGCTTACATGACGATTCTGCAAGGACGGACTACAGGAGCAAAGCGAATCGATCAAAGTTTTCTAATGAAAAATAAAGCAAAGTAAGTTTAGCTTTTACTAAATCAAACGCTTTTCATTATGAAACTTGATGTTATGTGACTGGTTTATTTATAAACCTTAACTGAGCTTGCAATGATGTATAGTATAATTCATAATAATATACAGTTTGAACCCAGTGAAAAACTGTTTAATTTATTACATACGTGCTATAAGTATTAAAATCATAAAATCGTAAATGTTTCTGTTAATATCAGAGCTGCTGAAAAAGTGATCAAAAAACATAAATGATTGTGAAACCCGAAGAAAATGATCATTCCATTTGTTTTCATAATTAAATTTCACTATCCAAACTAAACAAAGGGATATAGGAATCATATTTTCAATGGGTAACTAGTTTAGTTAATATATAATACAACATAGAGCAGTTGAAGCTTGTTGAAAAATCAATATTGCAATCTCACACTGTTTGTACCTGGTAAATATAATATATACATGGTTATAATAAGTTTAGTCCTGACTTTGTGACTGTTGAAAGTAGTGTTCGCAGAAAAACATTGTTGGTATGTTTTTCTGGTATAACGAGTTGTACCAAATGTAGCTTGCCTTAAGGCGCCATGTTTGAATATGACGTCATGAGTAACATTGCCAATAGCATCGAATCTATTGCATCAATATTAATTATTCTTAACATTGTTTCTCACAATTTCACTGCCAACAATTAAAAACTGTGGAATGTGGAACGCAATTATGAAATGAAATTCACTTGTTTTAAAAGCTTGTAGAGATTATTTTGAGAGTAAATTTTCCCGTCAAATTTCTAGATATTGTAATTTTTGTACACTGATAGAAGTAATTCCTTGCAGTGAGAAAAATTTTTTTAAACCAAGAATTTCTAACTCATATTTGGTATTAGAAAATAAGTATCTTGACATTTATAGTTTTGACTTGAGAAAATTATCTTAACTAAAGATAAACTGACTCAAGTTGACTCAAGAATCTCGAAATTCTTAAACTGAAATGATGTTTTTTTGGACCAAGATGCTAAAATTTCGGACCAAAACTAATCGGATTAAACTAATTAATCCAAAAAAATGAAACTTTTTAAAGAAGTAATGATATATTTCAGTTAAATATATATACTTCAGTTAAAGAAGCTGCATAAACTTTTTCTTCTTGAGAATTTTATATTCTTGACTAAATAATCACAAGAGTATTGGGCCAAGAAAGGCTCTCTTAGGCCAAGACTAACGAACTCTACTTAAAAGGTGTTTGGTTTGACTTCCTTCTATCAGTGTAGGTATTGGGGTCATGACAGAGAACATACTACAGATATGATATAATATAAATTGGGATTAAAGTGTAAATGAAAATCTATGTAATATAACTGGATTATATAATAACTTGCTTGCTTAAAAACATTTATGTGTACCTACTCTTATGCTCTCTCTTCGTCGTACAAACGCTACGACTAATGCTACGAACGAATGCTGGGCTTGTCGTGTATATTTATAACTTTAGGGTATACATAATGGAATAAATGAATGAATGATATATTTAGCAGCTTTACATTGTGTTGTTCTATTCATCAATATTGTCTATGTGAGATGATGTGTATTTTACTAAAAATTGATACCGGGTGTCTCTAAAAATACAGACGACGTTACCAAAAAAATTGTTAACCAAAAAGAAGTTAACCGTCTTTTTAAATAATTTACTAAAATAAGATTACATAAGGTCAACACAAGTATTAAGACACAAAACTTTAATAAAATGATCTAGTAGTGAAAATCTACAATAGAAAAAATTATATCTTCTATCTAAAACCAATGATTCTACATTGGATCATAGTAGAACAGAACCAAGGTTACGTTATTATGCATTATTTACATTAGAATCAGAGTGAAATTTATCAAAACCAGGTCAGGTTTATGAGCCTATAAAAATGATATGATTGATAATGTGGCTCGTTCTTCTAATATTCTTCTTTTATCAGAAACATGACATAAAGATGAATACATTTCTGTACCTAATTTCAACTGTATAGTCAAATTTAAATAATGTTCTAGCTGGCGGTGTAGCTATTTATCAAAATAATAACGATCATTCATCTTTCGTGCTATAATGTATAATATTATCTTGATTTCAATATACAAAACGTCTTGGCTGGGGTTCGAAGGCAAGACCTCTGCTATTCCAGTCGAATGCACTAATTTTGAAACACACTGCAAATGAATAAATTCCTCATTTTTCATGGAATGTATAAAGAGGAAGTTTACATGGTATTATTATACCGTCTGTTTTGGAATGCTTTGCTAATAGAGAATCAATGTTCAATATTTTATTTACTATAGTAACTACACAATGCTTCATAAAGAAATAAAAATAGTGGGGGTACTCTGTAGTCAGTAGTGTGTGTGTGCATATGTAATGAATAATAATATTATAAAGTGGGAATCACTAAATTCCCACTCTTAAATGACATCAATCAAATATCATACCACAAGCAGCCAGATGTTTGTAAGTATATGTATGTATGTATGGTTTTATAGTAAATATTTTATTTATTTATTTAACATTGATTCCCTATTAGAAATGCTTTTGAAAACAGACTGTATACATGTACTCGTCTCTGTTTCTAGCTACGAGTTTCGTTTCAAATAGTCTTTATAATATTTTTCGAATAGGAATGAGGATGTTTGTCATAATTTTATTTTGTGACATCACACGATCTTTAATTTATTAGATTTATTAAAAATTATCTGCTTTGCACACTTAAAATAGGTACAGAGTGTAATAAAGAAGTACTATTCAAAAATATTTTTTAATGTTGACAAATTTACGAAATATTAATTACGAAATGTAGTACTGACTGTCCAGGTTTTTGTTTTTTCCCACTCTTAATTAGAATAAGGAGAAAAGGTTTTGTTTTTTGGATTTCTACTTCCAAAATTACTTTATGTAGGTCTTAAAATATATTGACAAATCGGTTGAGTAACATGTTAAAGCAGAATTTTGTTTTGTTTTGTGATTGAACCCTAGAATTGAGCCAGCCCTCTAGTATTCCAGACCAATTGAGCTACTTATAACGTAAATTTTTTGTTTAGAACAGTTCCATACATACAGTTTCCATTGTGTGTGTACGCACTTGTGAAACAAAAAATAATATATGGTGTGTTGTTGAACAACATTTGTATGTTTATTTATTTTATTGTTTATTATTTTTTATTAAATAATTGAATTAATTGATATTTTTTGTTTCAATTATCTTATTTTGTTTCCGTCATTTAATTACATAACAGTATCGGCACCTACTTGACCTACTGTTAAATAAATACACACAATACGTTTGTTTGTTTAGTGTTATTAAATAAAAATAATTATATTGAAACTATATAATTAATTTATATTTAACTTTTTTTATTGACTTTTGTTGTACCCTGAAGGAATAAGGGCGAGCACGTCACTTAAATTAATGTGGTTCAAAATATGGATTGATTATTATGATTCAAAATATTCGAAAAAAAGATACGAATTCCATCCAGCTAAAAAGTATAAAATTGTATTTTGGATATTTATTTGAAATCGCTAAATTTATTTTGATTTTGAAGCTATAGTCGACGCCTAGATAGATAGATAGATTGTAGCGGCTGTCCTGGACGGGGTGCACTTTGACCATAAGGTCCATTGTGATGCCTAAGGATGTGAGGATGTCAGTGGAATGGAAGGTGTTTTTTTTGTGTGTAGACTAGGAATTGGTCGGATGTGCGGCTGCATCCGACTCTGATAGGAACTATATCGATATTCATCTGGAGTTCGTGAAGGAAACTCCCGAAAACCTTCTCAAGCATAGCCGGTTACTTCGTTCTTGTCCATACACCGACAGTTTAGTCAATTAATTAAAACTGCCGATGTCGGGATTCGAACTCATAACCGCCCAGTTCCAAGTAGACATAGCGTCTGAGACATAACGCCTTAGACCGCTCGGCCACTTGGACGGTATGTGACGCCTAAGTTTACACAAATAATAATAAGTAGAATAACAACTTGATGCTGGTTACAAAGAATAATATGAAAAATCGATTCATTTATCAGAGTCATCCGTGGTGTAACGGTTAGTACATTGAGCTAAAATACCATAGATCCAGGGTTTGATTCCTAGTGGATAAATTTTTTCATATCAATGCTTGATTTAAAAAATTTCGACAACATGTTTGTCTTTATAGTATACGACCGTTCTTTCATACTATCTATTACGTAACCTTAATGGAAATCGACATTAGTATAGTATTGTGACACCTATAAATATGTACAGAAATAATAATATATAAAAAAAATTCAGCTTTCGGATGACTCTGATCTTCTTTGTAAACTTTTATACAGAAACTTCAATCCAAGCAATTTTAATAATCTTCCCTCGATCTATTAATATAGATAAAATTTTCAACAAAAAAACAAAATTTAATTTCGATAAGAGCCAAAAAAAAACAACATTATTTCTTAGAACGAAAGAAAACCGTCTATTTAGTCCGCATAGAACCCAATATAAAATCTATCAGTTTGATATCGAAAAAAACTTATTTATAGATATTATATATATATATATATATATATATATATATATATATATATATATATATATATATATATATATATATATCTATATATATATATATATATATATATATATATATATATATATAAATATATATATATATAAATATATATATATATAAATATATATATATATATATATATATATATATATATATATATATATATATATATATATATATATATATATATATACAGGTTGTCCCAGAACAACCTGGAACCCTTCGGTGAAGTTGTTCCTTAGGTCAAGACGAACTCATTTTACCATATAACATAGGTCCGGAAATGATTTGTTTATCCGCTAGCCGCCATTTTGTGTTTTTTGCTTTATAATTTATATCTACACAACGCGTTGTCCGATTGAATTGAAAATTGGGACAATTGTTGCTTTAGCATAGACCAATAATAAAAAAAAATTTGAATTTTCAAAAATGTATTTTCACAAAATGGCGGCATTTAGAAAAATTCAAAAAATTCATATATCTGCTTGTTTTTAACTTACGTAAGTTTGAATTTTTCTGTTTGCTTTTAGAAAAATTCAAAAAATTCATAAATCTGCTTGTTTTTGACTTACGTAAGTTTGAATTTTTCTAAAAGCCGCCATTTTGTAAAAATACATTTTTGAAAATTCAAATTTTTTTCTATTATTGGTCTATGCTAAAGCAACAATCGTCCAAATTTTCAATTCAATCGGACAACGCGTTGTGTAGATATAAATTATAAAGCAAAAAACACAAAATGGCGGCTAGTGGATAAACAAATCATTTCCGGACCTATGTCTAAAATGAGTTCGTATTGACCTAAGGAACAACTTCACCGAAGGGTTCCAGGTTGTTCTGGGACAGCCTGTATATATATATATATATATGTGTGTGTGTGTGTGTATTTTGTGTAAAGCATTGTAAGAGCTTTATGGTATAACACAAAAAAAAAAAACGAGAAACGAAACGAAATGAAAGCTCGTGTACGTCCATTGGGTTAGTTGGTTAAATATAATAGACGAAATATCGGACACCGGTCAGTCAAATAGTTAGTAGTTAATGTATTGTACCGAATGTACTACCAAAATTCAATTTATCGCGCGCAGTTATTTAAGATATAGGACGTAAATTAATTTTTTTTAACTATTAATACTGACGATTATGTAACCAAATCTAGTAAATAACTTTTCACAGATTTCTATGAAATTCTGATAACATGACCATGATTTTGATAACTGACCACTTTGATCTCGGCATCAAGGTCTCCGAAAAAGAAGGTCTCCCAAGTTTAGTGTGCAGACTAATCAATCTTCTATACATAAAAGGTCATCAATATGTTATACGTTTCATGATGCTTACAAATTGTAACCAACTTTTTCAAAAACGCTTCCTTTCAGAAATATTCAGGTCCATTATATAAAATCAAAGAGACACCCTGTATATGCAAGACGAACATTTTTTTTATTGCGTGTACACATAACACACGATAAAAATGAAAAAGAGACACATTTATACACGAATCCAATATGTATGATTGAATTAGAGAATGAAATAAAATATTTAACACACAATAACTGGAGCACACAGCCAAAACAGTGTCAGTGGAAATGGGTGGGTGTATGTCCTATATATATATATATATATATATATATATATATATATATATTTGTAATACATAATACCAATAATAAGGGTAATCTGATCTATAAAACAGTAAGTATTCGGACGTTAAAGAAAGAAGACGATTGACTAACTATATTTTCTATAAACAACACCATTCACTCTCCCCATAAAGCGCTGCCGTCACCAGCGCCCAACCTGCCATATTATCTTTGGTTGTGTTCTTGTAACCCTGGGGGGTACAGTACCGTATATATATATATATATATATATATATATATATATATATATGAGCCCGTCTTAATATCATTATACAATACATAGAATGTAGAACAGAGAAATAACTTAATTTGATATTTGTTTTTATTGTAAAAAATCTTGATTTAAACGAAGTATGTTTATGACGGCGTTATATAAACAGTAGTATTATTGGTTATATATATATATATATATATATATATATATATATATATATATATATATATATATATATATATATATATATAATTGCTATTACAAACATCACTTACGAACATTTTGATAATACTATCAAAAGTATGGGGTGATTGATTATAGGCTTGACTTAGGATGCTAGATTGACGCGTCTCTGTGTGATCAAACAATGCTAAAGGATTTTTTTTTTATAAATCACAATAGATAGATAGATTGTGGAGGCGGGCTACACTGCCGTCATAAGGTCTATTGTGATGCCTAAGGATGTGAGGATGTGAGTGGAGTGGAAGGAATTTTTGTGTTTTGTGCAGAAAACCTTCTCAAGCATAGCCGGTTACTTCGTTCTTGTCCATATTCCGACAGTTTAGTCAATTAACCGCCCCCTTTTTTTTTCTTAATAATTCACAAACTGCCGATGTCGGGATTCGAACCCATAATCTCCCAGTTTTTAAGTAGGCATACTGCGCAGACATAGCGCCTTTGAGCGTTCGGCCACTTGGGCTGATTACCATACTTTGTTACCTTACTTCATTACCATAGTATGATGTATTTTAATGAAACAAGCTGAGAAAGAAAATTTTACGCATTGAAATGATTATATTCGTGTAGACGCCTTAGACACGCCTTGAGACACACAGATAATATAGTTTCGAAACACACTTTCTTCATCAAAAAATATACAATGGTGAACCAGCTGATACAAATAAACTGTGTTTTCAAACTATAGTTAAAATAAAATTATTGTTATGAATATCGTAAATATTTATTTAATTTAATGACTCCAAACTTTACCACATTATTCTTTTTGTATCGAGAGTTAATAGGTGGGAGCGTCGGGAAGGAATCTTACCCAATAATTTGATATAGTATTTAGCATATTCTTATATTTTCCAGCACCTCTACTCCTTTCAAAAGTTCCGTCAGTAAAAACAGGTGTTATAAACTGATGGGTGATCTTGAAATGGGTGATCTTGTCATCAAACATGTCTACCTCGTGCGCCAATTTGTAGGAATATACCGAGATATTTTGGTATATTCGATCTGAAACCTAATCTGAGAGAATGATTATATAAAAAAGAATTTATAGACTTTAAATCAATGTTTATTTTTTTGATTTCGAGTATGTTGGTAGTTACAAGGTAACTCAGGAAAATATGTACTGTACTCATAGTACATTTTACAAGAATCAAGTACATTTTTAAACAAAAAAAGTCACATTAAAATCGGTTCCTTCGTTTGGGAACGACAACAGATACAGATAGACAGACGGGCAAATATATACAGGCTTCAAACTCATCACATTTCGTTAGTTAGTTCGTCCATGCCCAATGTCCGCTTGGTGTAACCACCAAGTAAATTTGTTTCACTTATAGAACCGGCTTACATCCAGAAAAAAATCAATGTGTCAAAACACGTGAACAAAACCATAAAGGTATGACCAAAATAATAAAATTGTAAAATAGTGAACAAAAAAAAAACAACAACTTATTTGTTTCAATATGTAAGGGAGGCGATCAAACCTCTTTCTATAAAATCTTCCCGACATAAAAATCTACCCCCTTCCCCCAAAAAAACACCCGTATATCCTTATACAGTATTCGGTTTTGTGCTTGTTATCTAATTTTTGGTTATAAAATTCATTTTTATGATGGCTTCTCTGATTTATATTATACGATTCGTACTTGATTTTTTTTGTATTTTACTTTTTTTATTATTTTTATGTGACATGAAAAATTTTCTTAACGATTTTCTTTCTTGTATTTATATATTGACGTCCAGGTCCGGCTACATTACTTTTTAATTCAAAACTGTAATATTAGCTTTTTAAACCAATCTCTATGTATAAAAATTTTGTCTGAATTGTTTGAAGAAAATTTTAGATAGTGAAATAATGATGAGAATTGACCCTCGGTAAATTTTTCCAGTTAAAAATACCAGTTAAACTATCAGAAGTTCAAAATTCAAAACCGTTCCAAAGTTATAGCCATTTTCTGACGGCTCAGTTCATAAGAAATGAACAAGGAGAGAATGATTTAGTTTTCTTTGGATTCTAGCAGATGTACAATCGGAAGATTTTGTGTCATGTGATGAATAATCTTTCCCTAACCGACCCCAAGTAGAGGGGACATACATTACTTTCATCGTTAGAAGTAGAGGATATATTATAATGACAAAAAATGTTCCTTCTTTAAAGGTGATTAAAGGTGATTGAATTATCAAAGTCACTCATTGCCCCTTGTCACACCACCGCCCTTTCCAGGGGATGTGGAAACAATCTAACTCCAAAACCGTAAACAATGTTCCTCCCTTAAAAATAAATAACAAAGTCATTCATAGTCCCATCTAATCTCCCAATCCAAGGAACGAGGAAATGCCTAACTTTAAAACCGTAAGAATACTTTTGCTACCCCCCCCCCCCCCGAAAAATATTTTTAAATGCGCACCTGATTATGCATGTGTATGAGTTTTTGTGTGGGTTGACTTTTAACAATTATTATTTAACATAAATTGCAGGAAAATATTAATAAAAAAAAAGATTTTATTGAACATTATTATTAGTGTGTTTATTTCAAAGCAAGTTTATGAGTTCTTTTAATGGTAAACATTATATAAATAAAGGTATATCGAGGCTATTTCGTTTAAATACATTTTATTGTTTGTGGTGGTAATAAACAAACGAGGGTGAAAGTTTAACGTTCACAATTATTTTGTCAATTTTTATATTATATATATATATACATTGAATTTTTGGACTATTTATCGTTCTTTTAATGCAATGTGATCTATGAATTGGTCAAAAAACAAGTCATAGATTGGATTTGTCTCGGAGTATGACATTTCTATGTGCGACCCATGAGTACTTTGAGTAAATTTTTAGCGATGGGAAATTTTAGCAAATTTTTGCGTATTCATTTCACTGAAACACCGCCATTACAATGGGCTTTTAAACTTAGCAACCCCTTTTAAGCCATTCCTTAAAACATATTTTTCTTAAATACATATTTTTAAATATATTTAGGTGGAAACTTTTCAAATGATAGGTATTATATATGTAGCATTGTAGTTCGTAAATACAGTTTAAAAAATGGAAACATTCGCACGTCCATTTACAAAAAAATTAATTGACAATGTATATAAAAACAAAATCAATTGTTCACTGATTGATAGAGATACTATCAGCCACAAAAGTAGCGTTTATTTTCCAAAATTATATATTGAAATTGTGCCTTTTCCATTTGGTTTTTCAAAAAGTGCCTTGAACAAAAATCATTCACTATACATATCCTAACAACATTTATATCACACTTTTTCCCCATAACTAAACGAATATGGCTCTTATCAATTATAAAATGAGGAGACACCATGATATATAAAAATTAACATATACACAATAAATGTTATTTATAAAATCGATATATAAATCTCGTTAAGTACATGAATGAAGGTATAGAGATTTATTTATTTATTTATTTATTTATATATTTAAAACACTTAAATTTAATTATAATTAATTATAAATAATTGAATAAAAACATTTTATAATTACTTAAAATGTGTGGTATTTAATAATATATGTATATGTGGTTTAACATATGATTATTATTATTATTATTATTATTATAGTATTGTTGATGGACGAATCTACTTCAATATATGTGAAACAATATCAATTGGAAAGTATCGAGTATAAAATATATACAGGTTGTTTACTGTAAAAGCTAGTGCTATGGGCCACCAGTTATGTCTTCGCACTATGCCTACTTGGAAACTGGGACGTTATGGGTTCGAATCCCGACATCGGCAGTTTGTCAATTATTAAGAAAAAAAAAGGGCGCGGTTAATTGACTAAACTGTCGGCGTATGGACAAGAACGAAGTAACCGGCTATGCTTGAGAAGGTTTTCTGTAGTTTGCTTCACGAACTTCAGATGAATAACGGCTTAGTTCCTATCATAGTCAACTCCAGCCGCATATCTTACCCATTCCTAGTTTATACACAAAAATTCCTTCCACTCCATTCGCATCCTCACATAATGAGGCATCCCAATGGACCTTATGGTCGAAGTGTAGCCCGTCTAGGGCAATCTATCTATCTATCTATTACTATGGGCCACAAAATTTTGTGTCCCTTTTTCAACATTGTAAAGTCATTTTGTTCATTTTTCCAAAAGCTCCAAAAATATGGCACAAAGTGACTACACAGTTATGAACAGAGGATATAAATTTTGTGACCCAAGTAGTACAATACATTTATAAATATGACCTTTGACTTAATTTTATGAAATACAAATCGATCGAAGTGCAGGCTATCAATATTTAATCAAAAGAGTGTTCCATGAGAAAAAGCTTATATAGAATAGGTAAACCTTTTGTTAAAATAGGCAGCTCACGTTATATAACTATTGTTTTATGCAAAACTAATTTAACTGCATTAAAAAGCAATTAAATTATTTATCAAAAATTGATCACGCTAGAGTTTTTTTCCTGGAATTATAATAATTTTGATTCAATCTAAGTAATTATAGCCGATATATATGATAATAAGTTTAGTCCCGTCTTTTCGGTATAGTTCATAAAATGACCTAAATATTGGAGATTTTCGTAACAATAATTTTGAAACAAAATCACAAATATTTGTTTGAATTTAATAATTATATTGGATTTTCAAGGTCAAATAACAACCCATTTTTCGGGAGAAGCGAATCTCGTCGGACTGAAGTAGAAGGGGTAGCACAATGGATCATAAGGTTGAAGTGTAATACTTTTTTCGACCCCAAGTTGTATCTATCTATCTAACAACCCATTTAATACATAAAAAATGATTATTAATTGTTTGTATATTTTTAATGAACAGCATTTTTTCGAAACATTTTCCCAAAAACTGAATGGTTATAAAATTTTTGAAAAAAAAGACACGACTTCTGTGGTCCATAGTATTGAGGCATCACAAGTAAATCAAGAAATATTAAATAAGGTATCTCTCGATATTTCGATACAGTTCTTTAGGGGCTCCATACAGAAATTTAGCCTGTATATATTTACTACTCTCATAATTATTATGATAATAATATTGAAAATAAACAATTTATAAAATCAAATTAATGTTTAATACATAAATAGTTTTATTTCAACATCAAGTAAAATGAAACGGTGCATTGAAGTACCATCATCGTTGTGTTATTTCCAAAATATATTTACATACAGCAAATAGTTTATTTTTTATACCAAAACTATTCTAATCTGTTTAAAAATGTGTAAAATATAATGTAATACCAATATGACCTGAACCTCAGACCTCTAACTGTTTAACCGGGACGATATGCTTACCAATACACCACGGTTACTTAACGATTACATTATATTTCTTTATTCACATATATTAGAATACACTCGCATTGTTATTTATAAATCAATAACTGTTATTGTGAACTTTCATTGAAATTAAATCGAATGAACTTTCATTGTTCATGAAATATTGATAAGCAAATATTAACTAATCCACCAGGTATCGAACTCTTCCACCAGGTATCGGATCTATGGATTTCTAGCCCAAAGTGCTTGAAGTCAACATGAATATATTATTCTTTGTGTATACCTTACTAATGTGAATTTCCATTCAGAACTTATTATGATTAGTCATTTCCATCTGATTCGGTGACGAAAGTACAACTTTTTACCTTTATTTAAGAAACGCTTAGCTTAGCTATTGATGTTGTACCGATGTAACGATTTCGATACCAGTGCCAAAAATTATTTCTGCGATTAATATTTTGGTCTTTTATTTTAGTCGGCGTAGTGCAATTCATATGTTCTTAAGTTACACCTCGTATCTACCAACAAACTTGTATTTGATTATTAAATATTGACGTTGAAAATATACATTGATTTAAAGTCCACAAATTTAATTCCTCGTTCGTATTATATCAGATTTAAGATCGAATGTAGGTTCCAGTCTATCTTGATATAACAAACTAAACTGATAGATAATAGGTAGTAAATCCTCTAGTATGTACTTTATATACACACAAGTATCAATAGACAGACACTAGTTCCTTCCATTTTATATATTCTCATGTGGGGCCCTGATTTGGACGATATTATTAAACTTGAATAATTCATATATATTTCTGGTTTTTCGTATTTTCACTGACAAATAAATAGTAATTTTTTTATATACTCATATATATATATTTATATATATATATATATATATATATATATATATATATATATATATATATGTATATATGATGTAAGTGTTATAAAATATATGTTTATAGAAATAAAAACAAATATTTTGATAAATTTATCGACATGTTTGACGCCTCATATTACATGAACGGAATATTAAATGAAATAAAAAATTATTATAAAAAGTTCGAAAATATGTTTAAAATGTTTTCAGGATGCTGTTGAAAAACATTGAAAAAAACGATTTTTTACAGTAACAGTTAGTTCAATGTAGGCTAATGTTTACAAAAATCAAAATTATCAGTTCAATAGTTTAACTAGGCCTGAAAATTTGGCAAGATGACGATTTCCGAAAGTATAATCTTGGATTGTGAGCAGAAAAAACGCTTGTCAATTATAAATAACAAATTTTTTGCACTTCACAAGCTTCAAAAAAATCACATCAAATACCACCATAATATTGTTCAAAATTCGAAATTCCATAGTGTTATCTTCTGGTACGGCAGCGCGAATGCTTGTAATTTCAATGTTTCCTTAATCCCCACTCTTAAATGACATGAATCAATCATCATACCACAAGCAGCCAGATGTATGTAAGTATGTGTATGTATGTATGGCTTTATAGTAAATATTTTATTTATTTATTTAACATTGATTCCCTATTAAAAATGCATTCGAAAACAGACTGTGTATTTGTAATTTTAATATTATCAGATAAACAAAGTGACTTAGTGAATGGTTACCTGTTACGGAATGCTAAAAACATTTAAAACAGTGTATGAAGGTATGAATATGAAAAAAAAAATTTGTAAACAAAATAACAACTTTTACATTAAAAAAATATTGCAAAAAACAAAATATCAACTTTTTTCATTTGTATGTTAGAGGGGGAGGAGTGAGGGTGGGGGTATGGATGATTGTAAATGTCGATGTTTATATTATTTTGTTTTTTTTTTGCTTAACATATTTTCCACCATTACATGATGTTGTTGGATGCAATTCAAAAACTTTTATGTGGTAAATAAATTTAATTGAAAAATATTAAATAATTTTAGTATTGAAAAAACTTTTGTTTATTGTTTTTATTGTCAATAATATTAATAATAATTGGGTTATATACTACGAACACATACTATGGGTCACAAAAGTAGCTCCAATTTATTTAAAAAAAGTTTAGTTAATTCATTGTATATTCTTTCACTTTTTGGGAAAATGTTTTGAATAAAAGTTTTTACAATATTTATAATGCGCAACTTTTATTCAAAGCATATTTTCGAAAACTTCTGGAATATGGCACAAATCAATTATAAAATGTTGAAAAATGATCGCTACTTTTGTGTTCATGTGTACATGAACGTTTATATGTAAATTATTAATTGTCAAATGAATGAAAAAACTTGTCACTATTGAAATTTGTTTTTTTTTTTTTTAATGTATTTTGTTTTAAATTAAAATTTGAACATTTCATTTTGCAGAATTAAATGAAATTTTGATGTAAGTTGTTAAAACTTTGTTTTTTGTTCAATGTCGTATGCTTGACTTTCATAATGCCAAACAGCTAATAATGGTGATGACGCCCGGGATTTGTACAGGATGTTTCATAGAAAATAGCCAACTTTGAAACCGTAAGAGATAGAAGAAAAGTTTAAACACAAAATATGTTGCTTTTTTTTTAAAAAATAAATAAGTTTTATTTGAAACTTTTGTTCATGAACTGAATAGTTTTGCCAGACTTTCGGCTGATAAACTAAAATAAACAGTTCACGCATTGATAACAAATTCTCCCAGTGAGCACGGTGGAATTCCAAAATAGGCTCTGGACCATTCCGGATATGTAAGCTATTGACTCAGTTGTTATTTCAATAACGTTTTTATCTCGTTGAATATTGTTAGATTAGAAAAATTTTATAAAGTAGGAAATTGATTTTTTGAAATCTGATCATTGTTCAACTACTCCGTGATATTAACAGAAATATTTATAAACTTGGCATGTCTACGACTGTGGACTATTAAACCTTCTGAATATCAAATGTGTCTGACACATCCTCTGAGATAATTCACATAGTCTACGTAACGTTTACAAGTCAAATTCTTCACTATAAAAAGGTATTTTTATCGAGATGCGCCTCTGAATATGTAGCACTCTATACTATCACCATTGCAAAAAATAGGTTTTATCAAAACTATATCTTAAAGTTTCTAATAGCAGACTTTAAATAAATGGTAACAATAGTTTTTGTCATAAATTTCACCAGATCGCTGAACATGTTTGCATGAGTCTCTTCTAATCATATACGAGTATGTTATTTATTTCAAACATTTTATGATTTCTATAAATTTAAATATCGCACACACCCCCAAAATGAGACACTATAAACTCTGCAGTAAGTAGAACACACCCTAATATATTTTTTACCTCTATACACGAAGAAGATAGAACTATTGTGTTCGATAGTAAGATTTTACCTAATCTGTTGGTTTTGGGTTTCCCTGATACCAAAAGACCCGTTTTATATGGTCTGTGAATGTGTATGCATGTATGTCTGGATTGATTTGTGTCTGTGAGAATATGTCTCAAATCAACACTAATCAACAACCATTCACTATACATAGCATCGATGTATATGTACATAAATGTTAACCGCTAACTGGAGATGCACATTATTGTACTCATTATATGCACACTTTAGTTGTCTTAATTACAGCATGTTTTGTTTATTTAAACATAAATTTTTGTTTTATATTGTTTTATACATAGTTTTTTCGTTTATACTTTCAAGATGAAATCAAATAAATAAACAATAAGAAATAGGTAAAACCTAAAAATTTTGCACAAACATTCAATTCGAATAATAAATAAATACTATTTTGTGTATATATATTCTAATTTAAGGTTGAATTCAATTATATGTATTGTATTGAATGGGTTGTTAGTTTACGAAAATCCATTTTAATTATTAAATATATTATTATTTATGTATACGTAGACGTCACAATACAATACTAATGATAATTTCCATTAAGGTTACATAAGACATAGTATGAAATAACTAGCGTTTACTATACAGGCAAACATGTCATTGAATTTTAATTAAATATTGATATGAAAAAAATTAAATTAACAGGTTAACAGAATTAGATAATACTTAATTAAATAACAGCATAGAAAACGGTTTTTGATGAATGAAAATAAGGAAAGATTGGTAAAACTTAAAAAATATACATAATTATAAATATGTTAATCAATGTGATATATCTTAAAATGAGTTGTTTATGGCAGAGGTCATGTGAGTGTTTCACACCAGATTTTATAAAAAAAGAAAACATATAAACATAATATTCAGTTCAAATTCACCATCAAAATGATCCTCATATAACAACAATAATAATACACATAATATTAATATAACATTAATTATATTAGTTTTGTTGAAAGTAATATTATGTGATAAATACACCACACAAAGAGAAAGATAACATAATTTTGAAGAGAGATGACACCCTAGTGTATTCTGTTTCAAAACAAATGTGTGATTATAATTGTATTTTACAACTTTATGACTTGTTATATATATATATATATATATATATATATATATATATATATATATATATATATATATATATATATATATATATATATATATATATATATATATATATGTGGGGTATAGTATTAGTCAAGTATGATACGCGAAAACTAGATACTAACTGCATATCAACCGTATCATTCAAATCATAATGATGTGTCTTCGAGAATCAAATTCGATAACAACTATGCTATGGGCTACTAAGACCAGCCAAGTAGCCGCGCTTATAAAGGCGTTGTGTGTACTCGGAACTGGGAGGTTATGGGTCCGAATCCCGAGATCGGCAGTTTGTCAATTACTAATAAAAAAAAAAGGCTGCGGTTAATTGACTAAACTGTCGGCGTATGGACAAGAACGAAGTAAGCGGCTATGCTTGTGAAGGTTTTCTGCAGTTTCCATCACGAACTCCAGATGAGTATCGGCATAGTTCCTATCAAAGTTCGCTGCAGCCGCACATTCTACCAATTCCTAGTCTACACACAAAATTCCTTGTCCTCCTGTCACATCCTTAGGCATCACAATGGACCTTATGGTCGAAGTGTGTCCCGTCCAGGGCAGCCTCAACAATCTATCTATCTATCTATCTATCTATCTATCTATCTATCTATCTATCTATGGGCCACGAAAATAAATGTACTACGCAGCGCTCATCTTTCCAAACGTTATTCTTGATTTGTGCATTATTCATTGGGTGACAAAACATCGATTTTTCGACATAGAAAACTGCATGTCTTTATTAAAACTATCCTCCTATGCAATTACGTAGTAGAGATAAAATTACTTTGGTCATTAACAAATAGTTATTTTAAAAATTTTCATATGTAATCATTCAACGTAGTTATTGGAACACAAGTTTCGAGAGACCAGGAATCGTTTCATACTGAACTAACTTGAATACGTCATGTTGTTTATATGACGTGTATTTAAATGTTAAAATCAACTAAAACTCAAATAAGAATTTATGATGTATGTTAATGTCACCGTAACTATTTTAAATATCATTGATAAATACTTTAAATAATAAAGAACATGTTTATGGGGTGGAGTTTACAGGGTGTGACATTCAATAATAAACCTCTTATCATCAATTGGTAATAATATAATTAACATTTTAATTAAATACGTATATAATATCTTATATTATTTATTATTCATTGTGTCAAATTATTAACAGTTGAATTAATTTGTTAAGGTACGTAGGGAGTAATTTTGTAACACACTGTATATTTCACTCAGTAGTTAAACATATCATAAACAAAATATTTTTGTCGTAATTTTATTGAATAAAATCGATTCTATGATATTTCAAAGATAAGAAAACGTACCTCCGTTAAGCTAGCAGAGCAATGTACCGAAAATGAATTTACTACGTTCCAGAATTATGTGCTAATAATGTGAGCAAATTTTTAATTGCAGCACAAAATTAACACATAAGTAGCACATAATTTTGGTACGTAGTAAATTCATTTTCGGTACTTTGCTCTGCTAGCTTAATGGAGATAGAAAACGTTAAATCTGTGATTTATATTTATAGTTGAAAGAAAAATGTGTGTGTGTGTATATATTTATATACGCGCGTAAGAAGTAATAGTTTCTTTTTAAATAATTTATTAAAATAATATTAAATAAGGTCAACACTACCACTAAGACACACAAATTTAATAAAATGATTTAATAGAAAATTTATATATTATATCTAAAACCAATGTTTCTACATTTTATCTTGGTAGAAGAGAACCAGCATCACTTCTTACGTTCAAATTAGAGTTTGAAAGACTGCCATTAAATCCATTATTTACATTAGAATCAGAGTTAATGAAATTGATCAAGACCAGGCCAGGTTTATTAATATATACATTTAATATACAAAGTTTACGAGCCCTGAAAAATGGTATCCATCTTTGACAATGTGGCTCGTAATTCTAATATTTTTCTAGTAATAATGAAGAAGACATTCTTGTACCTAATTTCAACTGTATAGTCAAAATTTCTCATAAAATGGCTACAAAAACAAGTGAAGCCATAAGCCATAAGTCAATTAAGATTATTCGAAAAGTTTTATGTATTAATTTCTCCTTTTAAAAATTTGTTTTATTTACACATTTTTGTATTAGAAATTCCCGACTTTTATGTATATTAAAAAGTATTTCTATCTGAATGACCTTATTCTAAAAAAAAAAAATCCTTAAAAAGTTCTCGGAACAAAGAAATAATGTTCGAACTACTTTTAACGTAAAAAAAAAATTACTTTTTTTTTTTTTACGAATATATTTATTTGATTTATTCGGCTTCAAACTAAAAGCTCATTTTCGAGAAAATAACTTATGTGTGACATTTAATTTTCATAGAATAAAAAAAAAGGTCTGGGAAAATAGTTTGAGGCAATTTATATAAAAACAGGATGTTTCATATTTATATATTTTCATCGTATATAACTTTTTGCAAAATTTTTACACTAATATGTTTTGAGAGGTAAATTTTGATTGTGGTTACCCAAAAACTGCATTCTTATGAAATATTTATTTTATCTGAGGTTTAAAAAAGTTATTGGTAAAATTACTGGTCATTCGATGTAATTTTAAAGATGCTACAAAATTAGTTCTTAAATTAGGGCAGGCGGGTCACGAGCTCGGGGCCCCAAACTGATGGGGGCGTGGAAATTAGCAACGAGTGACATATCTTATCAGTGGATCGATACTATAAATATTTTAAACTCGGATTAAAACCATACTGTATTTTACATATAGTTACAAATGTATTATTTACTTTTATTCCCAATGATTATCCTTACCACTCTCATAGGGAGAGATACCCCCAGTTCCCCAGTCCCAACCTTTTTTTGAATATGTAATAGATGATATATTAAAAATAATGTATATATGTACAAGATGATCCATTTAAATTGAGAAACGTAAATATATCGGAGAAGTTTTAGAGAAAGTATTTTAATTGAAAATTGCTGTGTTCCAACGGGAACATTCCATAGCTCTATTCGTATTTTTCTTCAAAATCATTTTTAAAGCAACAAGTAGATCTTTTTTACTTCTATGCACGTGTCATGGAGCATCTCGCGGCTCAGAGGGAGTGTGTTGGTCTAGAATGCCAGAGGCCGTTGTTTTGATTCCCATCCTAGATTTGTACGACAATTTATATGACGCATGTGACACATAAAAGAATGTGATCAAACATATTACTTAAATGTCTAATTAAGTATGTGCTAGTCATATCCGTTAGTATAATTTAACCAAAAGGCAACCATACTAACAATGGCTCAAGTTTACCAAAAACAATTCAAAAATATAAAATTCAATATTTTGGATCAATATGGTCACAGAGTCGGGACTAAACCCATTATATATACCGGGTATAAAAACATAGTAAACTTTTAATTATCTGCAGAATGATTTCGAAAAAAACTACCAATAGTGCTACCTGCAGTCCAAGTGGCCGAGGCGTTATCTCTGCGCAGTATGCTTACTTGGAAACTGGGAGGTTATGGGTTCGAATCCCGTCAATTATTTTAAAAAAAAAGGGGCGGTTATTTGACTAAACTATGGACAAGAACGAAGTAACCGGCTATGCTTGAAAGTTTTCTGCAGTTTTCTTTCACGAACTCCAGATGAATATTGGCATAGTTCCTATCATAGTCGGCTGCAGCCGCAAATCCTGCCAATTTCTAGTCTTTACACAAAAATTCCTTCCACTCCAGTGACATCCTCACATCCTTAGGCATCACAATGTCCGTCCAGGGCAGCCTCTACAATCTATCTATCCTTCAATAGTGCTATTAAAGTGCTGATTGAATCCTACAACTTTGATATAAAATACTTTCTCACAAAATACAAATTTCCGAACGCGTATACACATATTAACGTGTTTGCAATTTAAATGAATCACCCATTATATTTAATATATAGATTGAAATATTTAAATATAAAAAAATAATAACATTGAAAATAAATAATAAACACAAACATCAAAGATCTTACCAATTTTTATTTCGCTCGCTTTTACATATGAATAAAAATAAATAAAAAAATTGAAAAAACTGAATATATTTATATAAACCTTAAAAAAATATATCAAACGTAAAAAAAAGGTTCATTGAAATCATTCAAAATATAATATACCATGTTTTTTATGAAAAACGTGAGTACGTTTCACAGTCATCAGTTTTTATTCGTATATACAGGATGTCCCAGAAGTAGTCGAGTTCAATAAGAGGGTAGATAGCGGGTACGATTTTGGAACGAAAAGTCCTGAGACATTTTTTTTATTAGACGCACGTGTTAATTAATTATTAATTAATTAATAAAGGAGACTAGGTTGAAAACAGTATTGCAAAAAGTGCATTTTCATTTTTGATTTAATCATCAATTTTTGGAAAAATGTATTGCTTAAATTTTTTTTAATTATTAATTCCTTGAAAAGTGCATTAATTAAATTTTTTTTTAAAAATGTAATAAATAAATTGTTTTAATAATAAAATTACAAAAAAATGCGCAAATTAAATTCGTTAAATTATAAAATTTTCTCAAACGTGCTTTAATAAAATTATTTTATTGATTAAGTTTTTTAATAATGCAATAATTAAATTTTTAGAATTATCAATTTTTAGAAAATCGCAAGACATGCCTTAATATAAAACAAAGATCTCACCCCTTAAATTTTACTTTCCCGTTTCTGTGGATACAAGCGACAGATAAAATTCATAGTAGCTTTGGGACACATAGATACAAGCTTTACATAAATGCCAGCTATTCTTTGATTTCAACCTAGTTCCTTAATTAATCAAAAATTAATTAACGATGTGTCTAATAAAAAATGTCTCAGGACTTTTCGTTCCAAATCATACTTTCTACCTACCCTCTTATGGAACTCGACCACTTCTGGGTCTTCCTGTATATATATTATATATATATATATATATATAAAATATTTGAAATCGATATCATGTCAATTTATCACACACATGTTAGTATGTAAGTGTAAGTATACCATGAGATGAGATCATGATGGTTGGTGGTGGATGATGACCGATATATATATATACGAACGAACAAAACTTCGAAATAACTAGAAATATTGGTATATAAATATACATTGAAAAAAAAATTACATTCCTATTCGAGTAGAAAAAAATGTTTTGAACTCAGCTTTCTATCTATAAAACATACTCGATGTTTCAAATTGATTCAGTAAATATATTTAAGAAATTCTCAAAAGAATTTAACAAACACGCTTCGATCAGTTATACAGTAAAATAGTAAAAATTCTAAACTAACTATAATATACTCAAGCTACACAGTCCATCAATATTATTAAACGAAATCGTGTGATCATAGCACATGGAGTAATTTTATTGATTCTCATGATAACTTGGACCTTTAACTCTAAATTAATACAAGTTTCAGTTCATTCGTAAACGGTACTTGATGGTAACTACAATCATAATTGTGATCCATCATTTAAATTATTTTTTTAAATATCTATTTTTAGTTTTTATTGTTATATTTGTTCTAGTTCTTATTATTTTTGTTACCATGCGATATAGTCATATTTATAACAAAATATTGTTTACATCTTGAGTGCATGCATTTGTTATTGTGGCTGGACTCTGAAGCTTGAGTTTAGTATATATAATTTATGCTTATTTGGTCAAGCTCAAGCAAACATATTTTATCTAATTTTTTTTCATAGCCACTAAATTTAATTCAAGGAGTTCAATTTTGATAGAAAAGCCACGATATTAGCTATCGAGAAACTAGTCCTTTTTCCGCACTAGTCCAAAAATTGAATCTGGAAACGTCATCGTAATCCAAAAAACAGTTTTTGATGCATTAAACGTCTTTTCATTTTTCCGATATTGATTTGATAATTTTCAATTTATGTTACGGAATTCAATTTGGATAGAAAAAGCGAAACATTCAGACAATTTCTAAGTTGAACTGTAAATGTCTCCTGTATCTCGAAATCGAAGCTATCTTGCCCACTCTTTCAAATTGAGTCATTCGGTAAATAACGATGAAGGATATTAATATTTGCCCAATCAATTTCATATATATATATATATATATATATATATATATATATATATATATATATATATATATATTTATATGCACACACCATGTGTGTATACGAATGTTATAATAAATGGTCATTTATAAATGGAACAATTTGTCTACTTTATTTGCATAGATTTTCATGCAAATCATGGAAAAGGAGTTTGTGAAACTTAGAAGGTGACAGAAGTTTCCTTCTTTATCCACATCAATAGCATCGAAAAAAACTACTTTTATATAATTATGTAATATTACAAAATTTTATTATTCTATAATATTTACACAATATTATATTTATTTAAACTATATTTTCCTATATTTTTCCTCGTTGTACACGCTTTTGCCATGAGAAGCTTTTTAGAAGATGAGTATTTACTCAAGAACGGTTAGACTAGAATAGACTAGAATATCTAGTATATTAATATAGTATATAATTAACACACATATGTTATTGAGCTTTTCCACACTGCAAGAAACGGAGTGCTATTGCTTAAGGACTAAGTTTTGCGCTGGATCTCAAAACTTCGGAACAGATTTCATGATAACTCTACATCGATTTTAGTTCCTGAATGAATAGCCTTCATATTACATACAATGTTATTCTAGTCAATTTATACATAGAAGATCTACCAGTTGTTTAGTTTGCATCTTCGCATAGAAGATCTCCCACTAGTATGAGAGAGTACATATGTATACATTAAGCAATGTGTATAAGAAGGTGGTCTTATCAGTGGCGGATTTTGATTTGCTGCCGCCCTAGGCCCCGTCTGATTTGCCGCCCTTTTGATGGCATCGTTTGATATGATGCCGTTTTTGGATGTGATTTCGGATAAGGATTTTGATTTATTTTTTTAAAATTATTTTGATGATACAACGAATTGGATGTAAAAAAATATATAATTTAAAATTTTTAATGAAAAATTGCTTTTATAAACAAAAAAAGCTCGGACTTTTTAACGAATACTAAAAAGATGTTTAATTTATATTAATTTACTTTATTCTTACTTAAGACTGAAAACAAGTTTAGAAGTCGTTTCAGGGTGCTCTGTATATAGTGAGATTGATCTTATTAAGAATACAAAAATTAAAAAGTTTTAGAAACATAAATGTGTTGAAAAAATTTTTTTGAGAAGCTTTTCAATTTGATTATTTCTTTTTTTTTTTTTGTTAAATATATAACATTATTTGATAATGGCTATAATTGTCTATTGAAAAATTATCATTGCATTGACAAATTATAAAGTAAATTCGATAAATAGAATATTTAATACATTTTACTAGAAATTTTTAAATTTGAACTGTCCTTATATTTTTTCGTCTTTAAAATTTTGTCATCCCGAAAATTATGCCGCCCCTAAAATCATGACGCCCTAGGCCCGGGCCTCACGGGCCTAGGCTTAAATCCATCACTGGGTCTTATAGGTTTGTTTTCTTATTTAAAGTTAAACTGTTGTGTGTTCGGTATGTGTCGTACGATACGCATTCAGTTTGATCACGCTTGGAGAGTGGGGTTTTTGAACAGATCAGTTGTTATTATTTGTTCTATTCTTCAGCACACAACAGTTTAACTTTAAATAAGAAAACAAACCTATAAGACCTTCTTCTCATACACATTGCTTAATGTATACATATGTACTCTCTCATACTTGTGGGAGATCTTCTATGCGAAGATGTAAACTAAACAACCGGTATAACTTCGTTAATGTTACCTGAGGATGTAACTATAAACCTTCGACTTAGAATAGAGAAGTTCTCTTTATATTTATATAATACTTACCTAACTATATTGAAATTCGAAGAAAATGTCGAAAATGTCATATTATATAATATTGTACCAATCACGATAATTAAAATATCAGTAGCTTAGAACAGTTCGTAAGTACATGACTCTGCTATAGTAGAGATAATTCCATTTTCAATATTTTAAAAGTTTCAGTATAAATACGTGTTTACTGTTTACAACAACAGCTGCATGTATCTATCATCAAGCTCTGTGACTAAAAGCTTATTATAATACCTGTTGTTAAAGAGAGTATTGAGCACATACAAAGACTAAAAACAAGCTATCATATATAGAGAGCACATAGATACACATACACGCCAAGGGTGTTAGTAAATTCCGCACCTTTATTCATACCGGGTATAAAAATCTATTTGTGATTTGGTCGACGCTTTTACGATACTTCAATGAACTTGAAAACGAAAGACAGAGAACATTTAAGAAAATAACATAGCTATTGAATAAATGTTTTCAATTATTTACTATTTATAATCTAATTGATCACGATTATTGTAAATCATTACAAATTGATCAGACATGAAGTAAATGAATAGCGAAAATTGGTGAAAAATTTTATGTCTCCAATTTTGATAAAAACTCCGTTTTAGGCTAATTTGGACCTAGCGAAAACGATGGCGTTGTTTAAAATACGATACGATTAACGGTTTTCAAGGTATCAGACCCATAGTGCTAAAACTCCAAACTGTATGAATTGAGAAGGCAATATTTTGAAATGTGTCGGTCGGACGTTAAAATAAACTTGATTTTCGTTCTGTTTGGGTCAAAATTAGTCTAGAAAATGATTATTATGAAAATCGTAAAGATAAATTTTCTTCACTTTTTTCGCATTTTTTCTAAGGGGTACCCCTTAATAAAATCGCAAAAATTGAAGAAATATTTAATGTCCCCGATTTTGATAAAAACTTCGTTTTAAGCTAATTTGGACCTAGCGAAAACGATGCTGTTGGTTAAAATATGATACGATTAACGGTTTTCAAAGTATCAGACCAATACCACTAAAATTCCAAACTGTATGAATTGCGAAGGTAATATTTTGAAATGTGTTGGTCGGACGTTAAAATGAACCAGATTTTCGTACTGTTTGGATCAAAATTAGTCTAGAAAATGATTATTATGAAAATCGTGAATAAAAATTTTCTTCACTTTTTTCGCATTTTTTCCAAGGGGTACCCCTTAATAAAATCGCAAAAATTGAAGAAATATTTAATGTCCCCGATATGGATAAAAACTTCGTTTTAAGCTAATTTGAACCTAGCGAAACCGATGACGTTGATTAAAATTCGATACGATTAACGGTTTTCAAAATATCAAACCCATAATGCTAAAATTCCAAACACTGCTTATGTGATAGTCAGACTATTTCACTTAAGCATACAATGTATGTATATATAATGTTCTACACACATTGAATGTCTCCCAAATACTTCAGTCTTACATCGAACGAGCGAGTATAACATCAGTCGAGTGTTTATATCAGCGATTCGTTACATGCTGAAAATTCATTACATCGTTACCCATCGTTACATCGTTACATCGTTACTGATCGGATTCCAATAATGCGCCAAAATAAGTATAACTTCAAAAAATTTACCAACCATATTTTCATCGAAATTACGGCTTTTACATACTATACTCCCCTCGCATACAAGCTTCACAGTTGAAGAGTAACTGTTGTTGTTGTAGAACAAATATCACATTGGCCAATGCTTTTGTGACAACTAGACTCTCTCTCTGGGTGTGAAGAGAGAATAGTTTTGGTTGCTGCATCAGCAACAAACGAACGAACGAATGCTAGCTAGCTAGGTAATAGTAATGTTTATACAAACAAACATACAACAACAAAACCATCGTTTGGATACCAAAAGATAATCCGATTATTGTAAATTGTTACGTAAACATATCAATGACGTAACATCATTTATCTGTCTTTATAATACCACCTACAATCTCTCTCTCTGTTCTGATTTACAAAATGGATTTATACAAAATGTGGAAAGTTATTATCTACATTTAGAGTAATCAACAATCTGTGGGAAGTATAATCATGTACACATGGGTCAAATATGTTAATCAACACAAAAGTATATCGTTGACAGTTCATTTATCTGACAGAGAAAATGTACCTTTCCCGAAATAAATTTTCAAAAACATTTTATTAAGCTTGTAGCGGAGTTGCAACTAAATTTCAATATAATTTAGTTTATTAGACATCTTTGCATTTTCAACTACATTCTCCCCAAGTTACCACGGTAATTGTTATAGTTTGTTACTTTGGCAACTAACAACAAATACATTCTGAAATTCATTCTACGAATTGATTTTAATAAAGATCATTTTTATCTTTCAACATGTCTTTTCATTTATTAAAAAAACTAGTAGCGAAGGGGACCTAGGCCTTTTTTTTTACCTATCCCTAAAGGACAATGAATTTGTATGTAGACTAGGAACTGGTAGGTGTTGTGTGACTTCTACCGATTTGTATTTTGTGAAAAAAAAAAAACTGCAGAAAACCTTCACCAACATAGTCAATCAATTGTTTCCGTTGGGAATCGAACAAGCAACCTTCAAGTTCCAAGCAAAGCGCCTTTAATTGCTCGACCACTCGGACTGGTAGATTTCTATTTACTTTTAAAATAAATTATAGATGAAGGTGTCCAAATTATGATGGTGTGGTCTGTTTAGCTGTCTGGGGTAAGACATCCCATCTACACAAGTTTTTCACCAGGAAACTATCGATATAGAATTTCTCTGCCGTATCAACATCATATTAAACTATTTGTTCCAAAAAGTACGTAACTGAATACCAAAATACGATCATTGAACAATTCTCAAATAACAAATGTCCTTGAATTCTTTACACGACATATAATCCTTATAAAAATTACTGTCATATGTTTCCATTCGTAACGGAAAAAAACACCCAATCATTCGTACAAATATGTATGTTCGAATTACATATTATCACATATATATTTCAACATACATATACAGGGTTGTTCAAAAGTCTGGCAACGGGAGACCTATCCCAACCGGGTGAAGCAAACACAAAATCTAATATAAATTCCTTTTGTCATTTTTTCGTGGAATCGAATAAGCTTATAAAATTTAGTGGGTTCATGAACCCTTTGTCATACAATAAGGTGAAATTTTGAAATCTTATCATTTTTGTAGCTTTGTCGTTTTTAATTGAAGATGCTTAAAAACCTCTAGAAAGCCGTAATGGTGTCCGTAAAGAAGAAAAAAAACAATGTTCTCCCGTCTTTCCCGTTTTTATTCCTGATGTAAATAAAAACATGAAAATTTGTTTTAAGTATGAACAAATGACAAGAATTTCAGCTATTAAGTAGTCAATCCTAAATATTGTTCGTGGGAAATATCAGTTCACTTACACACTAAAAAAAATTTTCGACGATAATTTCGATTATCTAATGCATACTGAAGAAGATTGCTTTGTAATCGAAACACTTATCTTTATTATACAAACAATAAACAACTTTTTGGGTTGATTTCTTTCCACAGATTTTGTCAAAGCTGTTAGGCCTAATCCCGATGTGAGTTCATTTTGGATTGAAAATCTACTAAGAGTAGAAAGTTTCGAGAAAGTTAAGAGTAGAAATTGTTTTTGGTAAAAAATCACTCTCTATGTGTTGTTATTGGCAGAAATAGCTAGCTATACAAGGAAGAAAATATGTAAAAGCATCTGGGTCTATTGTTGGAACCATTATTTATAGTCAATGAATGATGTTCTCATATATTGCGAATTGCTACGCGTGATATTTACCACCCAAGCACCCAAAAAAATATCATATTATTAGTTTTATTCACTATATTGCTGAATTCAATATGTATATGTTGTATGCTATATATATATATATATATATATATATATATATATATTGAATACAGAAATATTATATAGGGTGACCCAAGGTATGTGCTTCACCCACTTTTATCGTAAATGACGGAAAATTTTCGGTTAAAAACACGTATTTAATTATTTTTAGCCTAGTTAATTTTCAGTGATTTACCCCTTTTTATAAACCCCAACTATACAAGTTTAATTTAAAAACATATGAGGTCCGATATTAGGTCAAAATAAGTAATTTAAGACGTTAAACTGACATTTATTTTTCAAATTTTACATTACCATAACTTTGTTTAAATATTTTAGCTCCTAAATAGCCCTAAGACTTAGCTCGAAGACTTAGAAAATATTAAAATTTCATTTGAAAAAACACAATGTTGCACATCATGTTATATTAGGGTTAGTCGTGAATCACTGAAAATAAACTCTTTTAAGAAAAAAAGTGGGTTGAGCATAGGGGGGCCACCCTATATACAAAATTTATTTAATTAACTTTTTTTTACACTCATTGTTATGTATAATTTTTCTATTCATTGGAAAATTTAATAGTCAATATAATAAATTATGAATAGATTGATATACATAGATATATCACTGTATACAAGTATACAGTGTGTCAATTTAAAAAGAAAATTTGAATAAAGTTCTTAAACACGTTTATCAACATTATAAAAAAGCGTAGACATTGGCAAAGCACTGATCTGGTTGACAATTTTATTGAGACAGTCTAAAAAAATAAATATATTTTTCATAAGAAATTGTTTAGGCAGACTACCGGAACGGTAGTTCCGTCACAAATCAAACAGAAGAATAGCCAAAGAAATCAGAATCTCGTATATCTGAGGTATTTTCTTGGTTGGAAACAAATGCAGAAGAACTTTTGCCAGAGAATTAAAGTATTTTTCAATGGTATCTGGAGTTCGTGAATGAAACTGCAGAAAACCTTCTCAAGCATAGCCGGTTAGTCAATTAACTGCCCGTTTTTTTCTTTCTTAATAATTGACAAACTGCCGATGTCGGGATTAGAATCCATAACCTCCCAATTCCAAGTAGACATAACGCCTCACACATGCGTATTAGACCGCTCAGCCACGTGGACGGTAAACTGATGGAAGCTCTATAGATCCTTTTTTTATATAGGAAAACCTTTTCGTTTAAGCTTTTTTCGATAATTTTGTTTTTTGCATATTGAATGATGTAGAAGAGAAGATTTTTTCTTCTAAAGAAATCCTAGAAGAAACAGTTCCCATACTGAAAATTGACATACTTTACTCAGAGATAGACATTTTCTCGGATAATAATAAAAATTAATCAAGAAAGCTTATAATATATTCGTATAGAAAAAAAAAAGGTTAATCCACGCCTTTTCACAGTCAAGTCTGACACTATCACTTCATCATTCTATTTTTTTTTTTCTGTTGTAAAAAACTTCACCGTTGGTTGTATGTCCTGTGGTATCTTTTTTTTCTCTGTATGTACAGTTCGTTGTTCGTTCCCGTTGGAGGAGGAGAATACTATGAAATAATTTGAATTTAAATAAATAAACCCACTGCCTGGCCAGTACACAGTAAAAAAATGGGATTAATTGAAAGTAACCGTAGTTGATTCATGCGGTGAACCAGTTCTTTGAACCACGTCGCGTATTTGCTATAAATTTGTTGATTGAAAGTAAAGCCTATTTGAACACTAATATGCAACAATATGCTTTATTGAAAAATAATAAATTTTGTTTGACGCATTAAACTAGTCCAAGTAGCCGAGTGGTCTAACGCGTTATGTCTACGCTGCATGCATATTTGGAAACTGGAAGGTTATGGATTCTAATCCCGACATCGGCAGTTTGTAAATTATATAAAAAAAGGCGGTTATTTGACTAAACTGTCGGCGTATGGACAAGAATGAATTAACCGGCTATGCTTCAGAAGGTTTTCTGCAGTTTCCTTCACGAACTCCAGATGAATATCGGCATAGTTCCTATCAGAGTCGGCTGCAGCCGCATATCCTACCAATTCCTAGCCTACTCACAAATTCCATCGACTCCACTCACTTCCTCACATCCTAAGGCATCACAATGAACCTTATGGTCGAAGTGCAGCCTCTACAATCTATCTATCTATTCACGTATTAATCGTAGTTTTTCTTCCCACGTATCAAATTACGAACAAATTCCCTATCACTTTGAATTGCGACTTGATTAAGTCGCACATCGGTCTATATTATCGCTCTATCTACAGTTCAGATTCTGTATTAACATCTGAACACATGATGTTCGCGCATGCACTTACTTTATAGGGTGTATCGGATATTAATCCTGTAAATTGAATAAACTATAAATATGTCAACAATAAGAAGAAAATTGCATATGAACTTGGATGTTTTCATGCTTCCTTTTCGATGTACAGGTTTTCGAGATACGCCAATGAAAACGCTGTAGTCGAGTATTTAATAATACTCATCTTCAATTTAGGATTTTTGGATTACGTTACGGAAAGGAAAAATAGACAAAATGGAAGATGAATTCTAAATTATTTGAATAGAAATCTTTAGACAAGTGTACGATATTTGTTTTAAAGTAAGCAAGATAGACAGAAAATGCGAGAGCGAAAAATAAATTTTATTTTTAATTTGTTAATCTAGAAAGATTATGAAACTTATGAAAAAAGCAGTGGCGTACTCAAATTTTATGTATCTAGTTAGGATGCTTCAGTATCGCGCCCGAAATAATTAAATTAAATCTAATTACATCAAATTAGGCCCCACTTATTACTAAAAACGTTCCAAGTGTAATTGAAATCAGTCAAGTAGTTTTTGAGACATTTGAAAACAAAAAGTTTTTTTTTTATTTACTTTAACAACCTGTATCTCGAAAACGAGGTTTGAAAACATCAAAAGACCTTTTTTGTTTACTTTTGAGAGATATATAGCCAATTCAATTGCCTAACTACATGGCGTAGTTGGATCTCCCAAGTTTATTTTTTACAGTGTACGTCCAGCATCATGTAGAAACGGAAGATAGATTTGAGGTGTCACTAAATGGGTTGAGAAAGATGAATGTATATATATATATATATATATATATATATATATATATATATATATATATATATATATATATATATTTATGTGTGTGATAGGAAAATAAACTTTGTAATTTATACCGGGGAAAATTGTATATATATATATATATAGATATATGTTTTTTTGTTAGGGCTTTTGTTGACCACAATGAAAGGTGTTTTATATATTTAAATAATATTAGCGGTGTAAAATTGTCAACACCTTTTTGTTTGGAAATATATACCGAAACAGTATAATTTTGTTAGAATTTAATTATGGGTAATTTTATTGAAATTGAAAGAAGATGAAGATAATTTTGGTTTTTAATTAACTTTCATCTGCCTCTGTATTATCAAATTTTATTAGTTCAATTTTTCAACCAGCTTTAAGCGTAGGGTTCATTTCAAAGTTTTCAAATGAAAATAGGTCCAGGCGTACAAATTAGTAATTTTATTATGCTAGGCAAAATTATAATAATCACATTTTCCGATACCTGTTATTACCAAACAGTTTGAGAGATCAAACTACCATAATTAAGGTAGTTTTACCTCTCAGACCCGTCCCTAGAGGCGTTAGGCGATTAACCTTAAATTTTATAAAAATTTATGATCTTCATATAAATAAATAGTGTATGTTGTTTTGTGTACACAAAGACTAAAGTCATATATCTCATATTTAATGAAAAAGAAAGTTTATGTTTTTCCGCTAAAAATTAATTTCCTACAAAACTGGTTTTTCATTACATTCCACAAACATAACTGCTTATATATATATATATTTATATAAATTCATGTACGTAAAATGAACTGGCTAGAAGGGGGATATCCACCCCCCCCCCCTCTCCCGATACTCTTTACAAGTCGACAGAGTCATTCCTTGGAAAATTATAAATGACATAGCAAATTGAAATTAAAATTTCATGTGTTTTCGTGGCAATTTTTATGTAAGCAAAATTGTTTCGTAGACATTCAGTCAGAATATCATTATGATACACAGTATCTGTTTGATCACTTGATGATGGACAAAACTGATCAAAGAAATATTAACATTTTAAATGCCTTACCTAATTAAAACTTCATGGTAACTCAAGGACAATTTTAATAAATTTTATTATTTAACATTTTTTTTACAGATTTAATACTCAATTAACTTAATTTTAGAAAACATTTAAAACGAAATATTTATAAGAAGATTTTGTATGGGGAGTGAAATGAAATTTTAGATTGTCACGTTTTTTTTGTAACGATTTTTTGTTTGTTATTTAATTATTTAATTTTATTAAACAAATTTAATAATTTGTTGATGTATATATATATATATATATATATATATATATGTATATATATATATATATATATATATATATATATATATATATATATATATATATATATATATTATATACACTATGTAAATTAAAATAGACCCAATAGCAACATTGTGTAGTGCATCTATCATTGTCTATGAACAGTATGCCACGATATGGTGGTACACTCACACAACGGACGACGGATATAAGTGATAAGTATATAAAAATAGTTATTTATATTATAATACAATACTGATTGTTTAAGTGTGTGACAAAGTAAACCATATCATAGTACACTACATATAGACAGCGATAGATACACTATACAGTATTCCAGATAGGGTGTATTTTAAAAAACAAGCTGTATATATATAAATATAATATAGATGCATAAAAAGAAAGATATATTAAGTGTAAAATTTAGTTTATATCCTGTGTAAAAAAAAAACAACTGTAATTTTTTTCATTTTTTGAAATGTTTGAATCTAACTGGTTGCCTAGTGAAATGGCTGGTTGGCTGTCATACTCATATATACAACGTAACGTACCAACACACACAAAGATGCGAAAACGTAACAGAATAGTATTCACATTATAAATCTTCTTTAATTAAAAAAATATTACGTGTGTGTATTCGTTTACACATAATGAATTTTTCTGTTATACTTAGTTTTCATATTATATTTATATACAAGGTGTTTCTTCAAGCACAAAGTGATGTGTCATTCAAACACACTCACTTTGTACTAAATCATCTTGTTTGTATCCATATGAAATAGCTATGACCAACTCTATCTAACATTTTCTCTATGTGTACTAAATTTGAAACGGCGAATGCTGATTAAAATAAGCGCACGCAGTTAGACAAAAAATTGGATAAATTGAAAGCAAACGAAGTTCGTTCAACTATGCGACAAGTATAAATAGGACAAACTGAAAGCAAAACTGGCTGTCCTGGGACACTTTTTGGCCGTTAAAATGATGACCGTCTCACAAGCCACTTTTAATATTTTTTAATGTCTGTTTAAATATTTGAAGATGTTCAAGAACAGCAGAATAGATTTGGCGTCGACTGATTTGAAAGTATTATCTTTACTTTCTTTACTTTACTTTAAATATACTTTACTTTAAAATCCCCATCACTTTAGGTTGCGACTCGAATTCGTCACTGATCTCTAATACTATCTCTTCACTATGGCTATTCTGAGTGGTCGATCTGTTAAAGGCGCTCTGATAGGAACTTTGAAGTTGCGGCTTCGATTCATAATGGTGGAAGTTTGTCTATTAAATTGAAAAAAAAAAAGGAATGGGGCAAATAATTGACTAAACTGTCAGCGTATGGACAGACACAATAGTAATAGGCTATGGTTGTGAAGCTTTTCTGTAGATTTCCTTCACAAACTCCCGATGAATATCGACATTGTTCCTATCAAAGTCGGCTATCCAAATTTCTTGTCTTTAGGGGTCGGTAAAAAAAGACCTAGAAAGGCCTACTCGCCAGACTTTGACCTCCCCACTGCTACTATTAAAGCTATGTCTACATACAAATTCATTGTACTCCACTTACATCCTTAAAGTATAAGTATCACAATGGACCTTATGGTCTACGTGTGTACCTTCTGGGACAGCTCCTACAACCGTAGCTAACTTACCTAAATTTCGTCACATCAAATTACAAATATTATTGTTAAAAATTTCAATATAATAATCAAACCAATAGGACTCAAACTAAAGACCTCCGTCTAAAAATAGTTAACAAAAACAATTATTAGTTTGTGCATAACAGTACAAGTGTAATCGTAAAAAATAAAAAAACATGTGTGAGAAAAGAAATATGTAATGTTATCACTTAGTAACAGTGGTGTATTGGATAGAACATCGTCTCGGCTAGGCGACGACCTGAGTTGTTTCGAATACAATTCTTAATAATCGTAATTTATTTGTATTACGTATTCTGATATAATAAAAACATAATTTTAAATTCTCGATAATATGCAAAATAGTTTTTTTTTTTAAATCGAATAACAGACTTTACAAAGTAACAAGATATTTTTGACCTGATTACTTTCAGTCCTGTATACAAACTATACTATAAAAAAAAAGTCTATAAAAATCAGTGTATATGAGGATGTAATGTTTTCAAAACATTTATTTATATTATACAAAAAAAAAAAAAACGAAGGAAAAACGTGTTGGAAAACAATTCCATATATGTTTTCCATTCAATAATTCCAGCTATATACACACAGTGGTCCACAAAAAATGATACACTAAATTATATAAAGTTAATAAAACCACTAGGATTCGATCCACAATCCTCCGTCTCTAATTCGTTTGTAAATAACAGCATAAGACGACCCCGTACAAATAAAAATATACAATACACACACTTAACGTATTTTCCAGTGCATCACCTCGAATAGCCTAGCCGTGCTCGAATCCCAACGTTGCTAGTTTTTCAAATATAAGACAGTTTGATTTGACTAAACTGCTGATGTTTGTGAAGGATTTCGGCTGTTTCATGAAATCCAGATGAATATCATGGCATGGTTATTATCAGCCAAGCCGAAGGGACATACATTTAGTCTTAAAATATTTGTCCTATGAAAATTTACACTTCAAAATGTACAGCCATCAAGCTCTTTAATTATTAACTTCCCATTTGAGAAATTTTGATATTTCACCACGTTTCGAGGTCCCTAGCGTGGGTGTGTATGTACGTTCGTACGTTCGTGAATTTAACCAATAATAATATCGGGCATACTTTATTCCACGTATAATTGCATAATGGACACTCTATGTAGTTTGCAAAAGAATTTGAATTGGTGATCATTTTTTGTATTACAAAAAACTTCTATTGAAATCATGATATTTCAATAGAGTATGAATGTATGCATCCGAATTGTCGAAACGTTTTACGCAGACTGGTCTTTAGCTTTCAAGGCCACAAGAGAAGTTGTACCCAGCCTTTTTATTTTCCTATGATATTATGTGTAATATATTAAGCTCATCTCGATTTCTGGGACTTTGCGCAGGGCAAGCGACGGGCAAAGTTGTGCATAAGCACAGCAAGGCCATTCGAGAGTATGGAGCACGATGAAACCTCCATCCATGTTACATGCCCCTGCCGAAACCTGCAGGGTGTCTGGTATAGAATGTTTTGGTCCGAAACCTTGGATCCATCAATCCTGGGAGCAATCCCGGCGGAGAACTTAAGGCCCTTCTGTGTGGCATCTGGCCTCATGTTTTTGTGGACCATTCTGTCGAAATAATATGGTAATGGGTGAAAACATAGGTCTCACTCACATACAGCACGCGATAACTAATGTTTATAGTCCATTCAAACCAAGTCATTCAAAGTTGGGCTTTTATATCAATGATTTGGTTGGCTGTGCTTTGTATATTTTTTTATTTTATTTTGATTTTTTTTTATTTGTTTTTATTTCAATGAATTAATACAATTATTTCAAATGTTTAATTTAGAATAATAAAATGATTTTTTATACTGTTTTTAATTGTAATTTATTGTCGTATGTTATAGTGTTATAGCAAGCAGCACCACACACAGATGTGTAACGTGTATGGGACCGGACCGTTGGAGCGAGTGTGATGATGGAGGTATATATGGGGGTGTTGTTGGATCAACGACAATACAAGGTAATAAAAATAATATGCCTGTAGAGTTTTTTTTTTATAAATATATTTTATATAAAAAACCAAACATAATTAGGGTTACGTACCAAACGGATTTTAAACGTGTTTCATCAACCTAGCGATGAGTAGTTTATTTACTTTTTCAGACATCTAGATTCCATTGGATAAACGGTTAAAAGGTAGATATTTCTATAGAAACTATAAACTATATTCGACAGTTTAGTCAATTAACCGTCCCCTTTTGTTTTTCTTAATAATTGACAAACTGCCGATGTCGGGATTCGAACCCATAATCTCCCAGTTTCCAAGTAGACATACTGCGCAGACATAACGCCTTAGACTGTTTGGCTACTTGGACTGGTAATTGGTCCGCACCGTATACGCGCATCATTAGTGAAACTTCTTTAGTATGAAGTATACATTTTAGGTAATTATAATTAATAAATTAACTCAAAAAACATATTTTAAACGTCACCAAATAGTATTTGTAAACTTCATCCGAACCATTTACACTGAACGGTGAAGATAATGATGTCACACACTTAGTAACATTTAATTTTTATTTTTCGCCATTTTTTATATCTGTTTTTTTTTTTTTTTGCAATTATTTTAATGACCTGTGTTCGCAAATATTATATTTGTACTAATTAAAATTTATTTTATTCTATATAATAATATAATCTGATCATATTTTTAATTAAGGTGTACCTCGTTGCTAGCTAGTGCCCTTCCCTTCATATAAAAACATATCACTACTACCATTGGTACTATACAAAATCCAAACTTTTGTGGTGTTTCCGGATTTTCCAGTGAAAAATAGCTGCACACAAACAAATGCACACGTAACGAATAACGATAGAAAAAAACACAAGCTACATGCTAAACGGATTAATTTCATACAATTAATTTTTATCAGTCATTTATAATCTCTCTCTTGTTTGGAAACATTGAGTATTATAAATTTTTTTTACACTATAATAACACATCCCTGTGTACAAAATTTGTTATGTAGGAGCTGCGTCAACTGGGTGAATTTCCTCATAATAGATACATTCTCTTTTGGAAATAGATATTAATTAACTTTAATCATATTTCCAAAAGAGAATGTATCTATTATGAGGAAATTCACCCAGTTGACGCAGCTCCAACATAACGAATTGTATACACATGGATGTGTTACTATAATTCCAGTCGTTTTCGAGTGTTAAGAAACAATCTTTATTTTAATTCCAAATTAACATTTTAATACGAAGTTACAAAAACAGTATTTTTATTTATATGTCTGTTATTACACTTGACAAAGTGGAACGTTAAATGGCGAACACAGGTCAAAACCAATTAGTTAACGAATTGTAATAATACATCTGTTTTATACAATTTCATAGAGATGTGTTTGGCCTTGGCAGTATGTTGACAAATATTTGCTTAGCTAAGCAAAATGACGTTGTGTATTTATATTGGCAAATATTCGCTAAGTAGTATGACGTTGTTGATATTGACCTCAATTGGATTTAAAAACATGGTTGTGTACAATAAATAAATAAATAAATAAGTCGCTTGACTATTCATTTATTTAGGGTACCATACCAGAATATATGACATATATATATATATATATATATATATATATATATATATATATATATATATATATATATATATATATATATATAAAATTATACTATTTAAAGGTAATAATATATGTTATAATATAAACCATTGGTGTTGGCGCAGGGCAGAACATATTTTACATATCAAGTATATATAAAGTGACCTGAGGACTATTTGAGTTGACTGACTAAAGGATTAGGTGTGTGAAGAACCCCACCTTTTTATTGACGGTATCCTTTTGTGACTATTATTTTAAGAACAAATACATCTTAGTTCTCCCTTCGATGTTTGATTTATTAACATTATCCAAAAAGAAAGGTCCAAAAATTCGAAAAAAATACATGAAACCGTACTCACATGGAATGTTTCATATATTTTTATTGTCAGTGTACACATAAAAGTTAAAAATATAAAACAAATATAAAACAAAACAAAAAACTAATAATTCGATTTAACTTAAAAAAGTTATCTTATCCACCTAAAATATGTTTCCCATCTTATCTATTTGATATTCTTAATACTCCAGGAAGTAACTAAATATAGGATATAGGATACCAGAAACCGAATCAGATATGTATAGGGTGTGTCATTTTAAATAATGCAACTTAATTTTCTTCAAGAAAGCGTTTCTGGAAAAATGACCCGAATAAAAGGGGTTTTGACTTTCACATAGGCAAGTTATTTGAATGTCAAATAGTATTTTTCAAATGGATACATATATTTTGTTAACATAGTTTGATAAATGTTTTTTCTTTAATCATTTTTTACATACACTCCCGTTCAGTAAAATTGAACCAACCTGAAATGTTTATTTTCTTACATTTCATAAAACTCTACACTTTTGTAACTCTCTGTAAATTATTTATTTATAAATTAAGATAAGTAGTATATTTTTTAAATGTGAAAAATGAAATGGAAGTTTTATATTTTTTATTTATGTAAACAACTCAGTGATACAATAAGAATATGTGTAAATATTAACTGATATATCACCCTTTTGCATATAAAAATTAAATAAAATGTTGTATCTGTCAAAAACATTTACTACAAGAACTACAATAAATGTTTTCTAAAATCTTTATTTTTCTCAAAAATGCAATCTTATCTTCAAGTCATTTTTTAAAACGGCTATAAAATGGTTGGATTTCAAATCACCTTGAAGGTTCTGGTGAAAATCAAGATCATCATAAGATATCACCTCTCCATTTCTTCCGAAAAACGCTTCCTTGAAGTGAATATTCAAGTGCATTGTATAAAATAAGGCCATCCTGTAGTATATAATATCATTGAAGAGGATCGTTTTTCAACGACATTCTATTAGTTATTACTGTTGGTTGATGGTGTTATCGAAACTTTTTTCTGATATATAGAATAGAAAAAAAATAGATTAACAAAGGAAAACAATGTCAAAGTTGATATTATTTATTTAATGTATTGTAAAAATAAAATAAAGGAAAAAATGTGATACGAAATGAACAAGAGACAGAACAGAAGTTGAACAATTCTTCTTCAGAGTCTTTTTTTTTTATTTATATTTTTATTTTAAAACTATTTTAAAAGAATATTTGAAGAATAATAATATAAAATATTTATACAAAAAAAAAAAACATACAAAGAAAAAACTATTATATTACATTAGAAGAATTATGTTTCACTTAATTGTCTTAAGTTTGGAGCAATACTTGACGTACGTCATTCATATTAAATTACTTTTTAGCGAATTTTCGAAGAATGATGCTATTAATGAATCACATGTATATCTACACTGATAGAAGTAATTTCTTGCAGTAAGAAACTAATGTTTAACCAAGAGTTTCTGACTCTCATGTATAGGGAAGATAATATATATTTGGTATAAGAAAATAAGTATCTATAGTTTTGACTTGAGAAAATTATCTTAACTAAAAATAAACTGAAACTTGACTCAAGAATATCGAAATTCTTAAACTGAAATGATGATTTCTTTGGACTAAGATGCTAAAATTTCGAATCAAAATAAACATTTGTTTAATACAAACAAATGAAATTTCTTAAGAAGTAATGATATACTTCAGTTAAATATATATACTTCAGTTAAAGAAGCTGCATAAACTTTCTCTTCTTATGTTTTTTATTTTTTTTAATAAGAAAAATACTTTTCTAGAATTTCATTTAACATAGAGCGTTTTGGAAAATATAATTTTTTTTATTTAAACATGTAACAACTATGTTAACAAATCAGACTCTGTGATAATTATTGTTTTAAAATATTCTTTGACTAATACAGTTTTATTGAATTAAAAAGGAGAGTTATTGAACGTTACGAGTTATTCAAGCATTTTAAAAATAGACTCTATACCGCATAAATTCTGCTAGTTTACATACCCATAGTGTGGTGTTAAAACTTTCGATATCGAAATCATCACTTACCTAGAAAAAAGAAAACGAAAATTAGTGAATACCAAAACAGAAAATTTATTAAAGTGTTGCTAGCTTGTACAGTGTTGATAAATATGAGAAATTAAATCGATTTTTATGTATTGAAAAAAATCTTTTTTGTTATAAAATAAAAATCTTAAATACTAACTTTTATTTTATTGCTAAATAACGCACTAAAAAACTTAAAATTAAAAAATTAAATCATTATTGTCATTTCCAAGAAATGTTCAATACAAACGACTCAAGCTTTTATCACCATCTACGGAATTGTGTTCTGTCTTCTTGTTCTAAAAAAATATATACAGTATCGCAAATGTATGTTTATATTAAAATAATTAATTTCATATAATTTTAATTTACAACAAAAAAAAAACCGACAAACTTTATTGTGGATTCTATATAGCTTTATGAATGTACTATATTACATTGGGTAGAATTTTATGAACGTATTATATGAATTTTTATAGAACTTTTTAACATATGAACGTCCTTAACATGTAGAAATATAATTTAATTCCGATCGTACCCTTTCAAAACAACTTTCCGAGAAAATATATTTCAAAAAATATTACAGTTACGTAAAAAGGAAATCAATTATTTTTAGTATCTATATATATATATATATAAATATAATTCACACGTATGAAAATATGTTTATTTATTGCTCTTTGTTAATAAATGTTACCCTAATAATCTTCTACACTAACTTATTGATTTTACTTACTATGTAGCTAATAAAATACTATTTTGTTTATCTGATACAGGTAGAAATGAATGGAAACACTGTCAATTTTAGGGTTTACCGACACTTAATCCAAACACGATGAATTATTTTATAAAATGTAGTCATTTTAAATGTTACCCTTTTTTACTATAGAAAAAGAAATATTCTAATGATGTTTTTATAATACCGGGTTGTTCAAAAGTCCGACATCGGAAGATTTATATTTACCAGACGAAGCAAACATAATATCTGATATTTGCTCCTTTAATAATTTTTTTCGGGGACTCGAATGAGTTAGTAGAATTTTCGATCTCATGGATCCATTAAGGCGAATCAATGGTCAATGGATGATATCTTAAACGGAACCCTTCATTTTTATGAATGATTATTATAGAAAATGTCATTTTATGCTTTGGATTAACTGCTTTAGTATTTTCAAATATTGATCGTAGAAACAAATTTTTGGTATAGGTGTTCATAAAATGACACCGTAAGATGATAGATGATTAAATTTGAATCATTAATACATTTAATAAAGATAAGTTGAAAGATATAAATTATCTTTATTGAAGATATTGAATGAATGTCAGAATGTATTTGTTATTAGTTACCAAGGTAAAGAACAAAAACATTACCCTGGTATCAAAGGGTGTATGTAGTTGAATATACAAAAGTGTCTAATAAATTAAAATATATTTTTGTTGCGACTTCGCTACAATGTAATTGATTTATTTCCGCATGTCCATCTGTCGGTCTGTCTGTCCGCATATAGACACGTGAGTCAAAAATGAAAAGATATAAGGAGTAAAGGCTTTGTGTGTGGATTTTAGAGGTAAAAGACGTGAATGGGATTACCTACGCTTTGAAAAATTTAAAAACAAAATGTTTCTTTTTTAAAAGAAACTACTTTTGTTTCAATCTTTTTATGTATATATACCGTATATTTCAGTAATTAACTCAGTTGTTATTTTCACTTTTTTCAAATATCACTATGTATCGGAGATATAGGGTCGTGGAGAAAAAAAACCGGTAAAAAAATCGCCTATATTTATACATGATTGAGATGTTAACATGGAAATTTGTACATATTTATAATCAAACAGCATAGATTATTTCCACCAATCAAAAAATGTTCTTGTCTTTAGAGAAGGAGCTCTATCTGTATGCTTACTATTTTGTCTTTAACTATTTCAACAGGTTTCGTCCAATAAAGATTCCAGTAAATTTATTCCTAGAATCTTAAATCCATTTCTATCTATTTCTAAATAAATTATAATACGAAACATTCTAAGAGACCTTCTAAGAGACTTTAAATATCAATTTATATCTGACACAAACCAATCATATTAAATCGAATATAGTAGTCGAATTTTCTATAAAACTCCCAAGATAGTACATTGAAACATTATATATATATATATATATATATATATATATATATATATATATATATATATATATATATATATATATATATATAATTTATTCAGTGTTAATCAATGTGTTAATCCTATAATTGATAGAGAGTAATAATAATTTTAATTAAGATACTGAATGGGAATTAATATCAAAATCTATAATAAAATAGATTATACAATATATAACGAACGAACGGTTATATAATATTGTATATTGAATAACTATCTATAATACACATGGGACAAATTTAGATTATATTCAATGGGATTCACATTAGTAGTTTTTTTTTTCACACTATAAAAATATGATAACCTAAATTGGATTCAAACATAGATGGAAAACATTCCACAAAGTGAAAATATTCCACTTTGAAAATAACAGTGAATAAAAATCGCATTTAAATCAATGTTTCACATTTGAAATCTTCACAATTTTCATCAAAAAATATTGAGAATCTGGTATTTTTTCCACAATTTTTTTAATCAAAATCGATGCCAATTAAATGAGTTTGTGTGTTTCAAAAACTATTGTTGTGGTGGTAAAAAAAAATGAAATAGATAAATGCTATACAAATTGTTTATCGCTTAAATGAAAATTACACCCAAAGGGTTTAAGCAAAAAATTACTATTTGACTTGGTAACAGTCGTATATATCGAGAACTATTCGTCAGAATTAACTAACTGGAGTATTTTAATCTGACATCTATTAACGTTAATAATGACCTCGATATGAGAAAAACTAATATTCGCGATTTGTGATCTTAAAAGAAAAGTATTTTAATCTGACTTATCAATATACTTTAATCTTACGGGTCGACAGTCAGGGGCATCATGAGTACCGGCGCGCTGTTTGAAAGTCATTTGAAATTATATACTAGTATATGTCGGATATGTTATGTGACGAATGGGAACACTGACGACAACGGACAACTTTTTTCAACAACGCGCAGGAGTACCAACATATTTTTTTAACACATATAATTTTTTGTATAGTTCTTTCCGTGCGGGTACTCGATCAGTTGATATAGTTTGGAAATACCTTAAGATATATCGATTTCTTTTTATGCCGGTACATCTATTTAACATTTGATCGTATGAAAATGTAAAATATAAAATAAGTATGTACATGGTATCTAAGCAATGAACTCAGTTAGTTGCTATTTTGACTTGTTTAAAAAATGATCTTGTTAATTTACGAAGTGATTTCAGAAACATCATTAAATCCCCTGAACAATTCCATTAAAAATGGACGTATTTATTTGATAGTAAGTAGTTGATAGTTGATGATGTTTAAATAAATATTTAAAAAAAAAAACCCATTCACACTTTATTTTGGTATTAAAAATATATTTATTCATCTGACTAGCAGTAAGTTAGTTACTAGCAGCCAGTTAGTAATAAAAAACAACATACTACATTCATACAGTCACTGACTCCACATCTAATGGATAGATAAATAGATTGATATGGATATAAATCGAATTAAGGGCACTATCATTTATCTAAATCATGTGTTTAGACTATAGTAGACATTATCGTTATCAATATCTTATACTATTAATAATTTCACGAATACGAGAGAGAGTATGTTGATTTTTATATAAAACGTGTGAAAAATTTTGATATTTTATTATTATATTTTCTATGAAAAATCGTTCATTAATGCCCATTTGCACCGTTTTTGATTTAAGTGTGCTTTTACTTTTAAGTAATACTTAAATGTAAGAAGCTCTTCCCATATTAATAATTTTTATAGATTCTCTTGAAAATCTGGTTCATTTTAACGTCTGACTACCACATTTCAAAATTTTTCGCTTCTCAATTCATACAATTTTGAATTTTAGCACGTTGAGTCTGATATCTTGAAAACCGTTAATCGTATAGTTTTTTAACCAACGCCATCGGTTTTGCTAGGTCCAAAATAGCTTGAAACGAAGTTTTCATCAAAATCGTGGGCAAATAATTTTCTCCAACTTTTAAGATTTTCTTGAAAAAAAAAAAAATTTGTGTCATCGATTTTAAGAAAAAATCATTTTCTAGGGTAAGTTTGACTCAAATGGCACGAAAATCAGGTTCATTTTAACGTCCGATCAACACATTTCAAAATTTTCGTTTGGTATTCATAAAGGACCTAATTAGTCCATTTCCGGATATCCGTCGGTCCATCAACACGATAACTCAAAAACGAAAAGAGATATCGGTAAAAATGCTCTTTAGTTATTTTGTACACACGCGCAGTCCAAAACATAAGAGTTAATGCAATTTCACAAATGTATTTCTTGAAAACTCAAAATGTTAAGAATCATAATATCGATTTTTAGCATTCAAAACCATACACCATGGTTTAGTTGGTAAAAGCACCGCCCCAAATAGATGGAAAGTCTATGATAGTGAGTGTTATTGTTTTTTTATTTAATTAATGATTTTAATCCGTAATATATTATTTTGTTTTTGACTAATCCGAATATGTTGAAAATTAACATAATCTGATTGAAACAGATTTAGTCAATAATAATAATAATTAATGAATCCTAATGTAATGTTTTAATATTATTCAATATTAATAATAATTCCATACGTAATTTATGCGTCAATTAAATTTGCTAAATGTAAATTGAATAACATATGATAAACAGGCTTTAGATAGATAAGGTCGTTGGTTCGGTAGAAGTCATATTGATTTAAACAAATTGTTTATTCTAAAAGTAATATTGTTTTTTCTACTCTCGTAATATTGTATTAAATTATATTCTATTTATAGTCCGATTTAATGAAATTTCGTATCTGATCAAACACACCTAGGATGGAAATCGAAGCCCCAACCCCCGGCATTCTAGAAAAATGCTCTGCCTCTGAGCTACCTGAGATGTTATGGTAGTGGAATGCATACGATATTTCACTATATTTTGATCTCGAATGTTTTATTAATTTGTTTATTTACTATTTACATATTTTTTATATGTTTTTTCTTGGAAACCTTCATCTATTTGTAGCCATTGTTAGTATGATTGATTTTCGGTTATATTATACCAATGGAAGTGACTAGCTTTTAATTAATTTGACATTTAAGTAGTATGTCTGAACACTGGTAACATGTGTTGACATAAAATGCTTGATATAAAAAATCATACACATTTAGGGTGGGAATCGAATCCACGACTTGAACTACTAAGTAATGTCAATTTTCAATGGACAAAATCGGACTATGTTTTGGCAAAATGGCCAAAGCTATCTATCTTTGAAACCGTAAGAGATAGAAGAAAAATTTAAAGAAATCGGGTATGTAAGCAGTTAGTTATTTCACTTATTTTTTTTAACTCAAAATTAGCATACCATGTAATTAAGAGTCACAGGGGTGAGTCACTTCATTAAGGACACGACATATCTTAACGAGTTTTCTTAGAACAGATTTTCTCTAAACATTTCAATACAAAAGTCATCCTCGCCCTAGGTAATCGCCCTTTTTGTATAACATGTAAACTTTCTACAGTGTTTAGCATAATAAAAGCATATCTCCATTCTATGTGTTAGTCCTAAAATCCTTCTCTATGTTCTGTTTCCCCCGAAAAATAATTAATATAAATTAAACTTTAAACGAAATAGAAAACTATTTTTACTTATATATATATATATATATATATATATATATATATATATATTATATATATATATATATATATATATATATATATATATATATATATGTATATATATATATATATATATATATATATATATATATATATATATATTATATATATATATATATATATATATATATATATATATATATATATGTATATATATATATATATATACCGTCTGTTTTGGAATGCTTTGCTAATAGAGAATCAATGTTAAATATTATTTACTATAGTAACTACACAAGGCTTCATAAAAAACTAGAAATAATGGGGGTAAAAGTAGTCTGTTGTGTGTGTGTGTGTACGTATGCACACAATGAATAATAATATTATAAATTAAGTGGGCATCACTAAATCTCCACTCTTAAATGACATCAATCAAACATCATACCACAAGCAGCCAGTTGTATGTGTATGAATGTATGGTTTTATAGTAAATATTTTATTTATTTATTTAACATTGATTACCTATTAGAAATGCTTTTAAAAACAGTCTGTATATGTATAATACGCCTTCTTCTTTAGCCAGCCCTCTTTATAATTAAAGTAAATAAAACTCCGTGTAAATCATGATGAAATGTTTTCGGTAAGGTATAAGATATAAGAAGTAGAAATGCATATTTTCTGGTAGAACGCGTTTTCACTACTCCTATATTCCCTCCACCGTGTTGTTATTATAATAACGTTGTGATTGTACTAATTAGAGAAGTGATATGTTAAAACAGTTGAGAGAAAGATATTAGAAAGTTTTTTCATATATACAAAAACAAGTACTTTCTATACTCTTGAATATAACGGTAGAATAAGTATTTTGCCTAAAAGCATTTTATGTCTATGTTATTTGTGTTTGTTGTACAGGTTGTTTTCAGAAAGCAATTTACCAACAATACCTTCTTAACAAAAACCAGTCCAAGTAGCCGAGTGGTCTAAGGCGTTATGTCTGTGCAGTATGCAGTACTTGGAAACTGAGGGGTTATGGGTTCGAATCCCGACATCGGCAGTTTGTCAATTATAAAAAAAATGGGCGGTTAATTGACTAAACTGTCGGCGTATGGACAAAAACGAAGTAACCGGCTATGCTTGAGAAGGTTTCCTTGGCTATGCTTGAGATTCTGGATTTTTTTCTAAAATACATATTTTAATAGATATTGAAGTGGCAACTTTACAAATAATTTACACTGTATACATAGTGTAGTATGAGAATAGAAGTATGCGGTGTCTCTGCAACACCGTGTATATTTACTACAAGTACATACAATTAAAATACACTACAGAAAATCCTTATGTTAGCACTTTATAAATACTACCACCTACTACATATACGGAGAAAACAAATGTTATTTAACTTTTATAAACTCAATCTGACTGTTTGTAGACATTTATATATATATATATATATATATATATATATACATATATATATATATATATATATATATATATATATATATATATATATATATATATATATATATATATATATACATATATATATATACATGCACTCTTCTCTCAGGTCAATGAATATTTGACTTTAGGTGACTCTCCGGCTAATGATATCTAGGTTAGAATTAAGACTGCATGATGTTAACATCTGTCACTAAATATATAAAATTTAGTTTTAACTGAACACCAGTTGTAGCGAATATTTTGACCTGAAAATATGAATATTGAATATATGAATGTGTCTCCAAAGAGTGATATACAAATTATAATAATGGAAATGTTAATAATAAATATCAAATCATGAGGACTGACTATAAAAATTATATGAACCTTAAAATTGCAAATATTTTTGTTAATATTTGAGATACTAAATTAATGGTCAGAATATAAATTGTAGTAACATTTATTTTCTATCCAGCGACATTATCCAGAGACATCCAGCGACATTATCTCTAACTGCGAATCTCTCGGTTACAGCAGATACAAGATATTTGGTGCATCTCACCCCGAATATATGAATCTTCAGGAAGACCTGATTAGCAAGCTTCTGGCTATTGCCAAGATATGTGAGACGTGAATCACGTCAGAGTGACAAAAGTGAGGAGTTTTATGATATGTATGAAAATTAACATTTCAGGTCTGTTCAATTTTATTGAACGTGAGTGTACATCGTTAATTGTACTACAAAACTGTTTTTCATTCAGACTAAAAACTATGTAATTTCTTCATAGCATGATAGATCGATGGCAAAATTTGATGAAAATAAAAAAATACAATCCCGAATGTGTAACTATATAAAACAGTTTTAAAATTAGTTATCTATTTGAAACGCTGTGCAGCCATGTTGTAAATTAGGATAGTTGCACCATCTGACCACAGTTTAAATGCATTCGAGTTTAGATTTAATATAAATAATTTGATAAGATAATGGTAATGACTTCTACAGATGATGGATAATGTTTGTGAAATAATATAATTTTCACAATAAATTTCAAACCAATAGAATTATGAAAAGTCGATAAACTATATCATATCCCTTATATATATATATATATATATATATATATATATATATATATATATATATATATATACACTTTCGTTCATAAAAATTGAAGCCTTAGTGTATGAAATACACTAAGGCTTAGCGTAATAAATACATATATTTATTAATATATACTCCTGGAGTGTGACTTACTGGTGGTTAAATTTTTATGAACGGGAGTGTACATATATATATATATATATATATATATATATATATATATATATATATATATATATATATATATATATATATATATATATTATTCCAATGAATATATTATTATATAGAATATAATTTATGATGTACAAACTTTAGTTAGTTTTGGTGTGCAGCGCTTAAAGCTTTCTATATAGTATTTACGATAATACATTAATCATATTATTTTATATGAAATATCTCAAATTAAATTAATTTACGATAAAGTTTGTGTATCGTTGTATTGTGGATAATCGAATATATACTGTTTATGTAACGGATTATTTGTCATACGAAACAAAACTGGTTTTTTGGTGAAAATCCCAGGAATTTGTTTCCCCCATAATAACTGGGATTTATACTATTTTCTCGTTCAAGATTAGAAGTGATCTACTTACTATTCATGTTATCAGTGGATGCCAGGTCGTAGTGTGGGCAGTTATTTTTTAGTTCAGCCCTAGAAATTCCATTTACTTCATTAACCCTGAAGTAGAAATTTTAAATAGTAGAGCGAAAATTATTTTTATGGACTCAGAGTCCACTTGCGACTGCTTAAAGTTGGATTAAAACTCTATTGGTTCTTCTTCTAGAAAGAATTATGATTTCCCGAATACTATATGCTTTGAGAAATCTACTAGACCTTTTTTGAGCTTCAACAAACTGCCGTACTAAAGATACCGAAGTCAGTTTGTTTTGGCATATGATAGCCGTGTTCAAATTTTTTTGAAAGCAAATAAAATCAGGTTTTTATTTCATAAAAATTTTGTTTAATTTATTTTTTTAATTGACAGATAACTTTTCGTAATATTTTTTTTTGTCGAGTATGGGAATCTGTTATAGGTTTGACAGCGCTCCTTTTGAAGGATAAAGAGAACTAAGATACCACGACAAGTGAATGTATATATTATTGTCGATAGTTTCTGTAAGTGGATTCTAATATATATATCCCAATTGACAACAACACATACCGTACCCTCAATTTATAATATATAACTGTATACTTGTAGTGTCTAATCTGTCTTTAGGTTGATAAACACACTGCGGTTAATACACCCCGTCGTGTCAAATGTAACGACTAATGTCCCACGTCCAATAACTACATATATGTATATTAAATACAAAGGTACCTATATTATACATTGATATGAATGTAATATATATATATATATATATATATATATATATATATACCAACCATAAATAAATTGTATACCACCCATAGTAGTAGTTCAGAGTTACTAACTTAATGTTAGATATTCGGGGTTACGTTTGCATATATGAAAACTATTATTTCTATAAATAAAATATGTACAATTGTAATATAGAACACGGTATTTCAAAAGTTTGTTATCAAAATGGAGGTCAGCATCTCCTAGTTCAACTAATCATTATTTAGAAAATCTAAACTTTGTAAATCATAAATAATATCACCAATAATATTAGATTATCAAATGATAATTAATGAGAACTCTAGGTTTTTTTGTATTATAAATACTTATTTCGACTACAAAGTAGTCATCATCAGTATAAATTAGCTAGTCGTAATTTACTCTTTGACAATTAGAAATAGATAGAAAGGTGAGATCAATAGACAAAAATAAAAATAAAAAAAAAATTAACCAAAATAAATTAAAATTAAAATATAATTAATGTTATCGAAAGTACTCTTGTTAAAATTTCTTTCATTCAAGTTTACTCTTGTTAACATCACTCTTATTATAGTTACTCTTATATTGTCTCAGGATATCTTATTCGTCAGGCTAATTTGGTGACAGTTTCACAATCAATCAGGTATTTGATGTTATATAAATTTTTAGTTGTATAACTTTTTTGAACAATCCGGTAAAAATACTTTTGTTCTATATTATTAAAAAACGTGAACTCACAAAATCAAATTATATTTATGAATACCACCGTACCCAGTGTAGATAGATAAACTACTGCACTCGCTGTTCTTTATGTTAACAGAACAGATAAATTTTCGAATAATTTTTTCTGAAAAAAAAAATGTATATATATATATATATATATATATATATTTAAATATTGTAGTAAAATCATATTTATTAATGTTGAGTTCAATTGAATCTCGCAGTGTATAAATTAAAAATAAACTTTTGTATTTTATTTTCAAAAATTTTCAATTCAATAGAGCAGAAAAAAAAATCATAATAAATTTAACAAACATGCAGGAGCAAAACTATATTCATGTTTAGATCGAATTAAGTTTCTGTAACGTTGGATTATTTTATCGTACAATTGATATATTATGTACCTAGAAGCTCCAAAAATACAACGTTTTTTTTTTTTTGTTTGACTAAATCAACATACTTTTTGACTTGATCTAATAATCGAAATGTGAATCATAGCGCAAAAAATGACAATGCAATAAACCAAACATGTTGAGTGTATTTTGAACTATGTTGAAGCATAATTACCAACAGAATCATTGAAAATAGTTTAGTATTAAGTCGTGCAGAACTTTTACTGAATACTTATTTTTCATGAAAAACGAAAATGCTTGATATGAAAAATCAAACACATCTAGATAAATGAAGGAAACTGCAGAAAACCTTCTCAAGCATTGCCGGTTACTTCGTTCTTGTCCATACGCCGACAGTTTGTCAATTAACAGCCCCTTTTTTTTTCAATTTCAAATTTTTGTTTCAAATTTTCCTAGATCATGTGATTTAACAACGTTGGATTTGTTCCTATGAGGTTATTTGAAGGTCTATGTCAACAAGACCACATACACCCGTGCATTGGCGGAGGAGATTCAACGCTACAACAACGAAATTTAGCCACATTTATGCAAAATGGCATAGAAAATTCCGACAAAAGAGTGTATTTGTGTCAGCAAAATCGTGGAGGTCATTTGCTTGAAGTGATAACATCTATTCATAACCCTATCCGTTGTACTTTTCTATTTAATTCAAATCTTGCATGAATTATGGGACACCCTTTAGTATTCAAAAACATTTTAAACATCATAAAATGTCAAAAATTTTCGTTTTCACAAGAAAATAAAATAGAATTACTATTATCGTTAATAAATTATAATCTTACGAGTACGAGTATGTTATGTTCTGAAAGTTAGACGTTGGTTCTATTATCACGTTAGAGTTGGTATAAAATCAATTGAGCTATTCAACTCTTAAGTTATTATTCATTTTATTATTTTAGTTATAGTTCATTTGCCATTTTACACATTGAATTTAATTCCTCTCACAATAAAAAAATTAGTGGCTTCAACATATGGCCGTTTTATGGACCAGAGTCATACAAAATTATGGGTTCACAATCCAAAAATTTCCTATATTTTATAAGCTATGAACCACTCTATGAATTTTTTTCGGACTTCTTGCTTTGATGCATTAAACAAATTTGTAGGAAATTTTATGCGCAAAAACTTTTCATAAAACACAGATATTTGAGATTTCCGTAACAATATTTCTATTTTGACTATAGTTTCAGAGACACACAGTTCCTTCGTCAGGGCATATAATAATGATTTATATTCTGTAGAACGGTTATATATATTTTCTGAAGAAGGAGCCTTGATTTTTGTCTTGGATTTTCGTTCATTCTACGTCCAAGCTACGACCCCAATTCAATACAAAAAATTTTTCATTAATACATGGTTTTCAAAATTAAATACATTATGACTAATTGAGGAAAAACTTTTGAGGAGGATTTTGGAGCATATATTAATGTTTTTAATTAATTATTTATGAAGCAATTTCCAGAGGCGTTTTTTTTTAAATATGTAATATCTAGTATTATTTCGAACCTGTATTGACGAATGGCTTTTCGATTAAGAATAGGTGGAAATTGCCAGCTTATTAATTCAGACAAACATTTTAACTACGTAGAATTTGTATATAAGTGTTAAATATTCTAATTCAAATATTGGTCAAATTGTTTTTTGTAAACTAGCGTCTATTTATTTCCATTGTTAGTATGGTTGCCTTTCCGTTATATTATACCAACGGAAGCGACTAGCGTTTACTTTACTTTGACATTTAAGTAATATGTCTGAACATTGATAACATTTTTTGACATCAAATGCTTGATATGAAAAATGATACACATCTAATATTGGTATTATTTAATTATATTTATTATAAGAGATTATAATTGAATAGTAAATATCAATCAATTGAACACCAACTCTGATTGTATAATAAAGAGAATTGAAATTTGTCAGTAACACTGGTTATAATCAAACTGAGACATAACATTAAGTATTATAACATAATAATATTTGAAAACCTTTCAAACACACATTACAAGTGGGTATTATTATTATTATTATATTCTATGTGTATAATGTATATATATTTATATTTCAACCAATCAAATTATCAAATCCGTCAATATCAATATGGTCTGCGTCTAAGAAATCATCATGACAACAATGCAAACATATTTTGTAAAACTAGCCGGAAGGTTTATTTGTCTGTGAGTTGTCTATGAAGTTCTTTAAGACTATGACACTATAACACCGTACATTCAGTGTATACACCGAGTGTCTATGTGTGCACACGGGTGTATCTAATTGTGACATTTCGAAGCATTACATTTCTAAATACGACCCATGAGGTACTACTGACCACAATAGTTGATGACATTTTTTTAAATTTTATTATTGAATTGTGCCTTATTAATTCGGTTTTCGAAAAATTGCTTCGTATAAAAGTTATTCATTAGAAATCGAGTAACAACTTTTATTTGAAATTATTTTTCGAAAACCATAATGAATAAGCCATAAATCAACTATAAAATTTAAAAAACTGATATCAAAATGGGATCGTATGGAGATTAATACGTTTCGATTGCCACCACAAAGAAATCGATAACATTTATGATTCTTGAGATGTCATGCACAAAAATGTCCATAGCTCACGAACGCGCATAGGCATCATACATACACAGGCATCAATCGAAAAATAGTCTTCTGATGACCTGAAAAGGTGGAGATATGGTGAGAATTACGATTTTGGGACCAATTACTATCTCGTTGCTATATTGGAAAGTTAATAAAAATGGCAAACGTCTTTTATCAAAACCATCTTCAATGTTACCACTGTAATAATTTCCTCTGTTTAGGGAACAGTTAATAAGGTCTAAGGGTTTTCTTATTGTTTCCAATGCATGAAGGTGTAGCTTAGCCACGATTGAGATTGACGAAATACAAATTTTGTCATAGATATTTCTATATATTGTTCATTGTTGGATACGTCAATTTTGTACATTATTTGTAGCTAAAATGTATATCAGGTCCGGATTGGACAAAGCGCGCATTTACCTTAAGGGTAAATGAAGCTACGAAAATTCAATCGATCACCAATTCGACTCACAATAATGGACGATGTTCTTTATTAACATATTGTTTTGTTACAAGCTGTTTTGTTAATTTAAACTTTGCAAAAGTTGGTAACTGCAATTCTAGTCAAAGCATGAGTCTCTACTCTACTTCCATAATACGAATAAGTGAGTTAAAAAAATTTTTTGACATAATATTTTTGATCTGATTGGAATATTTATTCAACTTTCTTCTACAAGAGAACCCTTTCGATAATTCTCCTTAGTCAATTGGTTCCTTACTTTTTTCCCGAAAGATCTATGAAAATACAAAATAAAGAAAACTGGTCCGGAATGCCAGAGGTCTTGGGTTCAATCCACAGCTAAGATGTGTAAGATTTTTCTTATCCAGGCATTGATGTCAAAGCAAAATTATAAATATAGAAGACATATTACTTAAATGTCAAATTAAGTAAACGCTAGTCACCTCCGTTTATATAACATAACCAAAAGGTAACCACACTAATAATCGATGGATTGATACAAAAAGTTTACAAAAACAGTAAAATCTTGGAGAATAACTTTATTTGAATTTTTCGATCTTATATGTCAATTGTTTGCACTATTAAGTAGACCGTGTTGTGCAGGACATCAAAAATTTCAAGGCCAACCCTGATGTTTTTCGACTAAATTATTTGATAATACAGTCATATCATCATCATAAGTATTGTAGTCAAAATTGTTTTTCCTAACAAAATAACACTTTAATTCAATAATAAATAGCACTCAATATCTATCATCACTATTACAAAATGGTGATAGATACTTTACGGCTTTTATACCGATATATAATTCGGATACTATTGGCTGATATTTAATAATATGTTCCCGAAATTCATTTATCGACAAATAATTTACCAGCTATACTACCATAAAGAATATATATTTCTTCTCTTCAAATTTTTGTAACAATAATTTTCTTTTGACTATAGTTTCGAAAACACAGTTCCTTCTTCAGAAAATATATATGATCATGATAAAAATGTACAAATTTTAACAAAAAGGTAAACATATTTAGATACTTATATACATTATATAATAAAACATTGTATATGAATAAAAACAAAAAAATATGTGTTAAACCTAAAAGTATACCGTCTGTTTTGGACAGCTTTGCCAATAGAGAATCAATGTTAAATATTATTTACTATAGTAACTACACAATGCTTCATAAAGAAATAAAAATAGTGGGTGTACTCTGTAGTCTGTAGTGTGTGTGTGCATACGTAATGAATAATAATATTATAAATTAAGTGGGCATCACTAAAGCCCCACTCTTAAATGACATCAATCCAACATCATAACACAAGCAGCCCAGATGTTTGTAAGTATGTGTATGTATGTATAGTTTTGTAGTAAATATTTTATTTATTTAACATTTATTCCCCATTAGAAATGCTTTTGAAAACAGACTGTATAGTATATGCTAGCTTGTATACTACGTCTTACGTAACCTTAATGGAAATTGACATTAGTATAGTATTGTGACGCCCAAGTATACACAATTATTAAGTTGACTTCTACATATTGTCAATGATAGGAAAAAATTAACTAGTTCATCTATATCGTCTGTGGTGTAGCAAAAAGTAGCACACTGGGCTATAAAGCCAGAGGTCCAGGATTCGTTACCTGGTCTATGGGCCAAAATCGTTGATATCATTTTTTTTAAATTTTATAATTAATATGTGATTTATTGATTCGGTTTTCGAAAAAATGCTTCAGATAAACGTTGTTTATTAGAAAGATAGTAACAAATTGTATTCCAATATTTTTCTCGAAAACCGAATGAATAAGGCACAAATCATCGATAAAATTTTAAACAATGACATCAACTTTTGGGGGGCCAAGTGTACATAAAAGGTTTTACTTCTTTATTCAAAATAAAGACACATTGTTTTAGATGCAACCACCCCCTCACTCCCCACCCTCAATGCTTCTCTCCAGTTAACAAAAACATAATAAATTAGGTCTTTATTTACGAACAGTTGTTTATATTTTAAAAACAATACATTAAAAAAATTAGCATATTCTCATTAGTTATCTGACTGAATAATTATTTAACATTGGTTAATTGTGAAATATAAATTAAAGTGTGTTTGTGGAGAAAGGAGGAGGGGTTTTGATGATTAGTTGCAGGTTGGTTGTTGTGTCTCTGTGTTACGTGTAAAATTTTAACGTAGTTGTGCGATAAAATCTGAGCGCGCTCGCACTCTCTTGAATCGATTCAATTTGAATTGTTGAACCCTTGTTTGTTTCGAGGGTATAAATTAAAATATTAAACGAATCATGTAACACATTACTGTGGGTTAAGAGTTTTTGTATAAAATTTATAAATTGCCTCCCTTTTTTCAGAATTTCAAAGTTTTAATTTTTACTATTCCGATAGTCATCTGGAGTTCATGAAGGAAACTGCAGAAAACCTTTACAAGCAGAGCCGCTTACTTCGTTCTTGTCAATACGCCGACAGTTTAATCAATTAACCGCTCTTTTATTTTTTTTTAAATAATTGACAAACAGCCGTTGTCGGGATTCGAACCCATAACCTCCCAGTTCCATGTACACACAACGACTTTACAAGCGCGGCTACTCTTGGCTGGTAAACTTTCCTTCTTACTTTTTAGAGATCTATCGCCTATTAAATTTCCCGGATTAAAATCAGAGCACCCTATATATAATTGAAATTCCAATAAACGCCAACCCTCCAAAAAAGGAAGGGTTGAACCCTTTCTTTTCTGAATAACTCGACTAAATAATGCACATTCTTTCCTATAAAATGCAAACAAAATACCTCTGAAGATCCGTGAAGACACGAGACAAGAAACACTTAACGTAATATTTATTATGACATACAACTTATGATGATTATAAACAACAAAACAAAATGATATTTATACATTGTTACTCCCCCAAATCATTAAGGTAGTTGTGAAGAAAATTCAAATTAATGACAGGTTCTTCAAAAATGTACTGCTTATTATTTCAATAATAAAGAATATCCTGTCAAAATTTGAGAGATTTTAACATAGGTTAAATGGACTAGTCGGTAAAAACATGAATACAAAACTCTATATCTTGACAACCAGATATGCGACAGTGTTATGAAAAACTGTCATATTATTTATCAAAGTCTTATAAATACCTGGGCCAAATTTCAAATTAATCTTGTTTATTGTTTCTGAGACAATGAAATTTGTAGATCGAAAAATGTTCTAAATCTAGTTTTATTTTTAGTGATATTTATTTTTATCTAGTTTTATTTTTAGTTATATTTATTTTTATCTTGTTTTATTTAGTTTTATCTAGTTTTATCACCATGCAACTTTTTGAAATACATAAATACATATTTTTAATAATTAAAATATGTTTGTTTTTTACAAAAATTAAATTATTTGAATCGATTTAATTGCAAAATTTTTAATTATTTAAAGTTGGCAATGGATGAGATATCAATGCATTTAGTATAGGACAAACTCACCACCTCTACTTTCCCTCACCAGTTTCACAACAACCTTAAGCTACAGAGAAGAGCTTTAAAAAGCCTGCTATATTTAAGCTGCTATTTATATATTTTATTTAAAACAATGCTGCGTGGTGAACCAACAACCCATCATCACTTGTGCACATTATTATGATTATATTATGAAGTGTTAAATGAGCGATAACCTTCACACAAACATATTGTTGTTGTTGTTCTTGTTAAACAACAACAACAAACAACTGCACGACCAATGGAGAGCACAATATATTACATATTATTATTATTATATAGGAAAGTTTTGTAAATATATTATGATAGTAAGTAGGTACCTAACTCTCCATTACAATCCACAAAGATAAGTAACGTTATTAAGTCACGCAAACTATTTGGAACAACAAGCAACCAACCACCATCACCACACCACACCACTTGCACACACATAAACATAAACAAAAGGGGTAAACATTATAAGAAGGTGTGTTATGTAACACAATATATTTAATACTTATTATATTATATCATTTTGTTGCTTATACGATGTACAATATACAATGTCAAGCAGTGTCTCAAATACTGAATGGTCGTGAAAACGTCTAATCGCTTGTTACACTCGAACATTCCTTGTGTGACGAAATACTGGTAACAGTTCAATCGTTAACAACATCGAGACTAATAAAACGTTTAAAATGGAGTCCAAAACATCATGTCTTTACGCATCTGTTGCGCTGTATTTGTTATGCCTTTGTCGTCATCGTATCACTGTAGGTGAATGCACGTAAATGGTTATGAATTAGCTTTGTGTAAAGATATAAATAACGTGGAAACGCGTTCGGCTAGGACATTGATTCAAGTGACAATTTGAAAAGCTTGCAGAGAGCTACTCGATGGCAAGAGATAGATAGAGATAGATTATAGAGGCTGCCCTGGACATTGTGCTGCCTAAGGATGTGAGCATGTGAGTGGAGTGGGAGAAATTTTTGTGTATCGACTAGATGGCCAAGTGAGACAATAAAAAAATTGCTGATATTGTCTCAAATGACTCGTAAATATGCTCGGAATTATAGAATACGCTAATCGAAGCCCGTCAAAAGTAATCCAGTGCCAAACGAAAGCGATAGCTATGGCAGTGTCGAATTCAAATCTGCTCGGAATTGTAGAATCCAACGAGCGTAAAAAGTCATGTGCCAAACGAATACGAGAGCTACGGCATCGTCGAAGGGAAAATTAAAAAACGGCGCATCAGGTATACAGCGGTCGGTCAGTGACAATCAAAATGTTTTTGCGAAAAATGGCCTGGATCCGAACAACACCCTTATTTCTTTTGCATACTCTTTTCAATGAAGTATTATTAGTCTGACCTTCGGGTAGAGTTATTGTCATGAGTAACAAATCCAGTAACTAGCAAATTGCTTTATTACTTATTTATATAAAATTTTATAAACCTCTTGTTTTATGTATAGATATTATACTTATTATCTTTGACTCTTCACTAGAGTGTGGAGAATTTGAACCTTTTTACTATATTCATTTTAAAATTTAACCATGAAATATGAAAAACAGATAATTTAATTGTTTCGTCGTTTAAATAAAAATCGTTCATTTATACAACGTGACAAAAATTTGAAAAGTTTTTCAACGGGTTTTCTACCTCATTCACAAATAATTTAGTGTGTTTATGACATTTACATATATAGATATAAAAACAACACACTCGACTCTGAAATCTAATTCACTTTAAAATTATCTAAGATTAATATTGTTGTTAATAGACATGTTTATTTAACCCTTAGCTGGCCGGGTTTCTGTGCAGCGCAGAAATAAATACAAAAGCGAATCTTCGCACCCAGTGACTCAGTATCAGCACATTGTTGAGATAAGTTAAGAAGTGGTGTCCACAATTGGAGAAACAATTTAGAAGTTACAAAGTAAAATAGTTCCTACATTTTTCTTAGAAAATTTGGACTCAGGACATACCTTAGGAAGGTAGGCTTGGGAAATGAGGACAACTGCAGGTTTTGTGGAGAAGTGGAGGAAATTGGGGAAATACCTCTTATTAGATAGATAGTGATGCTCCCATACACAAAAGAGTAAAATGGGAGTCTACCAGATACGTGCAGGAGAGCTACAATCCAGATCCTTAGACCCAATCCTGGACTTCCTGAAAGAAACTGGACTGAATGAGACGACACTTAGACGACACCACTTCTCGTTGGTCACAAGATGGGGGAGCAGTAAACCAAATTTCTCCCATTATCATTCATCCATTTTTTCTGGGTCTTTATTGTCTTTAAATAATTGCTATTTAGAAGCTTTTCGAGAAATAGTGTAGCAACTATCTACAAAATACTAAGACACACACACAGGATAGCACTGCAGCCGCAAATTTCATTGTTACTGCGTCCAATTGATTCAAATCCCACTACCCTCTGCGGGCTCTACCCAGCCTAACCATTAACAAATACAATAAGAATATGTCTATTTTTAATTGAAATATCTACAGTTCCATCGTATAGCTCTTAGCTTTGGTGTGGTTGTAGGCAACCAAATATTCCAACATATAATAAAAGCACTTGATTATTATCATGCCATACACACATATACATACGCACTCACAGTAAAGACAGCAAGATAAACTGTGAAAGTAGTCGGGTACCACCCAATATTCCCACCATGTAAATCTTGTCTACTTATCAAGTATATAAAATAGACACAAAAAGAGACAGACGATGCTCCAGTAATGCCGTATGTACGACACAACAACCATGGTTGGTATCGTTGTTGGTTGAGAGAGTGGTGAACTCCATGACTATTCTTGTCTACAGCAAGATATATGTTTGACATTTTTATTTACAATAATAATTTATATTATCATTAGAGAGACCATAGAATAGGGTGGTTTATTTTTTGTTTTGTTTTGTGTTTTTATTTACGTTCATGTTTCGATTATTATGTTCTAATAATCATGGTTTAGTACTATATAAAAAAAATGTTCTATAACACTCACTTGTTCTTTAATATATGGGTGCGTTTTATAGGTGTACAATTTTGTGGTCCGTAGTCAAATAAATTATATTGGAATTAAAATCGTAAAGTTGATACCTAAAACGTGGAACTCGGTGTTTGAGATTAACAAAGATTGACAAGCTTTTTAAAAGTGACAAATGTTTTAAATTACCGGAAAAAAAAAATTTTATTAGTGACTTTATAGTTTCGGGGAACGTATTTTCTTCATCAGGCAAAATAATAAACTCTTGATTATAATATAAACGAGTAACCCATCCCTACTTCACACGGGTGATTTAATTTAAAATTCAAGTCATTTTATTTCGTTATAAATGATATCGACTGAAGTTTGGTATAAAATCCTAAAAAAAGGACATATCTTGGAAGCTAGCAGTCAAATCGTCAAACCAAGTAGATTTTTGTATTTTTTTGGCCCTTTTTACCTTATAAACGAATTTTCATTCAAATCGAAGACTACAAATTTTTCGTCATATGTTCGATTTTTTCTAAGGGAGGATTTTTTCTATACCTTAAAAAAATCGCAAAAAATCGACAAAAAATTTTTCTTTCCGATTTGAATAAAATTCACTATACAAAGTAAAATTGATCCAAAAAATGCATTCATTTAAGGATATGGTCAGCGGTTTCTGAGATATCGTCTGAAATTGGGTATAAAATCCTAAAAAAAGGACATATCTCGGAAACTATTAATCAAATCGTCAAACCAAGTAGATTTTCATATTTTTTTGGCCCTTTTTACCTTATAAAAGAATTTTCATTCAAATTGAAGACTAAAAATCGAATATTGATTTGTTACTTTCAAAGAAAGTAAGTCAATATTTGTTTTCGAAAAAATAACTTTGATCTTATCAAACATAAAACTTTACGCCTCCAACTTTATACAAGTTTTTGTTTACGATACCAAACATAAATTTCGATCACATTAGGGTTATTCACATAAATACTTCGAATATAATCTTGTGGGTAACTGAATATTGAAGATAACTCTCAGTTATTATATTAGAATAAGCTTTTCCATTCAAAAAAAAAAATAAACAACACACTATGATATGTTACTTTAAATAGGGTCTTGTATGGGGTCGTAGGTAAAGTCCGCATTTTTTTACGAATACAAAACCTATTCTATATTTGATAGTACGATATTTAGTTTAATTTCCCATCGCTTCCACCTTAATGTTTATCAATGCTCCATTAAATTTCTATTTCAAGGAATATTTCTAATTTCATGTTGAGTTTATTTATATGGTAACATGGGCCACAGAAGTCCTGGTCCTTTAAAAAAATTTTACTAGGAATTGTGGCCCATAGTACTATGTGTCACAAATTCAAAAACTTTACTATAGATTTGTGCTTTATTAATTCCCTTTTCGAAAAAATGCTTCAGATAAAAGTTATTCATTATAAATACACTAACAAATTTTATTCGACACATTTTCCCAAAAACCAAATGAGCAAGGCGCAAATCAATTATAAAATTTCGAAAAATTACCCCTACTTTTGTGGTCTATAGTTCCAATGTATTGTATCAGAAATGCCTACAGTTATAAATTTTCAAATCTAAACGAAAGTTGAATTTGCATGACTAAATTTTTCACTACAGAGCTTATAGTACATTGAAAAATATGCGGAGTTCTTGACGATATTAAAAATGTGCGGAATTTTACTTCACCCCTATTGTGTATAAATAAATAATTTTATAAAATGGGGGAAATAAAATAAATGATATTTTATACAGAAATAAATAATATTTTGATTCTTAAATTTAATGATGAAATAAGTTAATAAATAAGGGTTGTTTTTTTTAAAGTACTTTTTTCTTTATTATTTCTAATAGACGGTGGTACCCCGCTAGCATTCACTTACCACTTGAACTTCAAATATTTATGAATGACTTTATTAATGTTGAAGATATTCGTCTTGTATTATTGCTTTACCTATTTTAAGGGTTGATTTTTCGGGAGCTACGGATAACATATTCAATTTTGATTTATCTATTCATAGGAACCAATGAAATAGAATTTTTAAATAAGTTTTTAATTTTTAAAAGAACTTTTTCTTAACAGTATAAGTAGATATGGTAGTCGACTTGATTGCCACGTGACTAGTGTAAAAAGCTTCCCTTGTATTTTCTGAGGGTTTTTGAAAAATATATTCAATTATTTACTAATAGGCATGTTAATTATTAGGCGGTTTGTACAAATTACGTCAAAAGTCGAGCTATAATTTCAAAATGTAATAATTGATTTGTGCCTTATTTGTTCGGTTTACGGAAAAATGGTTTGAATAAAAATAGGCGGTATAAAATCGAATAAAGATACTATATCTTGAAAACTATCAATCAAATCGTCAAACCAACTGGATTTTTGTGTTTTTTTGATAATATTATCCCTAGAAACTAATTTTTATTCAAATCGATGATAAAATTTTTTGTGTTTTTTTCGTTTTTTCTTAAAAACCTAAAAAAATTGCATATAATCGGGAAATTTTTTTGTTTCCGATTTGCATGAAATTCACTATATAAGGTTAATTGAACCTAAAAAATATGAAAATTGCGTCCGTTTGAAGTTTTGGCTTGTGGTTTTCGAGATATCGTCAGAAATCGTACAATAGGCAGAGTAAAATTTAATTAAGAGGTTATATCTCGAAAATTATCCCCCATATCGTCTAACCAAATGGATTTTTGTGTTTTTTGGATCCAATTGGCCCAAGGAACTAATTTTCATTCATATCGAAGAAAAAAATAAAAAGTGTTTTTTACGATTTTTTCTAAGGGGGTGTTTTAAGGAAGATTTTAAGAAAGAAAATGAAAGTTTCAAACTGAAATCTTATATTCTCATATAAGATTTTATATTCTCATATTTTAATATAGTAGTTTCATATCTTTAGTAGTGTGGTCCGTTATATATTATGTCTTTACAGTTGTTGTTTATTCCTAAATAATTGATATCTTTTGATTTTAATTACATTATAAATCTTTTTAAAACCAGTTAACCCAATTTCGTTTAGTAAACCAGTGTTTTTTTCCCTCAATATATCACTTTTAATTTTATATTACAGCGGAAACTTAATAATTAACTCAATAATAATATTAATTAACTCAATTAACCAATAAGTATAATTTAAATATTTTTTTAGCTGCTTAATATACGTTAGGGCAGACCTATCAAATTTGTTTATTTTCAAAGTTTTTATGAAAATTTAAAACAAAATCAATTTCTGATTAACATATTATAAAAAAAAAACAACCACAAAAATTGATGCCATTTTTTAAATTTTATACGTGATTTGTGCCTTATTCTTTTGGTTATCGAAAAAATTTTTCGAATAAATTTTATTACTATATTTCTAATGAATAACTTTTAGCCGAAGCATTTTTTCGAAAACCAAATCAATAAGGCACAGTCCTACTACTTTAGTATTTTCAAGAACGATTAGTCTCTTCTAAGATGGCATGTGGTAAAAATTCATCCTTCCTAGTAAAGGCATTTACTATCAATGTTTTCAACAGTGCCCACTACTCAAAAAGGAGAAAAACGTTAAGAATTTACGTTTAAGGTAAGATCACGTTTTTTTGATTATCCAAGCTTTAGCTTAAAAACTCCCAAGTTTTTCCATCCATATTGCATCTTTATTATTTTAATCTCTCAGACACAAAAGCCATTATTAAGAATGCAAATCTAAAATCATCCCTTATATTCTATGACAAGCGTTCCCATCAATTGGAAAATTGTGAAATATAATACTTATAACTAAAAGCTATTTATAGCTTAAAATCTATTTAAAAAAACACTAATAACTAATGAAACTTATTTTTAAAAGACATCAGTAAACCTTATTAGAAGAAAAAAACGTATCTACACAGTAAAAAAAACTGGGTAAATTCAAAATAATCTTCGGTCAAACTATGCGGCAAGTATAAATCCGGCGATTTGAGTGAATCACTTCAATCTAAACGATGCGGCGTTTGTTGAAACAAAGGATAAACTATCTTTCAAACCCTAGCTGAAAGTATAAAGTTTGACGCAAATTTATAAATCATTTGAACCATAAATATACATAATTAAAATTAACAGAAAAAATTTCATTTGATGTATGTAAGCATCGTTCAAATTTCATGTAGTTTTGCATCCCTTGTACCAAATTACGAACAAATTCCCTATCACTTTGGGTTGCGCCTTGAATTAGTCACTGATCTCAATACTATCCCTGTCTACAGAGTTCAGTTTCAGTATTTACTCTGAACATATTATTTTCACAGATACTATATTTACTTACAACAAGATCATTAATACCTGTTTTGGTTTCATAACAATATATACCTATCCCAATAGAGCATGTCACATGTGAGAAGAGTACATTTTTAATTTTGACAAACTGGTTATTCAGTGATAATAGCATACAATCACAATTACGTCAGAATAGTTTCATTATTTTAATTTTTAGGTATTGTGCGTATTCATTAGCCTGTAGGTATATCGGCCAAATACCTGGCATAGTTGGGTTCACTATTTTATTTTTTACAGTGTACATACAAGATACAAGAACCCCCCGTGTTGGCGGTCGTTTATGTACGAACATACACTCATTCATATTCTATTATTAACACAACAATAAATCGTCGCATTAAAAACGATTACGTATTACTACGTACGACATTCTACCACCCCCTCATTCAACCACGCACCCACCCTTTTACATATTTTTCCTTTAGTTATATTAATGTATGTTCAAATAGATTATTGTTATTATAAAATCTTAATAAATTCTTACAAGAAGACCCTATCTACGTCTTCTTTTGTGCATAATTTATAATCTCTATAAATTATGACAATGTATACATTAGAGGTGGGTGACATACAGGATGTCCCATCAAAAATTTTCTTTCATAGATATATCTGATGCCGAAAATAGTTTAAAATGACATTTTGTTCCAGCGAATTTTCTCAGAATCAATACAGAATAAATTTTATTCCAATCTGTTAACACTGTGACTATTAGCGTAGCTATTGGCATATATCTTCCAATTATTTGTACACACTGTAGCGGTCACAATTTTAGTCTGATCAAAATGAAATTTGGTATATGACATATTTTGGGTATTTGAAAGTTCAAGTTCGTTTACGAGAACAATCGGCCAAGGAGAAAGCAGGGCTTCCAGAAAGATGAAAATCCATTATATAGCATATCTGCCTTATAGAATCGAAAATTTGTAAGCAGTCAAGTCGTAGAAAATGAGCTTTAGTATCATTCATTACCTGATCACTTTTTCTAAATAGACATTTCTCAGTTACGCAATCGTTTGAACGTAGAACTTCTGAGATACGACACATATCATTCAGCCTAACTGAAAAAGCTTACAACGTGTGCAAAAAAAGTTTCGTCCAAGGTTATTTTTTGTTCATGATATCCATACAATGGACTTTCTGTGGTCCGATGAGACTACTGATTTTTCCATTCGATGCGGTAAGTCCACAAACATTCGGAAAAATGTAAAAAAATGCAAAAACAGAGACGGATCCAGGTAAAAGATCAAAAAGGGGGTGTACCTTTTGAACGGGGGTCTCTATCGAAAAAACGTTCGTTCAAAAGTTGTAGAACTCGTCTAGGAGGATATTATGCACTCTTTCCGTGTACCGGAATGATTTTTTGTTTTCAAAATAAGGACATCTTGACCGTGTAACATAAGGCCTTGTGTTTCTGGACACAATTGGCTTCTACTTGGCGAAATAAATATTGAACAAAAGCAAAATGATTATAAAAATAAAATATACGCGAAAATATACGCCTTGGTATTCTATAGGTATAAAAAGAAAGCCTCAAATGAGATCCAGCAAAACTTCTTTTATGAAAAATGTCTGAAACTTTAATAAGAATCTCAATTGACCCAAAAATATATTTAAAATTTATCGCAATTTCCGATGAATATATTGTATTTCAAAGCCTTATATATATATATATATATATATATATATATATATATATATATATATATATATATATATATATGCTTAAAAGCCTCTTGAAGTCAATCAAATTCAACACTTTGTTCAATAAATGTCACTACACGATAAAATTTCAGATGCACATCTGTGAGTAAATGGAACAAATGGTTTTTTTATAGAAGTGGGAGGCCATCCTTATTCGCGATGCATAAAGTATACTATTAAGTATTAACATTTGACTTGTTGTCTGAATAAATTATCAAAATATAATATTACACTCGTATATATCCTTCTTAATACATACATAGTCTCTCTGCGATGCTGCCCTAGTTTATAAGCTGGAATATTCCTCTCTTCTTAAGAGGACCTACGACCCTACTTTAAAGTACATTTACCTTTACTTGTGATAATACCCCCGTATAAAGATACATACTGAAAAAAATTTATATATATTTATTAAATATTATTTATAATGGATGAATAAGAAGCAAGGAAGGTTATAATATATCAACTTCGATATAGAAACGAAAAATTCATAAGATGCTTTTTAAATATGCATGCAGCGCTCAGGGATGCAGGGGAATATTTATGACTGGAAAACTATAGAATACTTCAATTTGAAATTATAATGGAAATGCTTTTTCCCATTATGTGGTTGAATAATTGATACAGGTTTAGATACGACTAATCACTGACTGATTCTCTTTATCTAATTCATTTTCCATATCTGAATTCTCAAATTGATCGATAAATGATCAAATTTCATATGGGGCGATTTGTGTCGAATCCATTTGGTTTTTGACAAAAAAGATGTAACAAAAATACTTACAACTTTTGCTCTGAAAGTCGGAATAGATTTTTACACAAATTCATAAAAGGGGAGTTAGGACAGGGGGGGTCGAAACACAAAATTTGGCATATCTCACTTTTGCACTGGAAAAATCGAAGAATTTATTAGGAGTAATGTTATGGAAAATTTACAGATATACTTAGGATTGAAAATTAAAATCCTAAATATTAGAGTTGTTGAAAAAATGATCTTGCAATGAATTGTAGTAAACTTGATTTTCTACAACTTTGCTTCTTAAAAAATTTTCGATTTTTCCAATTTTAAGAGAGTTATTCCATACTTTGTGTTTCTTCTTTCTCTTATGCCCCCCCTTTCTCTTACTTTTGGCTTTTGTTATACCAAAAACATATCAGGCACAAAAATTCATTTTGATCGGGCTAAACTTCTGACCGCTAGAGAGGGCACAAATACATACAAAACGTATATATTTATTATATATGAGACTAATTGGTTAAGTTAATCATGACGTCATATTCTTAAATGGCGGCTTTATTCAGGTTACAAATGCAAACTTGCTGTGCATTATTTGAAAGATGTGTGCCGACTTTTCAGTCGTGAGTAAGTAGATCGATCAAGAACTATTAAAACCAATCAAAACCATTTTAGATATTTACTTTTTTCTGAGACTCTAACCTATAAAATACCTATGAAGTCCGGCAAATGTCAGAATATTATCAGGAGACATAATATAATGGACATTAACTCTGGTAAATAATTTATGATTACTGACAAGATAATTATTGATTTGCATTTAAAATGATTTGATTTACATATTTTAATAATATTCATTCGTATAAGTATTATAATACATTTGTCATAATAAATAAACGTTGATTGTAATAAACTAAATGAATTATCCTGTATAATTTATGTGATATCCCATACAAATAATTCAACCAACACTAACTAAACCCTTTAATAGAAGAACGGGTATTACACTCTATAGTACTACATACGAGTACATACATGTATGTATATTGTTTAGTACATTTGTAATGTACATTCAGGGCAGTGATCAAATTTTGATAGCATCTGAAGAAAAGGCTCAAAACTCGACTCTCAAAACTTTAAAAACTGATAGTGTATATGCGTACTTTTATGCGTAGATTTGGAAAAATGTCATGAAATACATCCAAAATCACACCATTGAGATCGGGGTCTTAGAAGTAACAGTGGAGGTAAGGTCGAAGCATATCTAGTAGTCCATTCTAGTCATTTTCTACCGACCCTTACAGTACATGAAATTTGTCTACAGACTAGGAATTTAGAAGGTTGTACGATTGCAGTAGAGTTTGATAGGAACTTTGCTGATATTCGTCTTTAATTCGTGAGAAAAACAGCCTTCACAATTATAACCGGTCACTTTCATTCTTGTCCATACGCTGACAGTTTAGTCAATTAACCACCCCTTCGAAGCCGCAACCTCCCAGTTCAAGTCCAGTTATTTATCAGTATCTTTTATTACTATCAAATTCTATGTAACTTATACGAAATTAAAGATAAAACCATACTCTTTCGATTGGTTTTTATTCGAATTGAGTTTGTAGCGGTTTCGCTTCATCATTTCATTATTATTATAATTTTGTTCATCATTTTTATCTGTTGCATTTCAACTATAACTTCCCTCTATTAATTAAAATTTATTTTTTTAATATAACAATTCATAAATGAAATTAAATATATAAATTTTAATTAATAAAGATCAATTATATCTTTTACATACATTTATTTAAATAATATTTTTTTTAATATAACAAACATTTTTTTTACAAGTTAATCGAATTCTAAAACGTTAGAATTGGATTCAATTCAACATCAAACTTCCGTGATATTCCGAACACAATACTTTTATATTACAGATGAAACAATATTTCAAGTCTAAATCCGTTTATATTTTTGCCACTACTAGTTTTGACCATTTTGTTGGATTGTTATCCTAATTCGTGTATTGACACTTACTGCTAACATATAGTATGTATATGTATGTGGTACATAGTACATACATACTAGTAGAGAGAGGTCTATGTTTTATTGTATAATATAATCATTGAACAATATAATAATTCATTATGATAATATTTATTAGATAGATGGATATAAATACTGTAATTCAAATGCATAAATCTACCTCAAATGTCACCCATCCAATAAAACTGTTTTGTTGTTATATTATATACATATATAATAAATAGTAATTGTTGCATACACTAGTTTTACTGTACTGCTGCACTGTACACTGTGAGCTAGATACTATATAATGTGACTTTCAAATATTTGTATGTATCGTGTAATTCAGGGAATAATAAAATTGACATAATAAAATTAGAATGAATATGTAGCGGTGTCGCTTCATCATTAAATTATTATTATAATTTTGTTCTTCATTTTTATCTGTTGCATTTCAACTATATCTTCCCTCTATTATCACGGTTGCTTTGAATGTTAACAACCTTGGTAATTTACATATTAAAACAATAACATTTCAAAAATCAAATTAAAAATATCAATTTTAATTAATAAAGATCAATTATGTCTTTAACATATATTTATTATTTATTTAAATAATAATAATTTAATATAACAAACATTTATATGTTTGAACGTGCTAGTTTCAGTTTATTGAGGAAATTTATAGGCTATAAAAGTTTGTTATTCATGCATCTATGCCACGTGGCAGCTACCTCTTAATACCGGTATTTCGATTGCTTTTCTATCATCGTCAGTAGAAAAATTAATTATTTCTTAAATTTCTTAAAACTCTAGAATTAGTTTTCCATAAGTATTTCGAAACAGTTCAACACTTAAATTGAAATCACCCATTACAAAAATGATTGTTTTTACAGAAATGTGTAAAGTAAGATGATGATCCCACCAATTAAAATATTTTGTAATCAAATAAAATAAAATGTTCACAACATAATCATAATAATAATAATTGTATGTAGTAAGCCTGTAATATTTCTACAGTAAAATTACAACAACAATTCCATTAATATAAATAATAAAATGTAAATAAGTAAATACCTACCAGCTACTACTAAATACTACCAATTTTACCCCACATACACCCCATTTTATGTAAACTCTCGTTCATAAAAATTGAACCAGTAAACCAACATTCAAAACGTGTACCGTCTGTTTTTGGAAAGCTTTGCTAACAGAGAATCAATGTTAAATATTATTTACTATAGTAACTACACAATGCTTCATAAAGAAATAAAAATAGTGGGGGACTCTGTAGTCAGTAGTATGTGTGTTCATATGTAATGAATAATAAGATTATAAATTAAGTGGGCATCACTAATTTCCACTCTTAAATGACATCAAACCAACATCATAACACAAGCAGCCCAGATGTTTGTAAGTATGTGTATGGATGTATGATTTTATAATAAATATTTTATTTATTGATTTAACATTGATTCCCTATTAGAAATGTTTTTGAAAGCAGACTGTATACTACTAAATATATTATGTATAATATTACATAACACTTCGAATGCGTTTCAACTGGTTCAATGATTATGAACAGGAGTCTACGTGCACAAACAAACAAACAAACAAACAAACCAACTAAAATAACGACAACATTTTATCTATTTCAAAATACTTACACAATTATAGGTTGGTTGTTTTATCTCATCATCAGGGATACCAACAGAACTTATTTAATGTTCAAACTTAACAGTTTTGCTAACTATAACGGCAATATGTTTTGTATATTTTGTGTGTCGTCATTCTGTATAATTCGCTAATTGTAACAATAACACTTAATTTTAAAGTTAGTGTGGGGCTGCAACAGGAATGAATTGTATTTGGGAATTAAATTCAATTTGTTGTAGCTTTTATAGCTTCTAGAACTATCAGCTGAGATTTGGATTACTCAGTGGCGGTTTTACCGGGTAGGCAAGGTAGGTAGCTGTGTTGGGCGAAAATGAGACAAAGTATGATCAATTACTCTAGATTTCACACCACTTGGTTGATCAAAGTAAGAATTTTCCATTTAAAAGCATCTGGTACATTCTTGAATCAGTGAAAATGACTGTATTTATTTTTCTTTCCCGATCGTCAACGCCGGTTTATGTCATCAACGTTTTTTTTTTTGCATCGAACATACAGCGTGGAGCTAATTTAATAGTGGAATTATATTATTTTTCCTAAATTATATTATTTTACACTGCAAGTACTCAAATTGCAGTTTCCACGACGACACTTTTTTCCATAGGACGAAAATAGCGGATTTTACAGTAAATCAATGCTAAGTAATAACGTTTAGCGTCAAGCGAAGGCATTGATCCCATTCCAATTTCTAGCGTTGCAGATGATTGCGTCAAAACCAGTCACGTAATCGAGCACATCACTTATTCCAACGTCAGTGTCGAGCGTTAGCATAGAAATATACCTCTGAGAGCATGGACCCAATTTGCAGCTGTCTAGGGTGGAAAATTGTCTTAATGTCGACACTCCCCGAGCTCGTGCACAAAAGCTCAGGGAAGTCATTTTTGTACTTCATAAATATATACCTCAATTGGAAAGGCGGTAATTCAAAGTGACGAGATGCGTATACCACTACTGACAATGCCGAAGTTTGAGAAATTCAAATAAAATGGACATTAATTTACAAAAAACAATTGAAAAATATGTAAACAGTCAACAAACCAATTACTAATACACTGACATCAAGATAGTGAGTGATCATATGCATTCCACTACTATACCATCTCAGGTAGCGCAGCGTTGGTCAAGAATGCCAGAGGTGGTGGGTTCGATTCCCAACCTAGATGTGTATGATTTTTCATATCAAGCATTTGATGCCATTGAATGATAAAATAGGAAACCAGAACCTTAGTAATGATCTTTAAAGTAATGTGTTGATTTTACACTGAGCATAAAGTGGTACTGTTTTCCCGCTAGACGAAATTAAATTGGATATTTTAATGAAGAATGGGTCTCTACTTTATAACTTCACCAAAAGAATCATCAATTGAATCAATGCCCCAAATGAAAGTTCCATCAGTCCAACACACATCTTCCAAAACCGTATAAATCGTGAAAACGATATCGTCTTTTGTGGTTAATGTCATAAATATCTATGTTGGCAGTATTATTTTACTACCAACGAACGATTGTTTGTGATTCTAACAATATGTGTGTACGTTTATTGTGCGTATGTTGTTGCGTATGCCGTATATGTTGTATAATCTTTAACCAGAGAGTAATATTAAAAGTAGTTGTATTGTCACCATCATCATAACCCAACCATATGTCAAGTAATTTGTTGAAATTGAAAATTCTATATTGCATAAAACCAAAACCATACAAGTAAGTGTGTTCTTATATTGTGGGTAAAATGTTTATGGTTATTTGTTTCATGAAATATGAAACTAAAGAGAAATTAAAAATTCTTTTAGCATGCTTTTATTAGCTTGACTTATATGTATCTATCTATCTATCTAGGAATGTATGAATGAAATGGAATTTTTAAATGAGTTTTCACCCTCTTCCTGGATTTCTGAATAATCTGAAATTTTGTAGACGTATTAATCCTAGAACACTAACCATGCGTAACACTTACGTACACAAAAGTAAAACCACGCATGTGCCAAAGTCACGTGACAGTCACTCCTCTACTACATATCTAACTGACTACTGCATACCTATCCAATGAACTTGAGATATGAAAGGAAGACGAAAGACAGAGAACATTTAAGAAAATTACATAACTTGATGTACATCGTACTCAGTCACGTAAGAGATGCTATTTAATAAATTTATTCAATTATTAACTATTTATAATCTCATTGATTACGATTGTAAATCATAACAAATCGATGAGGAATGGAGTTAAAAATCGCTAAAATTAGATGTAAAATTTTATGTTCCCGATTTTGATTAAAACTTCGTTTTAAGCTAATTTGGACCTAGCGAAAACGATGGCATTAATTAAAATATAATACGATTAACGGTTTTCAAAGTATCAGACCCATAGTGCTAAAATTCAAAACTGTATGAATTGAGAAGCGAAAATTTTGAAATGTGTTGGTCGGACGTTAAAATGAACCGGATTTTCGTACTTTTTGGATAAAAATTACCCTAGAAAAAGATTATTATTCAAATTGAGAACAAAAATTTTCTTAACTTTTTTCGCATTTTTTTCCAAGGGGTACCCCTTAAAAAAATCGCTAAAATTGGAGGAAAATTTTATGTCCCCGATTTTGATAAAAACTTCGTTTTAAGCTAATTTGAACCTAGCGAAAACGATGGCATTAATTAAAATATAATACGATTAACGGTTTTCAAAGTATCAGACCCATAGTGCTAAAATTCAAAACTGTATGAATTGAGAAGCGAAAATTTTGAAATGTGTTGGTCGGACGTTAAAATGAACCGGATTTTCGTACTTTTTGGATAAAAATTACCCTAGAAAAAGATTATTATTCAAATTGAGAACAAAAATTTTCTTAACTTTTTTCGCATTTTTTTCCAAAGGGTACCCCTTAAAAAAATCGCTAAAATTGGAGGAAAATTTTATGTCCCCGATTTTGATAAAAACTTCGTTTTAAGCTAATTTGAACCTAGCGAAAACGATGGTGTTGGTTAAAATACGATACGATTAACGGTTTCCAAGATATCATACCCATAGTGCTAAAATTCCAAACTGTATGAATTGAGAAGCGAAAATTTTGAAATGTATTGGTCGGGCGTTAAAATGATCATGATTTTCGTACTTTTTGGATCAAAATTAGCCTAGAAAATGATTATTATTCAAATTGAGAACAAAAATTTTCTTAACTTTTTTCGCATTTTTTCCAAGGGGTACCCCTTAAAAAAATCGCTAAAATTGGAGGAAAATTTTATGTCCCCGATTTTGATAAAAACTTCGTTTTAAGCTAATTTGAACCTAGCGAAAACTATGGCGTTGGTTAAAATACGATACGATTAACGGTTTCCAAGGTATCATACCCATAGTGCTAAAATTCCAAACTGTATGAATTGAGAAGCGAAAATTTTGAAATGTATTGGTCGGGCGTTAAAATAATCATGATTTTCGTACTTTTTGGATCAAAATTAGCCTAGAAAATGATTATTATTCAAATTGAGAACAAAAATTTTCTTAACTTTTTTCGCATTTTTTCCAAGGGGCACCCCTTAAAAAAATCGCTAAAATTGGAAGAAAATTTTATGTCTCCGATTATGATAAAAACTTCGTTTTATGCTAATTTGGACCTAGCGGAAACGATGGCGTTGGTTAAAATACGATACGATTAGCGGTTTCCAAAGTATCAGACCCATAGTGCTAAAATTCAAAACTTTATGAATTAAGAAGCGGAAATTTTGAAAAGTGTTGGTCGGACGTTAAAATGATCTTGATTTTCGTACTTTTTGGGTCAAAGTTACCATAGAAAATGATTATTATTAAAATCGAGAACAAAAATTTTCTTCAATTTTTTCGCATTTTTTCCAAGGGGTACCCCTTAAAAAAATCGCTTTTGGAAGAAAATTTTATGTCTCCGAATTTGATAAAAACTTCGTTTTAAGCTAATTTGAACCTGACGAAAACGATGGCGTTCGTTCAAATTCGATACGATTAACGATTTTCAAAGTATCCGAGCCATATTTCAATGAAAGTATGTTTTTTTCGTTTTTGCTAATTCTACATTTGAAGTTTAATTAAAGATATCTCGTATACATGGAAGTCCATGATTCAAATATGGTTTCTAATATATAATAACATAAATTGTTATATTTTGTTATGTAATGGAAGCTATAAAATTCACATAGCTTAGCATACACATTTTTCTTAATAAATGCAATTAAAAAGAGATTTATTGTTAGTTTTTAGAGCAGCAGCGATTATTATTGTAAATTTTTTCAAAACTGAAAAGTAAGTATTCTCTGGCAGTAAACAAACATGGCCACAACAAAACATTGCAAAAAACACAAAAGTTTCGTAATTGTTTTTTTTTTGTATTCTCTTCATGGAAAAAAATCCATGATCATTCATTGTTAATAACTTTACGTACAACTATAACTGTTTTCGTTAAGTTTGTGTTTTCTTGTTTTTATTTAAGGGCGGTCCCAAGAAAATCAGTTTTCTAACGATTCTTCTGTAATTTTGAATATATGTAGTTAAAAGTATTTTCCACACGTAGAATGTTTTTTTTAATGGTCCGTACGGAATACTTAATTTGTAAATATTAACAGTTAAAATTTGTATGTTTATCATATAAAACTGACCCCGATTAATGTTGTCCCACACGTTTTATTAAATATCAATAGTAATTTTCTTACGATTCTTTTAAAAAACTGAGAATAAGTAATTGAAGATATAACAAATATCTTTCTACAAAAATAACAAAAACAAGCGGTCGGTTTTAGTTCTCTTATTTAAATATTGTTTAAGTGGTTAACTTAAAAAAAAAATTCATTATGTAAACTACAATAGATCAAATAAAATATAGTTGAGGTACAGTGTTAGTGCAGCAAAAAGTAACACTGTACTCCAACTATATTTTTATTTGATCTATTGTAGTTTACATAATGCAATTTTTTTTTAAGTTCAGCACGACGCCTCTTTGGGAACGTCCTTAAATTTGTGTTTTCTTGTTTTTATTTAATATAAATTTTATAAAAACAAATAAGATATCATAAGATGAATGAGCTGTAGTAGCAGCAGCGAGAAAGAACCTCTAGTCAGAATAGTAACAGTTAAACTATCGTCACGACCACCTGCAGTTATTTATTTAATATAACAGTCGTAATACTCCGGCTAAAATACTCTAATAAAAAGTAGGTAGTGTTGCATTTATGTATTAAAAAGTAGACGTTTTTGTTATGAGCGCGTTTTTTATTCAGTTACTTTTAGAGGGTTTCGTAAACATTGTACATAAATTTTAAAAAAATTCGTTACGCCGGAGCTACGTCAAATTAGCAAATTTCCTTAGAATACATAAATCCCTCTCTAGCGGTCATAATTTTAGTCCGATCAAAATGAAAAGGCTAATAAAGGTTAATATTTAAAAGGCTAATTTTATTAATAAAATCATTGATTAGTCTGATTTTGCCCATTCATGCACTTGACCATTCAAATACCAAAAGTGCCTTGATTTGTGTTGGAGTCTAAAAAGTATTGCACTCCGACCTTATGGTCCAAAAAGCGCCATAAATACCTAATTTTATTTCAATCGGATAAAAACTGTGACCGTTAGAGAGTCCACAGACACATAAACGTATATAATATACATTGATATAGGTACAAACCGTTTTCAAAAGCATTTCTTATAGAGAATCAATGTTTAATAAATAAATAAAATATTAACTATAAAACTATACAGTACACCTATACAATACACAAACATACAAACATCTGGATAGTCTATAGGTATACTGTATGTGTATAGTTGTTTCTTTGTCATTTAAGAGTGGGGATTTGTGATGCACATACTCAAGTTAAGAATTCAATGAACATATTTAACCCATTCTCATTACATGTGTACTGACTGACATCACACAGTAACCACACGGCCAGTCAGTAATAAATAATATTTAACATTGATTCTCTATTGGAAAAGCTTTCCATCACATACGGTATACTCGTATACATATAAAAATTTTTAACGATGGTCATTGGATATTTGAAAAAATTGTTACAAAATTCTATCATCGGTACAAAAACAATAATTGCATTTCATTCGGATAAAATTCGCTAGTACAGATATTAGAAAACCATATCACTTGAGAAATTGATACATTACCCTAATAGAGCTTAAACCTAGGTAAATACTCATAATATTAACGTGAACGTATACATTCATATTGTATATACATACATATACATTATATATATATGTATACAAATAATATTCCATACATATATATTATTCAAAGCATTGCATACTTCATAGCACATATTTATACTCATAAGATGTTAAAGACGGTATGCTAAGTTCTACGGTCTTACAACTGCATACACAGAACTAGAAAACAACCATTAGTTAGTTGGTTGTTCTATACACAGTAAAAAAAACATGGGTGAATTCAAAGTGGGTGAAAGAAAATTCATTCAACTACGCGTTAGGTATAAACGGGTCGAGTCGCATGGAGTCAGTTCTCTGAACTTCGTGGCGTATTTGCTAGAATTACACGGTGTAGTTGAATGAATTATCCTCAAATTTGTAAGCAAATTTCTTGCTTGAAAATGATGATTACTTGAACACCAAATCATATATCAATATATATTATTGAAATAGAAAGAAAAAAATTGTATCGAATTACGAGCAAATTCTCTATCACTTTGAGTTGTGACTTGAATTAGTCACTGATCTCTATGGTATTTCTGTCTATAAAGGTTATGTATGAATACATTATATTCACATACAATCACTATACAAACTTACAATAAGATCATAACCACCTGCTGTGGTATGATAACTATATACAGACTGTGTTGGAAAGCTTTTCCCATAGAGAATCTATGTTAAATATTATTTATTACTGGCTGGCCGTGTGGTTACTGTGTGAAATCAGTCCTTCTTTGATAAGGTATCTGCTTTTTCGTTTCCTTCGAAACCACTATGACCCGGCACCCAAATCAAATTAACATTGTTCCGTAATGACAATGTTGCCACAGTTGAGTCCACTATTTTATTTTGTACAGTGTACCCAGGTATGTAAACTCTCGTTATTCAGGTTAATAGGACTGTACTAAACAATCCAGCCAGTAACCAACCCCCATACTGACTGGTGCTGCTGTTTTGTTATTCTTTTTCATAAAATAATATTGTTTACACAACGTAAGACACTAATATGGTATTACAAGGTGAATTCATTACAACTTTATGTTGAATAATTTCTAATTATTGTTGGCCAGTATTGTAGTTCTTTTTTTTCTTCTTTTATAAAAGGTTTCATAAAAACTATCTATAATAATTTTAATATTGCATACCCTAGCGGTGTGATTAATTATCGACTATGGCGTCTGTCTCGAGTTGTAGATTAGATAGATAGATTGTAGAGACTGCCCTGGACGGGGTAAACTTCGACAATAACGTCCATTGTGATGCCTAAGGATGTGAGGATGTGAGTGGAGTGGAAGGAATTTTTGTGTATAGACTAGGAATTGGTAGGATATGCGGCTGCAGCCGATTATGATAGGAACTATGCCGATATTCATTTGGAGTTCGTGAAGGAAACTGCAGAAAACCTTCTCAAGCTTAGCCGGTTACTTCGTTCTTGTCCATACGTCGAAATTTTAGTCAATTAACCGCCGCCTTTTTTTTCTTAATAATTGGCAAACTGCCGATGTCGCGATTTGAACCAATCGCCTCCCAGTTTCCAAGTAGACATACATATTGCGCAGACATAACGCCTTAGACTGCTCGGCCACTGGACTGGTTGCCTCGAGTTTTAATGAGAGGAGTAACAATTACTCGGTTTAACTCGGAAATTAATAGATGACTCGAGTAATTTTACATGTAACCAAACTTTAATTTAAATTTCAAAGTCAAATCGCATGATCTCGGTGGTCAGTCCAAGTCGCCGCCATGCAAGATAACCATGCCCACAAACCGTTCGTGCAAAACCATCGTGTCAGGCACGTAGAGCCATCCTCTTGGAACCACATGTTATTGATACCCATATCCAGTTTAGGCCTGTAGAAATTACTTATCATTGGTTTTGGATAATGATTCTGCCAGACCAAAATCCGTACCAAACAGTCACTTTCTCAGGATGCATTTGGTGCAGGTGTATTTCGTGTGGATTGGTATCGCCCCAAAATTTACATTTTTCTTGTTCACTAATTTTGATAATAAAATTTGATGATTTGCATGTTGCTAACCGCTATTACCTTCCATGGTGATTTGCCATATACTACTAAACAATTCACAAAAAACTTTACAAATGTCACTTTAGCAAAATGGCTGCTATAACCTAACAAATTTCGAGCGTCTTTCAATAGAAAGATCCTTTAGGCATAGAAAAAAATAAATTTGTATTTGCTTTAAGTTAACTAATTTTTAAAACAATATTATAGGAAATAAACATGGGATCTTGACTATTAATCTTAGCAAATTTATATTTTAAATCATCCTTCACATGATTTTTTTTTTTTGAGATCAACATATCCATCTTGAAAATGAACTCACCCCATATTATATGAATTTGTGAATATTATATGTTTGTATGTTGATAGTACAAATATAATAATATTCTTGTATGATGATGGGTACCGTTTGTTATTAAATATGATGACATCTTATAAACAAAATAATAATAATAATAATAGCAACAACAACAACATCAACAACAATGACAATGACAAGGAAAATGATAGTAAAGAAAACCACTGGAAAATACTTGTTGTTTTATTTAAGAATCTACTATCGACTTTATAACTGGTGAATATTTATCTAAAGTTTTACCATCGATTTGTGACGAAATCTTTTATTTTACGAAAAAAATATTAAGTACAAAAATTGTTGATAGTTTTTCAATGAACAACTTTTATTTGAAAGATTTTTTATCAAACAAATGGATTTGACTCAAATCGATCTCGAAAAAAGAAAGGCAACTTATGTAACTGATATTATTAATATATACGAGTATTATATTACCTTATACCTTTTACTTCAAAACAGCCATTTTCCTACGTACAAGAGAGAATCCTCATAGTCATCGCCATCATCCACTACCATGTTCCACCGCCATCACTATTAATATTTTCTTTTCCATCCATGTATTACATTTACTATTATTATTTGTGTATTATGTTGTTGGTAATACTCGAGGTAGAAATTGTTTATATTACAAAACAGTAAGCACTACATGACAAGTGATACCAACTGCTTTCAAATAGTACTAATAAAATAATAATAAATATTTATTCATGTCGTTGTCGTTGTTGTTGTGTAGTATAGTGTTGTTTGTCTAATACATTTCCGGTCTAGTGCATTCTGAATATTTTATTAGGGAATAAGATAAACATTTTTGACGTTTGTAGAGCAGGTAAATAGTTTGATCCATGAGTAATAACTTTGTTTGAAAACATCTGAAACTCGATTACTAATGCATACATATATAGATGTAACGACCGGCTGCGCCAATTTTAAGGTAACATTTGAAGATATACTTTAAGCAGTTATATCTTCGTTTCAAGTAGCCATGAATTGAACTGACAAAGAGATTGAACTGGCAAAGAGATTGTTTTTGTCTAATTACAATGTTTTCAATCTAGTACGAATAACAGTTGACAACTGTCAAAAACTATTTAGAAACATCACCTTAGCCTTAAGTTTCGTGATTTTTTGAAGGTCATCTATAGTTTTTGGCAGAATTGGATAGTTGAGGAAAGAAGGGGCATAAAAGCTGACCGCCTTTTGTGAATAAGGAAACATAAGGTGAAAAAATTGTTTTGTTGGTAAGCCAATTTTTTACAATAACTGACCAAAAATAAATACTTTTTACTGTTGATTAAAATATCTTATTTTTCTCACTTGAATGATGTCATTATTTGATAAGATTCTTTAATTCATGAATTCATCATGCCATTGAAATCTAACCATGTGTGCGCGAACTTAATTATTTGCGGTCAACCTGTGGGCCGTATCCATTTGATTTCCGACAAAATTGTTCGAACAAAAGTTGTACCAAATAAATTCGGTACAAAGCGACAACAAAAGTTAAAACAAAATGCTACTTATGAAGTTGACAGTACGTTCGTTCTTCTTCAAAGCATACTTTTATATAAAATAAAATAAATACAATTATAGAAATTGTATTGAAAAATTGACAAATAATAAACAAACTTTACAATATATATATATTTATCATAAGTCTTTGTGTTGTCGAACAAATTTTACATTTCATTCAATATTTTATTAATTATGTTTTTCCTTCGTATATTAAAAAATAAATAAAAACAGGAAAGAAAAATATATACACGGTTTCATTCTGTAATATGTTTTCCAATATTATGATTATTATTACAAATGTTATTTTAAAAATAACATTTATCATACTTCGTCTATTAAAGTAATGAATTATTATTATTATTATTGTTATCGATCAGATATATTTCATGTGTCATTCTATACATTACCAATAAACGTTTTCTTCAATATTTAATATTAATAATTTTGATATAATTTGTTTATTTTGTGTGCATAAGCTTATGGGTGGTTTAAAACACAATGCAAGTGATGCACAGGGGATCAGGATGCTGTTTTAAAAGTTTTTAAACGAAATTCATTTAAATTAAAATTAAAATATAACTTTATTTGAATTCTATGTACCATGTATTCACTAAAATCGATCAATCTACTATAGTTTTTCTATTATCGTAAATTAATTGATTTTTGCTGACATTAAAACAAAATATAAAAATGCATTTTGTTTGAAAGTACAAGATCTAGAGCACGGAAGTGCGTAAGGCCGAGTTATATACTTTTGTGTAGTTTTTTAAATTCATTTATAGTTGGCTTTGTAACAATATAACATCTTTGAATATTTAATATTATCCAAGCAACGATTTTTGATTAGGTGGATATAATTTCACAAATGACCGGATTTTCCGGACTGTCATGGTATTGAAGTAGTAATAAATACAAATAAATTATTCACTTTGACCGTAACATATATATATATATATATATATATATATATATATATATATATATATATATATATATATATATATATATATATATATATAAATATATATATATATATATATTTATTTATTTATTGGATAAATGAGTACCCCAGTTTGTGTGGATATAGAAATACGTTTAAATTATTATTATTTTACAGATACAATAAATTTATTAATATATCTAATCAAAATACATCAACATCATATATTAAATTAATTATTTCAATCTACAAATATATATATATATATATATATATATATATATATATATATATATATATATATATATATATATATATATATATCTTGTATGATTTAAATATTATTTATTGAATCATATGATTATACATATTATTTAATTTAAACCACAATCAAATTCATAATGATTTCATTCAAATTATTCGAAGGTGTATTATAAATTTAGTCAATGGTCTCTGTTTGGTGTAGTCCAACAACTAAAAGTAGGTTGAATTTCAATACTCTATTTGACTTGCGTCAGATTTGGAAGGGAAATACCGAATCGAGGATAAAGATGACTTTACAAAAGTTAACAGATTTGGGACATATCTTTGGGACATAAAAAGTAACATCATCTGCTTAAAGAATATAGTTTTATTCCGATGAAATTGTCGTACCAGTGAAGGCGCATGCGCATGAATGGTTACGAATTACCTTGGTGTAAAGTTATAAATTATTGTAAGCATGGAAACGCGTCTAGATAGACCATTGATTCCTCGTGCGATTGTGAAGAACTTCCAATTTACTATTGGGAAATATGTGAGATTAAAGAGTTGAAGCCCCAACAAAGACACAATACAAAATGTCATGGTAAATAAAACTGCGTTTTATAACCGCATTATTGATAGTGAGTTGACCTAATAAAATTAATTATATTCGAGTATAATGCAACGAAATGCAATATAAATTACAATATTGTATCTATTTATAATATATATATATATATATATATATTTACACGGGTGTGTATACATATATATACACCCACATGCTTATGATAAACGATACATCTAAATAGATATAGAATTACAAATAATATTGGCATTTAGTTAGTAAATATTTAAATAAATTACTTATATAACATTATTGAAAAATATAATAAACAAGATGTGTACCAATAAAACTGGACGCAAGTTTTGGAAATTTAAAAATTTGATATTGGGTGCCTGATAAAAAGCAAAAAAACCTCTTAATTTACATTTACATTTGTCAGTGTCAAATTTATCTGGACATCATTTGTTCCACTCATTTTTCCCTTTCTTCTGTAGAAAATCGTAAGATCAACAACTTGTTTGGAAAAAAAACCATTGATATTGTCCACTTATAGTTTTGTCCATCTGTATATTGGAAAAATGTATGCTTCGAAAATTTCTCGAATAAGATGTATTGACCAAGAAGCAAACACTTGTGTATTAAAAAACTAAACTTAATAGTTTTAGAATTGTTGATCAATAAAAAATATAGAGAGAAAAAAAAAAACACAAGACGATATGATTTTATATTTTTCAAACATAAATCTTTCTGTTCAATTGTATGAGAGCGAAACTTTCAGAGAGAAAAAAAAAGTGTTCAGATTTATATTCGGGGTGATCTATAATTTCTTTTCGAGTTGAGTGCCACAACTAAATATCACACTTCACATAAACGCAATAAATAATGTATATAACATCGAAAACATAGAAAACATACATCGGTTTATTTCATATATTGTAATCGTAATAATAATAACAAACTGTTGTAATCGATAAAGATTATTGAAATAATCAAAGTGAAGTCTAGGTTTTTTGAAATTACATTTTATATTTTATAAATACGTATTTCGACTACCATGTAGTCATCATCAGTATGAGTTAGCTAATCGTAACTATCTCTGGAATATGGATTCAGATATATGTTGCTTGTTGATAATTTGGTGCGTGTCTCACAATGATATAAAAAAAGTTCTGTCTTTTATAAGATTTGACTGAGGGTATGATCTGACCCGAAGATTATTTGAGTTGACTGACTAACGGATTAGGTATGTGAAGAGCCCATTCTATTTATGGACGGTATTCCTTTGTGACCATGCAGCGTTGTTTTTGTCACTAAAGTGAGGGTATCGAAGCTGACCTTGATATTTAAGGCAAGCTTTGACTACCCCCTGATGTGACATCATTAGCAGATAGGGCTTTAAGAGCAACTTGACTTTACGTTCCGGTTTATGTAGATCCTACGTAGGATCTCACAAACGCAAGCCAGTATGGCGTAGACTTCTGCCTGAAAAACGGTGGCATAGTTCCCCAAGTTGAAGCTAATGCTTATCATGGATCTGTCCCCTTAAATTACGGGATCTTCCCCAGTTTTAGAGCCGTCTGTACACCAAACGATTCCTTTCTTGCCCAATAGCCTAAGCTTTAGGTCTAGGTGATTGAATTGTACTTAAATGATGTAAAAAGTTGGGTAGTACTTAGACGTGCAGTAATACACCCTTGTGTAAGTCATTAGAAGTGTTTTTTTTTTGAAAGATAGTGAGGTAGGTTATGAAAACGATGGTAGGTATCTGTTATATCTATCATGTCTCTAAGACTACAACCTAGAACACCAACTTACAACAATGAAATACCACGTAACTAACGGTCGTAGACTATAGATGTTATGCCAGAAAGATGGGGAAGTCTTATGAAAACAATAAATCAATGTTAAAAGTCTTTCTGTATATATATATATATATATATATATATATATATATATATATATATATATATATATATATATATATATATATATATCTATATATAGCGTTTATATATACCGTTTAGATTATTACTAAAGTACTTACAACATACATACATACACTTAGAACTAACACGGTCCAGAGAGAGACAAATGATAATGTTGAAAAAAAAGGATGGAATTATAGTCGTATATAATATTATCATTACAAAATTTATACAGAATGGTTCAAAAAAATTATACACAACTCAATTCAAATATTGAATCCTATATTATTATTGAAATGCAAAATTGCATAGAACACGGGCACTCGCCAGCTGCAAACGTGATTACACCGGCCGACGACCGAGTAGATGAGTGGTGGGGGTCCCTACTCGGCCGAGAAAATAGAACATGGTTCGATTCACTGACTCGACCAAAATTACTCGCCCGTCGCTAGGCCGATTACATTGCGGCTTACTCAGCCGATTGCGCTTTCTCGGCCGAGTATTCGGTAGGTTTAATTGGGCCTTAATTGTGGGATAATATTTTTTTTTTGGAGCCATTCTGTTGTTGTTAGTAGACCTACTCGTATATATACAAGAACTTTGGTCTCTGTGTAGAGAACTTCTTCTTCATTTTTCACTATCTATTAGTGTGTATGTTGAAGCTACTTCACTTCGAATGAGTTCGTCGTGTTCGATGTACAACTTACAAGACATTACACTCAACTTATAATTTGTTCTATAAAGAGAACTATTCATTTTCTTATTCTATAACATATTTTTGACAATGTGCTTCAGGAATCAGTCCATTACGATCATCTCGTATTTCTATAGATCTTTTAGAGAATCCAGACATACATCATTAAAAGTTATTGAGTATGGAAGTTCGTCACAAAATATGCAGAGATCATCTCCTGTGAGAGGAGTTGGCAGAGTTTTTTGTATATGTTTTAATGTAAAAATTTATTTGTATAACCTATACTTTGTATTTATCATTTTTTAGGTTTTACTCCGACGTCTGTGTTTTAAATTCATGTCATGTTTTATTATGTAATTTAAGTACCTAAATATGGTTACCTATTTGTTAAAATTTCACTTTTTTTTTTAACAGTATTATATATTTTCTGAAGAAGCAACAGTGATAGCGAAACCATAGTCAAAATAAAACAATTGTTACAAAAATCTCTATGATGAGTACCTAAATATGGTTACCAATTTGTTAAAATTTCACTTTTTTTTTAACAGTATTATATATTTTCTGAAGAAGCAACAGTGATAGCGAAACCATAGTCAAAATAAAACAATTGTTACGAAAATTTATATGATGAACGAATTATATATAAATAAGGATCATCGTTCTTAAAACACGTGATAATGAGAAATACCCGTCTGAATTGTCTCATACCATAAACCAGTTAGATAACGTGTCCTCCTTGGCACCGTTGTGTATTAGCGTTGTGCATTACACACAGTTATAGTTAGTGTCTTACTATTTCCCAGAATTCAGAAAAAAAAATTAAATTATAAAAATTTAGCAAAAAAAAAAAAAAAAGAATCGTAGATATATAAACTAACTTTGATTGAAAATATTAATAGAACACGGTTGCCTGCTTCTACCGAATGTTTCAAAAGTAAACCCCCTGTTGTTTAAACTTTTCAACCAATCACAAAACTAGTTGAAATTTCTTGGGAAAAGTACAGTTTGCTTCAAAGTGATGGTTTTGAAGTGAGCTTGCATACTCAATGCAGTAACAGTAACAGTATCTAGTTACTTTAGAAGTTCGTTTCATATGTCTTCTTTGTTGTAACAGATATTTACAACGAACACATCAGCTAGGAATATTTTGAACTACTTTAAATTAAGTTCTTTTCTTTTTTTCTTGATATTTTTAATTTATTTATTTGATAATTTTTTTGTAGTTTTAGATTTAATTAAAGGATTTGTCGATCCACAGCAAAGGTCTTATACATTTTGAAATTGACATCTTCAGTCGTACATACATTTAGAGTTTAGGACAAATTTTTTGAACTATGTGTACTTTTTCTTTAAATTCTCGTTAAACTATTTTATGAGTAAGCATTGTTATGATTTATTATGATTACATAAAAACTATATTTGATTTAATAATAATTTTCAATGATATTTACCTTTTTTATTTCACCGTTCAACCATTTTGCTTGCTTGAATTAGTGGGTGTGTATTTCATATTAAATTATTGTTCTATTTTATGAGCAATTTAAAAAAATAAAAGAGGAAATTTCTCCTTTTCGTTTTTCGGTTCAAACACAGATATCCATTTTCCATTCAAAATAAAAGAAAATATTTTTATGTTATTAAATAGCTACCCGAACAGGCTTCACACAGAAATTGTGCCTAAACTATTTGTTGTATGAAAAAATGTTTAATAAAAAAGTTGTATGTACTTATGAGATGAACATTTTTTTGTATTTTAAGATTTTCAGTATCTCGCACCGTTTAAAACTTAGAAGTTATCGAAGCTGTCACGCGCGGTACACATGTACGAAATAACCTTTTTTTAGCCTATAACCAAATAAGCTGTCTAAGAGGTAGCAACAAGTGCGGCATTTGCCTACGCCTATCATACAGATTTAACAATCCATAGTAATATATAAATATGAAAGTAACTCTGTTCGTTTGCTAACTCTTCACGACTAAATGGCTAAACGGATCGTAATGAAATTTGGCAAGGAGATATATTATATCCTGGGGAAGGACATAGGCTATCTTTTGTCTCAAAAAATAATCTTGAAGAAGGTGAGCATTAAAAAAATTACATAGAGTCCAACATAGAATCTTCTTCTTTTTTTTGGGAGTGGTTAAAATTTTTGTTTTTGATTTATCATTTCCACAGAAACTATACTTCTAGAAAATAACTATAAAATTATTTTATTAAAATGTTGTTTTAATTTTGAAATGTCAACTTTGTCGTTTCCATAGTAACTATAAACTATAATAGCACATTATAAATCGTTATATATCGTTGAATATTGTATACATATATCATATAATATAGCGCGTGATTATTATTATAATTATTATTTTCAATACATATATATATTTAGCTTTTATATAAATGCGCACGAAGTCGCGGGAAACAGGTAATTTTAAATATTCATGAATAAATTAAATGTTTGTTTTTATCCTTTTTTTTCCTACACAGAATTTCAATTATATTGTAATTTAGTATTTTAAATAAAGGTTATATATAGTTCAACTCATTCAACCATTATAAAATTTGCATTGAAATTAATTCAATAAAACTTTATTAATAATATTTATATTAATGTGATACCGATTTTGAATCCGTATGATGAAATTAATAATTACCTGCCTACCTATGTTGTATAGAATAATAATTATTCTGCTAAATTTATTATATAATGTAATTATATTGAATGATCCCAAAAATTCAATTAAACGTATTGTTTGTATAATATACAGAGTGGTCACCACAAAAAGATGTATGTTAATACCTTTACATTTATGAAAGAATTTACCATCTTTACAAATTCGTGTTTTTTTCTTCATCAGAAAACATGGGTTTTAAAGATACCCGCCCATTTCTGGATATTATACTAGGAATATGTATTTCTAAAAGTGAGTATATACAATCCCGTTCATAAAACTTGCGCTATTAAGTCGCATTCTAAGCGTATATATTACTAAACATATGTATATACAATATTACATACACTTCAAATGTTTGAACTAGTTCAATTTTTTTGAACGGGAGTGTACATTTTATGTTTCCTATTTCTTTTGAAAATATATTATACTAGGTGCCCGCATTTGCTACACCTTGAGAAATTGTGTCTAAACTATTTTTTGAATGAAAAAATGTTACGTACAAAAGTTGTTTATTTTTTTTTTAGATATACATTTTTATGCTTAAAAATTGTCTCTAACTGGTACCGTTTAAAAGGTAGATTTTTATTGTAGCTACCAAGCAGCCTTTAACTTTCGTCAATAAAGGGTCTAAAGTAATGTCAAGTTCGTGAATGGGTAAAATTAAACCGGGCTACCCCCATCAGGGCAGAAAATATCTATCTTAATTAATTGTAACCATAACTAAACCTATACAGTTTTCCATTACATGATGTCCGAATAATTCTTCCACAACCAAATAATTTCTATTATCCATATTTACTACTATTAGACCCATAATCATGTGGGTTGATCAATGCTAATACTGGTTGATACCTTTTTAAATAAATACAAAACTGGTATTATTTAAATGTCATTAGCGCAATAATTTTCAATAATTTCAGTTATTATTTGTTTTGTTGAATTATTTGCTATATAAATATCAATATCAATATCATTATATATATATATATATATATATATGAATAATAACTTCGACAGAAGTAATACTGTCAAAATAAAAAATAAGACGGATATGAAAAAGTTGGCTGTTACGTCACAGTCGTCTTTGGTGTAGAGCGGTAAGCACGCTGGACTCGATATCCAGAGATTCGAGGTTCGATTCCTGGTTGACGAGTTAATTTTTTCATATCAGTATTTAATTAAAATTTCAATGACATTGGTCTATATAGTATACACTAGTCTTCTACAGTTTGTCTTACGTAACCGAATTGGAATTTGGACAAACATTGTATTGTTGACACTTAATTATATATGAATAATTGCACGTAAGTTTTTGATGTCAAACTGGTTTGTTTTTTTGTAAAATGAATACTTTTTCTTAACGTTTCTTATGGCACACTCCGTATAATTAAACATATTTGATATATTTTTACATGAATATCAAAATGAACCAAACTATTACCATAATTAATATTTACAAAGTATACAAATTACCACTGTTTCGATAATTATTATGATTTGAAAATAAATTTATGCAATTAATCAAAGGAAATCGACAACTGTTTTAGTCTCTCTTTGATGTATGTCAAAATGTTTGAAGTTTAACCGGTTTAAATGTTTGACGTTTTCGATTGAAATGTGGTCTATGAGTTTATTTTTATTCAGACAACAATAGAGTTATAATGTGCAGTCACGAAAAACATTTCGTATTCTTCCAGTTCGTGAATTGATAAAATCGGAACGTGTTGTGGAGGTCGTAATTTTAGGTTGATGCAATGAAATTTGGCATCTGATGTATTTGAAAGGCTAAGTTCATTTATAGGCAAAATCGGACAAGGGAAAAGTGGAGTATTTACAGAAATATTTACAATTTAAATACTCATACTAAAGAATATGTTTACAAATGTATCGCCATGTTTACTTGCATTTGTATAACGTAATTTAAATGGAGGATACAATTAAATGATATTAATGATATTTTGGTCCATATTTCTGAGGAAATTTTCTTAGTTTACGCAGTACTTGCGATGTGTTTTGTATGAAGCTTTAATTCTTATATTTTAAAGATCCTGTACCACATATTTTTCCATGTTAAACATTCTGATAATATTAATAATAATATATTGTATATCGATTGAAGCAAGCTAATTAAAATAATGATAAATTATGTACAAAAGTTAATGAAGCTGACATATATTATTGCTAAGAAACTGCTGCTATAACTTTTTAAAATATTGCTATGAAGCTTATATTATAAATATAAACTTCCTTTCATTCTTTGTGCATAAATTCGTACACTCCCGTTCAATAAAATTGAACAGACCTGAAATATTAATTTTCTTACATTTCATAAAACTCCTCACTTTTGTAACTCTCTGTATAATTATTCATTTATAAACAAAAATAAGAAGTATATATTTTAAGTATAAAGAAATGGAAGTATAGTAAACAACATTTACTACAAGCATAATCAAAATTGTGAAAGACTGATTAGGTTCAGATCTGTTCAATTTTATTGAACGCGAGTATACATATATATTCTTCTTAATTATTCTATATAAGACGTAAGATGTGCAACGAGTAATTTATAATCATGATTCAATTAGTTTTTATATTCAAGGAAATATACAAAAGGATATTAAAAAAACTAATGTCTTTCATTTGCAGCAAAAATAATAGGAAAACATCGTGTTCGTTCCATTATTTGTGGCTGGGGCTCCAATATTTTTGTACCTAAGACTACATTCTAGAATATCAGTTGGGCGATGTCCACCATTTATATATTTTTTAAATTTTAGATACAAAAGACGCTGCAAAAATAACATTTTATCATGAAACGATATAAATTAGGGGAGATAAGTTTGACAATACCAGCAAATCAAATCAAGCTGAATATCTGGGTTTACCCATATCCTACGTTATCAAGTGATTTCAATCAATACATATATATATATATATATATATATATATATATATATATATATATATATATATATATATATATATATATATATATTTATATATATATTTATATATATATATATATATATATATACATATATATATATATATATATATATATATATATATATATATATATATATATATATATATATACAATACTTAATTAATTGATGTAGTCTCAATAACTAATTAAACGTAGATATATAGTTAGTTATTTGGGAATCCATAGGAATCAACAAGTTTTAATTGGATTACTTAGTAAAACAATTACATATAAAACAATTAGATAATAATTGAATACTGGAATATAAAATATTATGATGATTTATATATATAAATCAACTTAAGGACGTTCATACATGAGGCTTAATAGTAGATTAAAAAAATTGTTTATAGAGAATTGATTAGCTCAATTCAGTAGTCCCTCCAAAATTTGACACCTATTGACGATTATTTCGAAGAATAATTATCTATTAAAAATCAAACTTTGAACACAGCATCTTATGGAGAACAGAATTTGTTTGTACTTCAAATTATTATAACTATATTATTAAAGTAGACACCAAAATAAATCATGTTTATTCTTTGAAATATGCAGTTTATATATTTGAATTAAAAAAATGAAATAATTATTGAATAAAATTAAAAATTGTTTGTTAGGTTTATTTTTGCCACCATATTTTGAATACTGGCGACCACGCACATTAATATAATATACACATACATACACAATTATACAACATAGTTTACTGTCAAATCGGTCAAATCAAGTCAAATCAATTTATAATTTACATTTCCGGATATTCGATAATAAATACTTTAAAAATATTTAGGACAAATAAAAAAAGGTTATAAATCGTTGTAAGATTATTGATATACCTTACAACTTTTTTCAAATCCAAATAGATTTTATTAAAGATAGTACTCATTTGACTTTAGCGTAGCGCATGAACGTCCTTAAGAGCATAAAATATATTTATGGAAATAATTGATTATAACAATTTGATAATATGGACTAATAATGATCAGTTATTTTATTTGTTACCGATGCATCAATTTTGTAATCGAAGCGTTTTGAAGCCGACAGTATAATTTATCAGTTTAGGTGTAACAAAGTACATTATATCATAGTATACTGTGCATAGACAGTGATAGATGCACTATACATTGTTTCATGATTGGGTTTTGTTTAAAATACAAGCTGTATATGCGCTGTGGGTAAAAAATGTAGACAAAAGCCGATTCTAGTTACTTGGAATAACATAAATATACTTTACACCGAATAATATTAATTATGATTTCGCTCGCGTACAAGAGAAACCATATTAATGTAATTTTTAATTAATTTGGTTTTATTTTAAATATTAATGAGGGATGATTTTATTATATGGAAAGGTTATGTTCTCAATACAAACAAACATACAACGATTCTGTAGTACATTTCCATAGATATAAGAAGTTAAGTGGTGTAGTAGATTCTTAAAGTTTAATTATGAAGATTAGTAGTATTTTTCAAATATTTATTGGTTTTAAAATTTAATAAAAAAGGGTATGCAAAATATTAAAGCCTCTATTGGTATTTATTACCATGGAAACCACACTCTGTTGGTTGTGTAATTATGTACAAAACTAGATAAAATCTGTTGAAAAATCAAAACTTTTTGTATAAAATAATCCCAATGTATGATGTATTTTGATCGATGCTTTATCACAGCCTAAAACTCTATATGATCCATTTACAATCTCAGGGGAATCATCGTGAAATTCAATGGATGACATTTGTGAAATTATCCATTGCGGAATATAATCTTTGTTACAATGATGAACTTCATGTTTCCGACAAAATTTGCAATGAATCGCTCATACAGAAATCATGTAACGACGACCATGAGAATAAACGTCAATCAGAACATTATTGAGGGTCATTTAAAAGGGAATCCAAAACTGTTTCTGACACTTCGTATTTCGATAGATGGTCTTTAAACCTTTTAAGTTGTAGGTTATGACACAAAAAATTAACTTCTATCTTCTTTTTCATGCTCCAGAAAAATCTTTGTCAGGCGATTGACTTATGGATCGTGTCTCGATCAAGTTAGAAAAACATTGGTCAAAGATTTTTAGTTGCTTTGTGGCTGATTGTCGAAAAAAATGTTTTGAACATAATTTGGACAATGGACATGACATTTGATACCAACAGTACACTAAAGTTGATGTCATTTTTTTAAATTTTATAACTGATTAGTGTCCAGTCCCGGTAGCAAAAATTATCTATAGCCAAATGGCACAAAATTGCCAAAAAACAAAATTTTTTCCCGAACGCTACCAAACTTTACAGGATCGCCCGCTGGGCTAATCTGAAAATTTCCTGAGAATTTCATCAAAATCGGTCCACTTGTTTTGGAGTCCATAGAGAACATACATACACCATCGATTTTTATATATATATATAGAAGATTTATGTCTTATTTATTCGGTTTTCGGAAAAAATTTTCATAGAAAAGTTGTTACTATATTTATAATGAACAACTTTTATTCGAAGCATCTTTTCGAAAACCGAATTAATAAGACACAAATCAATTCTAAAATTTAAAAAATCAACTTTTATATTCCATAATACAATAGTTCTTTCATTTATTAGTTTTATTTTTCATTCTCTTACTTTCATTGTGTCTACGAATTTCGAGGAGGAGGAAAAATCGAAAAAAAAACTGTACTATGACTTACTTGTTATTAGCTACCGTAAGTTATGACTTGTAACAAATAATAACGTCTGTTTAAATAACAACAAATGTCGATTAAATATTTGTGAAGTGTAATCATGTAAAAACATTTTTCCGTGGATACAAAAATTGTTTATTTGAGTTGAAAAATGTAAAGAATAAGTAAAGTATTGTATTATGTATTTGTGTTGTAGAAAGTAGTGTTGTAGGTAGAACCACACATGAAAAACTTGACTGGTGTAAACTGACCACACGACATCTGTATACAGACTCAATTCTGTGTACAAAAGTTAATATGAACAAATATTTAATTTTAACAAATGAACTTGAATATCTTACGAACGGTTTCAAATTTCTCATTGAAATTTGAAAACTTACAATCAACAGAAGATGTGTAATTAAGTTTGTCGAAACATCAAACCAAAACAGACGCTTCACTCATAGCATTTTCGAGGTTTTGGTTTTGTTTCAATTAGCTTCTAGCGCCTTAATTTCGATTGGAATATAATATGTGTTCGTTTTTTTCCCCCAGCACTTACAAGTTTTAACGCCACCAAGCGTTGTTTTTAGTGTTCATATTGATGCTGTTTATGTTGACAAATGGTTCAGTTCCACGATTGACACAATGCTCACAGACGCTTTATCCATCGAGGTAGGGCAGCAAAAGCGTGAGCGCCAAATCGTACTAACTTCCAAAATGAACACTGTCTAAGCGTTTGTTTGTTCTGCCACCGTGTACACGGGGGTTTTTTGAGTGTATTCCATTGCATTTTTTGAATGTTTTAAATCATTCTTTTTTCTGAATGAATTAAAAAACCCACATAACATACAAAATCTTATTCGAAAAAAAACTTACATTACCGACATACTTTATCAAATTGTCAGTTTAAGGGGTTTTGATTTTAGGAGGTCTTTTAGTCACTCAAACAAACATTATATTGCTTGAAAAACTGTTTTCATCTGCCATATTGAATGTCAACTAACGCTTTTACGTACTTATTATGACAAAACGAACAGCATTTTTAAGAGTAGAGTTAGCGTGCATAAGCCAACACGAACGCTTAAGATCGTGAGCACTGAAAGCGTGCCCAAAACGAATACACTCTAAAATCATGACTACCGGCTATGAACTTTCTATAACTCTATATATATACTTATCATAATAGAGTATGTCACAAGCGAGAGTGTGCATATTACAGCATGGTTTTGTATATAGAGGGAACAAAAAGTGAATATCATCATATCATTCTTACAATTTGTTTTTACCGTTTTTTTAACACTAGAAAATGTACACAGACACATAGACAGCCCGCCTTTCGCCTCCCAACCCCACTCTCTCTCTCTATCTCTCTCCCGCCAACATACATACATGCTCAGAACAAAAGAAGAAAATAATTTTTCTGTATTCTGAATATGAGTTACAACAGTTAAGTAAAGTACCCTACTATATAAGTTGTAACAAAACACAATGTAATGTAATGTAATGTAATGTAACAGATGGTGCTTATTACGTGTGTGTTGGAGCTAAACTGTAGCTCTGTTTTGTTACATTGACAACATTTTACTTTACAACACATAAGGAGTTTTTAGCTCTAATTTACCGCTATTGTTGTTTGGAATGAATACACACTATGACGAACAGTATATTATTTATTATACCGTGTGATCAGTGTCGGATTGGGCCTGAGGGACCGGGTAGAACTATGACTAAGGGCCCGTCACTTACTTAAGATCGGGGAGACCATAAAGTCAATATTACCAGTCCAAGTGGCCGAGCGGTCTAAGGCGTTATGTCTGCGTAGTATGTAGTACTTGGAAATTGGGAGGTTATGGGTTCGAATTCTGACATCGGCAGTTTGACAATTACTAAGAAAAAAAAAGGGGCGGTTAATTAACTAAACTGTCGACGTATGGACAAGAACGAAGTAACCGGCTATGCTGCAGAAGGTTTTCTGCAGTTTCCTTCACGAACTCCAGATGAATATCGGCATAGTTCCTATCATAGTCGGCCGCAGCCGCATATCCTATCAATTCCAAGTCTATACACAAAAATTTATTCCACTCCACTCACATCCTCACATCCTTAGGCATCACAATGGACCTTATGGTCGAAGTGTAGCCCGTCTAGGGCAGCCTCAACAATCTATCTCTATCTCTAAGTCAATATTACTTTTTATGTAAAAAGTTCCAGTTATACCTAAAGCAAACCTTTTGTTGTTAAAAGAGGAGTAATTTCAGCTAGATTGTCCATAAATCCTTCGTAGAAGCTGTTACCAGCCTTATTCTTGATATGATTCGTTTCCGTGATTAGGATAATCAACGAGCAGTTGTTACTCCATCGTAAAGAACGAAGACTCATCTTAATATGCTTCATCTGAGGATTCATCTTAATGAGGATTGTGCATGTTACATTGGGACAATTAAATATGGTATGGTCATCTTTTCTAGACCAGCAAAAGCGTTTCTTGTAGTTCGGCCTAAACCAGATCTATCTTCGTAGATCTATTCCTGCTCTTCTTCCTTCTTTACTCTCTGGACGATATGAACGATTTTGCATGTAAGTAGTAAGCCTAGGACCCGGTTGGCAAACGTCACCCTGACTCTATGGCCAGAGCCAGTGCACACTCTATGCTCGGTCACTTTTCAAATGATCACGCGGTATATAAATGATTTTTTTCTGAATTCTTCTTAAAAAGCAAAGAGATTTTTTTACATTTATTTTATTTTTCTTCTTGTTCTTATGTGTTTTGTGTTTTTTTTGTTTGTTTTGGGTCATTGGCGTCACTTGGGAAGGTAAAGGACTGACCAATTGGAAATTTATTTTTATGCACGGAATATTTGAATGCATCCAGTCAAAACCTATTATATAAAGTTTAACAAATCACTTTAATATTATATCATTGAATTCAACATTGGAGTAGAATATATACAAATACAATGATATATATTTACTATCAAAATTGAATTTAAAAGAAAGTATGTAAATTCTTAAAGTTGACTTGTGCATAATTTATTTCGTTTCTCAAAAACATGTTTGTTACAAAAGTTGCTCATATTTTTGTCACAATAGTTTTGTAATTTAAATTGTTGACGAATATTTGTTTATGAGAACTTTTAAAATGACCCTCTTCCCATACAAACTGTCGTCCCTTATTTAATCCTCTTAGATCATGAATTTTCAAAACTGCTGATGCAACTGACTTTTATTTATAAACAGAAGCCTAAATACCAATTTCCATATTTCTTATTTCAAAAATGACTAATTTCCATACAAACTTTCATCCCCTATTTAATCCCCTTAGAAGATGATAACCCAAAAAACCCTTTCTTAATGATCACCTACATTATTTAAGTTGCCAAATTTCATATTTCTTTTGAAGGTAAAAGCTTTCATTTCATCTTATCATAACAATTGTATATAAAGTGTTCTTATAAATAATATTACCGCATAAAATTAAGTTTTTGTGGCACCAATGTGTCCCTTTTTTAACAACAAAAAAAAAAACTTTTAATAATACCATTAACTATATCACTAATTTGATGGTATTAAAAAGCTTAAGACGTTGTTATTAAAATAAAAAATATTTTCAGAGAAATGACGTTTGGAATATCCGATAATCCTCAACGATATATCTTCGGGACTGGAACAGTCGTTGACTGATTGGCTTCTTTCCGTGACAATTTATAAACGCGTGGTATAACTTATCTTTTAAACGGTGCAAGATAGAGAAATTCTTTAAATGGAAAAACTGTTTATCTCATAAAAACAAATAACTTTTGTTTGAAACTGTTTTTCATACTTCCCATACTTTTGGTGTAAGTATGATGTAAATATGGCTAAAAAAAGTTTCAAACAAAATTTGTTTGTTTGTGTGAGATAAATAGGTTATGTATTTAAAGATGTTCCTCAACTTGCAGCCATTAAATGGTAAGTAATACCCCGCGTACACGGATGCATGGAACAAAAATACAATAGGGAATATGCATGACAATTTTTTTTCACATTTATTTTCAGAATATGAAAGTACTGTTAATACAGTAATAATATTTAAAAACGAAATTAAAATCCGACAAACATCAAGGAAGCTATAAGCTTTTAAAGATTATTATCTGTCTCTTTCTTGCAAAATTACTAAAAACGGAGTTTTACGTGTATTTTAAATGGTGAAAGTGTAATATGACATCTCATAACATATCAAGAGGGCTATCACCCTCTTTGTCTAATCGGGAATTTAAATCATTCATATCTCGCTTATTTTTAAAGTTATTCAAAAAGTAATTTTACCTTGATATTTGTCAAGTAAACATGCTTCAATTCAATTTAAAAAAAATTTTCATGCATAATCCCTATTGTTGCCTAAGCAAACTTTTGTTTAAAACATTTCTTTTAAAAACTGAACAAGTGAAAACTTTTCAAATGAAAACAGTGTATATTATATTTATGTAAGTTGTGATATTTTCCATTTCAGGAATTGGGAGGGTATTGATACACCCATTTTGACATACGGTAGGTCAACTAATACGTCACGATACGACGCGCAACTCTCTTATCTACAATATAACAATAAATTTTTATTGGTGATATTTAAATTATTAGAAAAAAATGTATTCGTGTTAACGAATTTAATGTTATATTTTATATATTTTATCCACAAAAAATATCAATTTACCCGACCACTTAATTTGATAAATATTCAAAATATTTTTATAATCATTCGAAGAAAAAACGAATTCATAGCATCTATATAATAAAAAAAATTATACAATATTACCAACTGGAAACCCGTTAAAGAATTAGGAATACTGAATTTCAGGAGATTTGAAGAAATATTTCTGAATAATATAGATACTTTTTAGGTGGTAATTTGGTGCCAGAATTTGGTGGTAGAATATATCTGATTATTCTAAATATCATAGATTATGTGCCGTCTAAAGGTTTATTTGATTAAAAATTTCCAAAAAATTATAACTTATCCTCAGAATTTCGTATATTTTTTGTACTTTTCAAAAGTAGTTACAAAGCACTTAAATTTTATGTAAGAATTAGTTATAGTTAACATTGGAGGTAAGCTCTGCTAGCTGGATATCCAATTACCAGATTACTTTTGAGATTGGATACTTGGCTACATCCAAAAAGCCATGAAAATACAAATTATACAACAAATTAGCTCCTAAAAGACGGTATGACGAAAATCCATTTTACGAACTTTTCTAGGTAAGCTCTGTTACCATGATATTAACTCAGCAGAGAGCTTTTGAAAGTAGATTCTACGTTAAATTCAAAAAACGACAAAATTATAAACTAAGCACTAAATAAGCACCTTAAAGCACTTAATTATGGTACTACGTAAATTCATTTTTCAGGCTTTCTTCTGCTAAGTTGAAATTCAATCTGCTTTTTACATGGTATTTTTCAACTTTTTGTATAATGTTTTGATGTAAAAATTATTTTGTATAAGTTTTATTTTATATTACTTGTTTTACCCTTTATTCTTTGTTCCCATTCATATAAAGTTTTTTTAAGAACCTAAATATGTTTACCTGTTGGTTAATATTTGTAAATTTTTATCGTTATCTTATATTTTCTGATGAAGAAACTGTGTTTCGAGACTAGAGTCAAAACAAAAATGTTTCAAAAATCTTCCTTATTTAATAATTTTTGAATGTTTTCAAGGATATTGGACAAACGACAGAGTATATTCAGTACAAAAAAATAACAAATACGATACTTATCTGACTATTAAAGTTTATTTATTTTTTTATTCCACATAGTTCACACCCGCCCGCTTCCATTATAAATAAAAATTCGACACCTAAACCATAAAAAAAAAAAAAATGTGAAAAATTTCACTACAATAAAAAAAATAGTATGAATGAATATATTTATATTGTAATAAAACGCGATAAAAAAATATTAAATTTAAAAAACCAACCAGAGTCCCCCTTACACTTTTTAAAAAAAGTCTACGGAAAAAAAACCGGCATTTTTTTATGCATTTTTAATATAAAATATAATTTTTTTTAATCTAATTTTGTTTTTTTCGTTTTTTTTTTTTTATGTTTACCAAGAATTTTTGGTTTAAAAACATCATACAACTTCCATTATGTTCAGTTAATTTCAATTTTTTGTTACAGGAGGAGGGCTTGGCTTGGGAAATTAACTTCGGGATTGGATTTTCCAGAATTTTAGTATCCTCTAATGTGCAACGATTTTGAAAGTAAGAAAGCTCATTAGTCAGCGAAAATTCCGCATTATAAATTTCAGCGTGTCAACAGCACACCCATAGGAAAGTTCACTATCGACTAGGCAGGCAAGGTATTTACATTAGTTATTATTCTACTTCTTGCTTAGATAGAAATAGATTGCAGAGGCTGCCCTGGACGGGCTTCACTTCGACCATAAGGTCCCTTGTGATGTCTAAGGATGTGAGGATGTGAGTGGTGTGGAAGGAATTTTTGTGTATAGACTAGGAATTGGTAGGATATGCGGTTGCAGCCGACTATGATAGGAACTATGCCGATATTCATCTGGCGTTCGTGAAGGAAGCTGCAGAAAACTTTCTCAAGCATAGCCGGTTACTTCATTCTTGTCCATACGCCGACAGGTTAGTCAATTAACCGCCTCTTTTTTTTGCTTAATAATTATCAAACTGCCTATGTTGGGATTCGAACCCATAACCGCTTAGACCACTCGGCTACTTGGACTGGTTACTGCTAAAATTACAGGTCCTGACTAACTGATGAACCAGTTAGTCAGGACATGTAATTTTATATATACGAAATAGGATTCAAATCATCGCATATTCTCGATAAAAGTTGTACGAGAGTAAAAATCACTTAGTACTAAATGAATTCTCTTATTTACATCAAATTCGGCGCAAAGAAAATGCAAACTGTTTCCAACCATTTTTGTTTTCAACCAACTTTAGCCCACCACTGTTTTGAAAATCCCAAATGACTTGGTGTGAAAAGTTTTTGAACAAGAAAGGTATTTATGTAACAACGAAAGTTTTTCAAGAATTTTGTTTAATCGTAAAAAATTATTTAATAATATTTTTCATAAAAAATGTATAAGGTTGGTGGAAAGTCTTTTGAGAATACAGTTTGACCTGTGACCCTTTTTTTAAACTAACATGAAGCATAACAGAAGTAAAAGAATAAAAAATATTTCATGTCTTTATTTTGTTTTTTTTTCTTTTCTAAAAATATAAAATTTATTTTAATATTTCAAAAAGAAAAAAAAATGTATTAATAAAAAAAAACTAAATGAAGTCGCGAAATATAAAATGAAAACTATTATCTTCACTTCAATTGGTTTTTAGCGCCTGCTTGCCGAATAAAGACAAGCGATGTTAACTCTTAAAAATCGATTTGTACAATCGTAAATGAATTGACTTGATATATAATATTATTTATTGTGACATTAAATTATTACACTGTGTCTTTTTTACTCTTTTTTTTTTGTATAATGTATATAACATTAAAAACATAAATAAGAAACTGGCCCAGTTCTCAAAAAGAAAGCTTATGCTATCTACGTAGCAAAATTTCTTATACATGCCATAAAATATCTGCGAACTTGCCAAATAAAATATTAAATAACTTGCAAATATAACAAATGAACCTTGCAATGACTTCATACTCAGATATTGTTACTTTTTTCGAAGGGATATGTGAAAGCTTTTTTTCTTGGTGTGACATCATTACTTTTAACTTTATATTTAACTAGCGATGTGCCCTGGTAATATAGATAGATTGTAGAAGCTGCCCTGACGGGCTACACTTCGGCCATAAGGTCCATTGTGATGCCTAAGGATGTGAGGATGTGAGTGGAGTGGAAGGAAATTTTGTGTATAGACTAGGAATTGGCAGGATATGCGGCTGCAGCCGACTAGAATAGGAACTATGCCGATATTCATCTGGAGTTCGTGAAGGAAACTGCAGAAAACTTTCTCAAGCATAGCCGGTTACTTCGTTCTTGTCCATACGCCGACTATTTAGCTCCCTTTTTTTTTCTTAGTAATTGACAAACTGACGATGTCGGGATTCGAACACATAACCTCCCAGTTTCCAAGTATGCATACTGCGTAGACAAAACGCTTTAGACCGCTCGGCCACTTGGACGGTAAGAAGGTTATAAGTGGGAGAAGGAAACACCGTTTTACATTCAACAGAAAATTTGCTATACTAACGCAAGTGACTACCATTTACTTAATTTCCAGACCTCTTAATTTAATAAATATCCAGACCTCTGCCAACCAGCCACCCAGCGTTAGTACGGTTGCCTTTCGGATATTTTATACTAACAGAGGTGTTTCGCGTTTACTTAATTTGACATTTAAGTTATCTGTCTGAACATTTGTAACATTATTTTGACTTCAATGTTTTGATATGAAACATCTTACACGTCTTGGTTGAAGATTGAACCCAAGACCTATGGTATTCCAGACCAGTTCTTAGCTAACAGAGCTACCCAGATGATCATACAACATTCTGAATATACCATGATTTATGACGTATTATCAATAGTTAAATGTACAATCATTATACATTGTAACTATTCACTTTTCTTTATTTACTTTACCAAGCATGATGTTTAAATGAAGTTGACAGATAAAAATTCAGAGAGCGTCGTATTATTTTCTTTCTCAATTCTGTATGGTGTTTTTTTTTTATTCCTCATCGTCATAGACGTCGTCGTCTTTTCCATGAATTCATTTATTTTAATAAAACAAGTCATAAAATTACATAAAGGGGAAGCTGCTAGCTAGCGCTCTAGCTAGCGAGAATTAACTGTTTGAATGCCGATTTTGGTATTATCTTTTATTGCGTAATATTTTATTTTATTTCATATTTTTTTTTTAGATATTCAATGGGCTGTTGCCGCATAACTTTAATAATACTTACAGATATAATCAGGATATAGCTCAATTGAGACATAATTTGCATGTACAGAGTGATATAGAAATTTTCTCTAATACCATATTCATAAATATTCGAGTTTGAGATCGAGTGTATGCAAATGAACTCTACATTCTTAAATTGCTTCATAGTCAAATACCAAGTAATAAAAACATGTACACTCCCGTTCAAAAAAAATGAACCGACGTGTCTCTCACAATTTTTATTATTCTTGTAGTAACAGATACAACATTTTACTTAATTTTTGTATACCGAAGAGTATTTTTTAAATTCTTCCTCTGTCACTAACACCGTATATACAAATAAAAAATATAAATTCAGTTTATACTTCCATTTCTTTTTTACACATTTAAAAAATGTACTACTTATCTTTGTTTATAAATAAATAAAATTATACATTATACAGAGAGTTACAAAGATGAGGAGTTTTATGAAATGTAAGATAATTAACATTTCAGGTCTGTTCATTTTTCTTAGTCCACAGTACATCACGTTTTTAACTATGTATACCCCGTTATTTGAACATGTTCGGGGTGGAGAACCTGCCTGTCATACCCTCCATTTTGTAGGACACAAGTTTTTTAGAAGTATTTGTTGCATTATCTCTCATATTAACTAACAAATTAACTGTTACTGATCAAATTTTTGCTATCGTCAAACAAACAAAAGTAATTCTCTTACGCGCTTCGTTAGTCACTATCATCGAGAATTTTCGCGAGAGAAAAGTTGGGCGTCTCGTCAAAAAAAAGCTACTGACAAAAATTTAGCCTGTTACTAATCATTAACAAAAACCGTGATGCAAGTACTGTGCATTAAGACTTTTGTTATCTACATGTTAAATTAATCAACCTGTAGTTATTCGTAATAAAATGAATGAATTGAATCTCTATACAATTAGCCATTCAATCTAATATATAATAACTCCCTTGTTGAGTAGTATCCTGTTTCATTAGTGTTTATGTTCTTTACAGGAGAATAAGGAATAAGATATTTATTTTTATAATTAGTTCAAACAGTTTGTAAATTGTTTTAAGAGTCCTCTTTTATAGAGGCATTTAATTAATTTTATATATTTTTTTTATATATATTTAAATGTTTAACAGCAATTAGAATTTCAATTTAAAATATTTTATTTTACTGTTGTCGTATCTTTATGATGTCATAGAAGTGTCTGAAAATTTGTTTGCACTTGGCCACAAAAGTCGATGTCTTTTTTTTAAATTTTATAGTCGATTTGTACCTTATTGATTCGGTTTTTGGGAAAATTTACCCAAACCTTTTAGAAATATTTTCCAAAAAACCGTATGAATAAAGTACAAATTAATTAATAGTGCATTTTTACCACATGTGTTTACGGTTTGGGATCTACTCATACTCAAAGTATCATTTTTGGTCATTACTTTTTGTAGTCAATTGAAAATGATTGTATGTTTAAGAATAATCTCAAGAATAATACGGGGAGTCTAGAATATAAAATTTCCCAAATTGAACAAGCCCACAGTGATCAACGTTTAGTCTAAATCTGTTAAGACTAAATCAGATCAAATCAAGTCTAACTGAAATTTTAACCATTTGAGAGATTCGTTTAATGTTATTATTTGAAACTTGTAACATTTGGGAAAAGTATTGTTTATTAAGTTCTTGTTCTAAATTATGTCCTTGCGCATGCTCGGAAGACCACAACTTGGGACATACCAACTCGTAATGAACAATACCATGATCAAAAAAATATTATAACCTTGTTATTAAAACATTCGTGACAAATACGCCTCTATATAGTTAATGAAATTTAATTTTCAATGTATGCGGATTTTACCACAAGCCTAGGGCAGTTTCATATAAAAAATAGTTTATATATAGATTTATATATATATATATATAAATATAAATATATATATATATATATATATTATATACACTATGTAAATTAAAACAGACCCAATAGCAACATTGTATAGTGCATCTATCACTGTTTATGCACAGTATGCCATGATATGGTGTTACACTTACACAACGGACGACGGACAATAACGACGATGTATTCATGCACGAGTAAGATGCAACTATATATAAATGATTGTAGTTAGAGAATGATCAGTATAATATAATAGTTATTAATGTTATAATACAATACAGATTGTTTAAGTGTGACAAAGTAAACCATATCATTGTACATTACATGTAGACAGTGATAGATACACTATACTGTATTCCTGATTGAGTGTATTTTAAAAAACAAGCTATATATATATATATATATATATATATATATATAATATATATATATATATATATATATATATATAATATATATATATATATATATATAAAGTAATTAAGCATTATAATTTTCGAAATCATATATCATCTTCATCGGGTTTCATACTTTCATCTATGTATAGTATGTGTATTTAATTATGAGGTATTGATCCAATTTTGTAAGAGTTTAAAAATGTACTTTCCCCACACAAAAGTATACTTTCATAGACCAAGGTTAACTAATTTTAAAGCTAAAGTAAGTATTTTTAATTGTCTATTCATTCATTATTATTATGGTCTTCTTTCGCTAGTCATCTCCGTTAGTATGACCTAATCGAATGTTAACCATACTTACAATGGTTAGATACTCACAAATTTTACAAATTTTTAATTTATTTGTAATATCTCTTTTCAGATAAAAAAACAGGCATTATTTATTTATCCTGAATTTATCTGAATTTATCCTTATAAAATGTCTGAAACTGAGGTGACATTGTCGTAATTAAACTGAATATAGATGGAAAACTTGCTCGGTGCCATCATGTAAGGCTCATATCTTGAGATCGACTACTTTGATTCCAACTGTGATTTTATGGTATTTCGCATTTCTGCAACAGAATTATGTTTTAAAAAACAAACTGAAAAAAAAATGAAAACGATAAAAATTTTTGCAACAGAAGGTATAAACGAGAAAATACCCGAGATAACAATATGTGTTATCACCCTTTCAAATTATAATTGTTACTGGTAATGTTTAATATCTACAACATTATATTCTTTTTTCAATAGGCAAATCCAAATTTAGAGATCCGTACCGAACATCGAAAATGCAATTTTGTATTAAAAAAAACAAACAAATTGAATCATCGAGACCTAAAAACTCGATACCTACAAACAATGATACCGTGGAAATGATCAGTTCTTGAAAATTTACAGTTCGTTCAAGGTTCGAGTCTTGTTGGTTTTTTTTGTTAAGGAAAGAATAGTGTATCAATTGTTACTGGCCGGTAAACTGCCTATTAAAAATATGTATAATCTTTATAAGATTTTACTTATGTTTGTACGCGTTAGAAGTTATACTTCTTTGGTGTGACAATAGGCAAATCCAAATTTAGAGATCCGTATCGAACATCGAAAATGCAATTTTATATAAAAACACAACCAAATTGAATTATCGAGACCTAAAAACTCGATACCTACAAACAATGATGCCGTGAAAATGATCAGTTCTTGAAAATTTAAAGTTCGTTCAAGGATCGAGTCTTGTTGGTTTTTTTGTTAAGGGAAGAATAGTGTATCAATTGTTACTGGCCGGTAAACTGCCTATTAAAAATAGTGTATAATCTTTATAAGATTTCACTTATGTTTGTACGCGTTAGAAGTTATACTTCTTTGGTGTGACCAACGATCTGTTTACAAAAATTATAGTTTCCCACAACGCTCTCTGCCAAATATCAAAAAATGATTAAACTTGCCAAATATCAAAAATCAAGTCCGACGCATAAAGTCAAGTCCTTAATAATTAGAGTACATTCTTGAAATAAAATATTTAATTTCACTGTCTCATTTTAAATCTCGAATAATCGTTAAAGGATTTAGCTCAAGTTATGATTTAGCTTAACATATAACTGATGATCCCTCCTTTGCCAAAGTTGACAGATAAACTCAAACTTGACATATTTTCTCTTTATTATTATAATGATACAAAAATAAATATATAATATATAATATGTAAAAAAAATTAAAATAAACTCTTTTTGAGTTTATATTTTACAAAAAAAAAAAAAAACACAAAACAAAACAAAAAAGAATATAAAATATATAAAATATAAAATTCTGTAACATTATTTTTAAACACACGTAGTATTCGAAGTTTTATATATATATATATATATATATATATATATATATATATATATATATATATATATATATATGTATATATATATATATATATATATATATGTATATATATATATATATATATATATATATATATATATATATATATATATATACAGAGAGCAATAATAATTATAATAATTGTATATGAACGTATAATGTACGTGAATTCAGTCTAAGTAGTCTAAGCGACGATGACTAGGACGGCAGTAGCACAGGTATCTGACTAAAAATTGCAAAAATCGGAAAATTTATCAAAAATAAAGTGAGAAGCTTAAAAATATCTCTGTATATATTAGACTTTAAGAAAAAATTATTGCTTATACGGTTATGGAATAGTAATGCAGGTGACTATGTTTTATTTTTCTAAGCTATAATACTATCCTGAAAAAATCGCACGATAGATACATCTTGGGGTCTAAAAAGTATTGCACTTCGACCTTATGGTCCATTATGCTCCACCTTCTACTTCAGTCCAACGAGATTCGCGGGATTCGCTTCTCCCTGATGCAATAGCCAGGAGCTTGCTTATCAGATCTTGCTTGAAGGTTCATATATTCGGGGTGAGATGCACCGAATATCCTGTATCTGCTGTAACCTAGCGGTTCGCTGTCAAAGATTATGTAGCTGGATGTTTCTTCCTCCTCGCCACACAATCTGCACATAATGGACCCGTTATGGAGTCCCATTGTGTGCAGATGCTTCCGCAGGGGATAATGCCCGGTAATGAATCCGGTAACACTCCGCAGTTGCATCCTGTTCAGTTTCAGTGCATCAAGGTTGCACTCTGAAGCAGTACCTTCCCGAGCTCCTGCCGCGGTACTTTATCCCAGTGATCACGGTGTTTAGCATTTGACCACTCGTTGATCACCTGTTTACATGCAGTCCTTGGAATTCCAAAAATAGACTCTGGACTTATGAAAGGCATCCCAACAGGTTTCAGATACTGGATTCATTTAATACTTCCATTCTCCTACAAACCCAAGACATCTGACATTCCAGATTAGTACTCTGCCAAATGAGAGCCACCATGTAGATTGTAGATTGTAAAGGCTGCCCTGAACGGCAGCCATAAGGTCCATTGTGATGCCTTAGGATGTGAGGATGTGAGTGGAGTGGAAGGAATTTGTGAGTAGACTAGGAATTGGTAGGATATGCGGCTGCAGCCGACTATGATAGGAACTATGCCGATATTCATCTGGAGTTCGTGAACGAAACTGCAGAAAATCTTCTCAAGCATAGCCGGTTACATCGTTCTTGTCCATACGCCGACAGTTTAGTCAATTAACCGCCCCTTTTTTTTATTTTTTTATAATTGACAAACTGCCGATGTCGGGATTCGAACCCATAACCTCCCAGTTTCCAAGTACTGCATACTGCGCAGACATGACTCCTTAGACCGTTCGGCTACTTGGCTGGTGCCACCATACATAGAGATATCGTTAATATTGTAACACCGCTTCGACTATTCCTTTGGTACGTTACGTACATTATCCTTATGCTTGCTTTGCTTATAATATAAAATGTTTATTTTAAAATAATATAATGCTATATAAATAATAAATTTATTATATGTTTTAAAGTCTGTCTGTCTGTCTGTCTGTCTGTGTATATAGTAGGTAGGTAGAGACCTACACACACACACACACTTGTACATACTATATAGAGAGAAGAATATTATGGAACGAGTTACGGAGCGAACGTTTTATTTTATATAAAAGTATAAAATTTTAAGTTGATAATAATAATATATCCACTGTTGTAGGTTATGTAGCTAGGTAGGTAGGTAGGTAGGTAGGTAGGTAGGTAGGTAGGTAGTGATTCAATCCTTTGGAGAACAACCAATATAATATACTAAACATACACATCCTTTTTCTACTAAATCACTACGTTATAATATTATGTATTACATGGTATTACATAATGGGGTCAATTGTTTGGAGGAAGAGATTAACGTATGAATGAATTAGGGGTGATATCACACTGTGATGACCTACCTGACAGATCTATTGTGTTCTGTTTATCGCAAGGGCAGGCTCAAAAGAGCAAGTCGCTCCCGAGTGTAGCATTCAAAGACCATTTAGATATTATCTGTTCCTTACAAATCCTTTTCTGATACCACTGTTATATTGTATTTAGAAGGTATAGCATAATGGGAAAACCAATTGGGAATCCAATTGTCAAGGAAGAGATTAACGAATGCATGAATTAGAGGTGATATCACACTGCTGTGATCTGACAGATCTATTGTGGTCCGTTTATCAGAGGCAGGCTCAAAAGAGCACGTCGCTCCCGAGTGTAGCATCCAAAGACCATTTAGATATTATTTGTTCCTTAAAAATCCTTTTCTGATACCACTGTTATATTCTATTTAGAAGGAATAATAAAATGGGGAATTCAATGGGGAATCCAATTGTCAAGGAAGAGATTAAAGAATGGATGAATTAGGGGTGATATCCCACTGTGACCTACCTGACAGATCTACTGTGTTCCGTTTATCAGGGGCAGGATCAAAAGAGCACGTCTCCCGAGTGTAGCATCCAAATACCATTTAAATATTATCTGTTCCTTACAAATCCTTTTCTGATACCACTGTTGTATTTTATTTAGAAGGTATAACAAAATGAGAAAGCCAATTGGGAATTCAATTATCAAGGAAGAGATTAACGAATGGATTAATTAGGGGTGATATCACACTGTGATCGAACAGATCCATTATGGTCCGTTTGTCAGGGACAGTGGTCCAAACGGCACCACTGACGAGTGAAGCATCTGGAGTGTATCTAAGGATTGTGTGTTCCTTCCAGACACTTTGTGGACATACCGTCCGTGAGAAAATGCTCCAGTTCCATCCAGGATCTGGAAGGAAGATATTGTTTGTGCTTGCAATTCGTTCTGAGTCAACCCGTTTAGAGTTGTAGTCTACGTTCGTTCAGAATACCACTGTCAATTTCTATTAAGGTTACGTAAGACAAAGTTTGAAAGAACTATTGTATACTATATAGACAAATATGCCATTGAATTTTAAATTGAATATTAATATGAAAAAATTAACTCATCCACCAGGAAGCGAAACTCGAACCTTTGCAATTTCGATAAATTTCCCCAAAAAAATACAATAGAAGGTTTTTCGATTAAGTTAAGACTTTTTTTTCTTAGAATAATAGAAAAGAAACTTTTTATTAATTATTTTAGAGATCTTTTGCTTTGAATCTTCGATCAATTATAGAAATAAGTTATTCACGAGATTGAATAACTTATTTACGAAAATCGTCTTCATAATTCATACATTTCATGTTCACAGCATCTTTTCTAGGATATTAGACAAATTATTATTAGAATACTGCAATAAAAATATCATTGAAAAGTGTTTCTACGAAATCTATAATATACCATGTTAGTGACTTTTTTTTTTATAATTTCGAATATTTTCTAAGAAGTAACAAATAATATAATATTTATTAGAATCTCATCCCGTGAAATGGAACAGTCTGGCTAATCGAGAAATGGAAATGCTTTTAAAACTATCAACTCCATATTATGTAAGGAACTGCCATTATATATTTATACTACAGGAAGCCATCCATGTCATCATAACAGTCGTACCTATAGTTTTATTTGTGTATACAAAATACAACCATTTCCGGTCTACTGTTCCTCTTATTTTAATGTTTTATCCTAGTTGCAAATATATATATATATATATATATATATATATATATATATATATGTCGCAGATGGATTGTCGAATACGCTATTTTACAAAACCGCTAGTTGTTTTAAATAACAACTTCGTTATCTAAAACAATTGAAGAACGTTTAGCGGTTTTACATAATTACTGAACTTTAACACGTAATATTGCTGAAATCGGAAATTTTGAAATGTGTCGGTCGGACGTTAAAATGAACCTGATTTTCGTACTTTTTGGGTCATAATTACCCTAGAAAATGATTATTATTAAAATTGAGAACAAAAATTTTCTTAACTTTTTTCGCATTTTTTCCAAGGGGTACCCCTTAAAAAAATTGATAAAATTGGAGGAAAATTTGTTGTCCCCGATTTTGATAAAAACTTCGTTTTAAGCTAATTTGGACCTAGCGAAAACGATGGCGTTGGTTAAAATTCGATAAGATTTACGGTTTCCGAAGTATCAGACGCATAGTGCGAAAATTCCAAACTGCATGAATTGAGAAGAGAAAATTTTGAAATCTGTTGGTCGGTCGTTAAAAATTAGTGCTTTCTTATGATATGTATATTGACTGACACCCGTTGAAAAGTAGAGTGTAGAGTTTTGAATTGAATTAATAAAAGTCTATGAGCATTTTTGTAGCGCTTTAAATTCTTCATAGTTCATGTGGCGACCGTAAAAACAGTTCCCATCGAGTAAGGGAATGAAATTTTCGGAAAGTATAACACATTTAATAACAGTCACGGACTATAATGACAGAGAACATACAGGATGATGTATGGTTTATATCCGATCATAATTTTAAGAGATTACATTTGTATGTATAGGTAGGTAGGTACTCTGTTTATAAAAGTCCTTTTATTATGTTGACGGGTACGATAATTATCATTAATTTCATATAAATCCCACATACTCTGTGGGGTACAGAATGGTTCAGGAGGCAAGAATATATTACATATTTCAATATTTATAAGCACTTTATAACTATAATGATGTTATAAATTTCAACTCATGTGGAACGGCTTATAATTATTTTTTACTTTTACGATTTTACCAATATATCAACAACTTTTATTCGAAACAATTTTCCGAAAGGCGAATAAATACTGCATAAATCAATTATAAAATTTTGAAATGATAGCTCAACTTTTGATGCCGTAAGTACACTCCCGTTCAAAAAAAATGAACAGACCTGAATCGAATCAGTCTCTCACAAGTTTGATTATTCTTGTAGTAGCAGATACAACAGTTTGTTTAATTTTTACACGTAAGAGTAAGATATAACACTAAACATGTATTAACATTACATATATGAGTATTCTTTAAATTCTCACTCTGTTACTGACACCGTATAGACAAATAAAAATATAAATTCAGTTTATACTTCCATTTCTTTTTTACACATTTAAAAAATATACTACTTATCTTTGTATATACATAAATAAAATTATACATTATACAGAAAGTTACAAAAGTGATGAGTTTTATGAAATGTCAGAAAATTAACATTTCAGGTCTGTTTATATTTTTTGAATGGGAGTGTACGTCAATAAACTTACGTGCATATAGAATGACGTTTATTCTTGTGCCTTTGAGTACATAGCCTACTTTAATGCTTCGTTTAGACTACGACATAAGTTGCGACACAAATATCAGACATGAATTTCTGGACTGAAAGACCTAAAATGTTAAACAGATTGTTGGTATCTGGACACTATCCAGAGACAAATGTATAAAAATGTACGCAACTTGTGTCCCAGCTGTTCACACAAAAACGAACTTATTGCTGCTTATATTGTAATTAAACAACGACGTAAACGTTATATTTATTACTATGTAATATGTATATGGAATGTAAGGAGTGTATGTAAAACTGTCGAAAATCTGTTTGCAAATCTGAAGAGACACTTGGACACAAGGTGTTTTCACAGTCGCTAATTCGACACTAACTATAGTGCGGCAATAAATGTCACAATTAGAGGTACCCGTGTGCACACATACACACTCGGTGTATACACTGAGTATACACGGTGTTTAGTGTCGTAGTCTAAACGAAACATTAAACTTTGTTGGCCATTGAGACATTTGATCACCACCTCATAAACTATCGATTTACCGAGGTTAGATTTGGTTATCGAAAATAAAATATGCTCCGATCTACAACATACTGGATCATTTTGTAGAAGTGTGGATGGCATAAAAGAGATAAGATATGGCAAGGTACAATTCATTCATATATTATGTCAGTTCAAAATATCATTTCAATTTTAATGATATAAGCTCATTATAATAATTATGATTAATATTTAGAATATATTTTATGTATTAAAGAAAAAATAAATATTTATATATAAAATAAATATAAATATAAATAAATAAAATTTAAAATATTGGAAATATATTATACATCCAATTATATTCCAATATATTGACCTCTATATATAAGCTCCATCAATATATGTATGTATAAAGAAGTTTTGCATGTTGCACATCGGTTAGGGAGCGTTTGATTCGGATACTATTTTAATTAACATATTATTACAATAATTTTTTATTGTGAATAATTGCTCATTTATAGCAAATTTTATTAATACATTTATTTTTATTGTTAATTGTTAAATAATTACAAAAAACATTAATCTACCCGCAACCTTCATAATCTATTTACTTAGGGTGTATTTTTCGTTTTGGCTTATAAACGCTCAATCTACTCTTGAAAATGTCGTTCGTTTTGGGCATTATAAGTACATGTGAGCGTCAGCTGACCTCAAGAGAGGTAGATTGTAAAGGCTGCCCTGGACGGGCTACACTTCGGCCATAAGTGATGCCTTAGGATGTGAGGATGTGAGTGGAGTGGAAGGAATTTGTGAGTAGACTAGGAATTGGTAGGATATGCGGCTGCAGCCGACTATGATAGGAACTATGCCGATATTCTTCTGGAGTTCGTGAAGGAAACTGCAGAAAACTTTCACAAGCATAGCCCGTTACTTCGTTCTTGTCCATACGCCGACAGTTTAGTGAATCAACCGCCCCCTTTTTTTTTTATATAATTGACAAACTGCCGATGTCGGGATTCGAACCCATAACCTCCCAGTTTCCTAGTATATTGCGGATGAAAACAGTTTAGGTATTTTACAAGCAATAGAATGTTTGTTGAATGACTTCAAAAGCCTCTAAAATCAAACCAAACCCCATAAAATTCTCAATTAAGTAGTAAGTCGGTAATGTAGCTTTGAGATTTTATGCTCTACCATAATTGGACAGAACCTAATAACAAATTTCAAAAAATTATGTTTATTCTATTGAACACAAATTCGATTCGAAATCCTCATGATGAAAATGTTCAATATTAAATGTCAATATGAAGGCTCCTATTTTTTGGATGATTTAAAAAATAATAATTTTGTATGAACCTACTTACACAAACTGATATCTGTATATAGAGGTTCATCTGTCTGTTTACACTAGACTTATCCAAATTATTAAAGGAATGATAATTGACGACTTAACATTTGAATATCAAGTCATTATAGAAATAAATAAATACATAAATTCTTCTTAACACCGATATTCTTGTTCTATTCGTGTTTCGTAGCAATTTCCTAGAGAAATAATCAATATTCGATTTAAATAATTCTTCAAGTGTAAAACGAAAATTACTTCAGTTGAAGAAAAGTATTTTTGAAATACAATTAATTGCAAATAATTTTTAAACATAATTTGTATGTTTGTATTTGTATGTTTGAACGCGCTAATCTCAAGAACTACCAGTTCGAGTTGAATAATTCTTTCGGCTTTGGATAGCTCGTTTATTGGGGAAGGTTATGGGCTAAAAAAGTCTTGCGGGTCAGCTACTCAAAATACTGCGTGATAGATTAAATCTTCACATAGAAAAAATGTTTAACTGATAAAAACAAACAACTTTTGTATGACATTTTTCCATACAACAAATAGTTTCGGCACAATTTCAGTCTGACGTCTATGCGGGTAGCTAGTTAGTAATAAAAAGAATATTCTATGCTTTTTCATGGTACAAACATATAGGTATGGTATTTCACAAATTATGACGTATATAGTAATAAATATTTTAAGTGTAATAACTCAAATTCAAAATTACCTGAAGGAAATAAAACATATTGACATTTTTAACAATAATTATTTTAATGTTCATGGTAATAAACTGAATTTATCCAAACGATGACATATATAACCTGAATGTCAATTACTTATGCAAACTAAGTGACACATCCATTTGTGCTTATATCTTGATACTTATAAAATGTAGTTACTATGAATTTTAAATTTAATATTGCACATAATTTATAGTAAATTTTCTAGTAATAATTATACTTACAGTTTAATGGATGAATGTTTAGAATTTCATTTAAATACATACCTGCAAAAATAAAACAGAATATTAATTATGACAGTGTTGTGTTAATTATAAAGTAATTAAAAAATGTATATTATTTCTATTTTATTAATTTCTAACATTATGAACAATTATTATTAACTTGAGAATACAAAAAACCAGCTATGAAATATCGAAATATAAAAATGGAAATAGTAGGTACATGCGAACATCATGTCTATTCAGAGTTAAAACTGAAACTGAAATTTTTAGACAAAGATGGTATTTAAATCAGTGATTAGTTCAAGTTGCAACCATAGGAAATTTGTTCCAAATTCGGTACAAGGGGATACAAAACTATATGAAAAAAACGTGCTCTACCTCCAGAAAGCGTCTGTTAGCGTGGTGTCTTTCGTCTACTTCATTAATAATAATAATTAGAAAGATGGGTACCGCAAATGGGTCCCTAGCACCTAAACCAAGGGGTCCTCTGTGCCCTCCTTGAGAACCTGTCACCCGAAGGCGAGACGTCTCCGGGTAAGAGGTGCTATTTTAAGCAGATGAAGCTATAGGATTCTGCTGAGGCTAGACGCCACACAGAAGGCTCACTTCTTCTCCGCCGGAGATCCCCAAGTTATGAACGTTGTAGTTCAATGGACAGTGTCCTGGCAAGAGCCCCACTACCCTTCTCAACTGCATTCTATTGAGTTTCAACCGAGCACAGTCGAATGGCCTAGCTGTGCTTATGTACAACTTGGCCCCTGTCGCATACCCTGTGCAAAGTCCCACTAATCGAGATGATCTTGTCGCAGCCACTCCATGATTCGGTAAATTACTTGCTATGGGAATGGCAGGCTCAAGTGAAAAGGGCGTTTGAGATGACCCCTCTCGTGCCAACGAGTCCGCTACTTCGTTGCCTTTAACGTCACAGTGACTCGGTAACCAGATCAGTCTGACTATGTTATTCAGTGCCAGGTGGTTCAGTTCCTCTAGGCATTCATAGACTATCCTCGATTGGAATCTTGACGCCTCAAGGGCCTGATGTGCTGCCTGGCTATCTGAGAAGATGCTGAAAAGTGCCCCACTGTAACCTTTCGTGGTACAAATCTGGGCACGTCTCTGCATGGCGAAGATTTCTGGTATCCACATCATTAATATGCCCTCTTTGTAAACATGCGTTAAGATGAACAATAATACAACGCTTGATGGCGCTGACACCGTGTAAGCCGCCAAAACGAATACACCCTGAATTTACCCCATTTGTTTTACGATGTATAAAAAACTTCGTTGTAATAAAAGCATCAATAAAAATGCGTTTCCAATAATATTGTTTGTTAATAAAATTCTTTTGAATTCAATTAAACACACAAAACTCAAAGAGAACAAACAAAAAATAAATAAAAAAATTAAATTAAATAAAAAATTAAAATGTTTACTTGGCAAACAAACAACGGATCATCACAAAGTAGTACCCAGTATTACCTACACATCATTATACTCGTACACGTCGTATTGGTTGGTTATATTCCGTATATTCGTCCGACACAAACAGATATTCATATTGAATTTGAAATTAAATTTTAAATATTCAGAAACCACATCAATTATGAAATTGAATTGTTGTGTATTATTAATTTATATTTTAATTAAATTTTGATGCAATACCAAGGTAAACCATACCCATCCATAATAATATTAGAACAACCCAGCAGCCCCATACGAACGACGACAATATTTTATTTAAAATTAATTTTATTGAATGAATATTTATTACGTCCACATATATATACAGTAGGAGGTAATAACTATTAATATCTAGAGATTTTACATTAATTATTTGTGGATGGAAGTCAATGAATACAACTTTTTTTGATATGAAAATCTTATACATTTAGGGCGGGAATCGAACCCACGACCTCCCTCATTCTAGATGAATGCTCTACCGTTATGCTTTCAAGATGATGATTAAACATTGTATTCCCTAATAAAATTTGTATCATTATATTGTACACTCTTGTTCAATAAAATTGAACAGACCTGAAATGTTAATTTTCTTACATTTCATAAAACTCCTCACTTTTGTAACTATCTGTATAATGATTAATTTATAAACAAAGATAAGTAGTATATATTTTAAGTGTGACCCAAAAAAAACGGAAGTATAGTAAAACACATTTACTACAAGAATAATCAAAATTATGAGAGACTGATACGATTCAGATCTGTTCAATTTTATTGAACATGAGTGTATATAATATATATATGGAGGATGTGTAATGTTTGTATTAGATATTTGATTATATGTGTATTATATATATTTTGCATTTAAACACAAAATTGTTTATAAAAATAATAATGTTTAAATATCCTCTCTCATAATATCACAAAATTAAATTTTTTTTATGTTGTTCCTGTTGAAAAAAAAGTAATTAAAGCCCGATAAACTGTAAGCCTGTAATTACTAACTAACTTTTGTGTAAAATAAAAATAAAAACTAATATTCAATATTCAATATTCAATATTTTAATATTTTATGATCATTAATTAACTGAATTAGATAAATGGCTGTAACATATATCATTGAAATTGAAATTAACATATGTTGTAATTTTATATATATATATATATACACCAACAACATCTTACCCCTTAAAAAATCTCAAAAATTGGAGAAAAGTTATATGTCCCCGATTTGGATAAAAACTTCCTTTCAAGCTAATTTGGACGTAGCGAAAACGATGCAATGGTTAAAATACGATACGATTAACGGTTTTAAAGATATCATACTCATAGTGCTAAAAATCAAAACAAACTACCGTATGAATTGAAAAGCGAAAAATTTTAAATGTGTTGATCGGACGTTAAAATGAACCTGATTTTCGTAATTTTGGGTCAAAATTACTCTAGAAAATGATTATTATTAAAATCGAGAACAACAGTTTTTTTCATTTTTTTCGCGTACCCCTTAATAAAATCGCTAAAATTCGAGAAAAATTTTTTTACTCCGATTTTGATAAAAACTTCTTTTTAAGTTAATTTGGACCTGGCGAAAACGATGGTAATAGTAAAAATACGATACGATCAACGGTTTTCAATATATCAGACCTACGAGCGTAAAATTGAAAACTGTATGATTTCAGAAGCAATTATTTTGAAAAGTATAGGTTGGATGTTAAAATAAACCAGATTTTCGTGTTGTTCGGGTCAATATTTCTCTAGAAAATGATTACTATTAAAATCGAGAACAACAATTTTTTTGCTTTTTTTCGCATTTTTTCTAAGGGGTACCCCTTAATAAAATCGCTAAAATTTGAGAAAAATTTTTTTACTCCGATTTTGATAAAAACTTGGTTTTAAGTTAATTTGGACCTGGCGAAAACGATGGTAATGGTAAAAATACGATATGATTAACGGTTTTCAATATATATCAGACCTACGAAGGTAAAATTGAAAATTGTATGAATTCAGAAGCGAATATTTTGAAAAGTATAGGTTGGATGTTAAATTAAACCAGATTTTCGTGCTGTTTGGGTCAATACTTCCCTAGAAAATGATTATTATTAAAATCGAGAACATATTTTTGCTTTTTGTAACATTTTTCTAAGGGGTTCCCTTTAATATGTCCACGATTTTGATAAAAACTTTGTTTTAAGCCCATTTGGACGTAGCGTAAACGATGCCGTTGATTAAAATACGATACGAATAATGGTTTTCAAGATATTAGCTAAAATAAAACAAAATGTTCAATAATTTTTATATTAGCATAACACTGATCTGGAATGCTAGACGTATTGAGTTCAATCCCCAGCCCCAAGTTGTGTAAGATTTTTTTCGAAAATTATATATAATTATTAATAAATAAATTCTTCAACTACAAAATAATCACATAACACTTATTTCTGAATAACCGATAACGCATGTGTCATTGTATAATTACATATCATATTACACACGCAAAAAAAAATACAACCTCAACAAGAACGTGTGCGGTTTGGTTTAAAATTAACAACATTAATACAAGACGAAAGAAAACCAGACTGTATGTACAAAGCTTAAAGCTTCTACGCATACACCTGGAGCCATACACGTATACATGTGGTATCATGGAAAATTATGTCTCTAAAGTAGATTATAACCAGCTATAACAATGCTTTAGATATGGAAAGAAAAAAAACAGTATAATATATTGTAATTATATTTCAATTACATATTTACACATATATACTACAAAGTAGTTTGCACATTTATTGAATAACTTTCAAAGTACAGCGGTAATTACATCTATGTTTGATGGAAACTATGCAACAAACTCTTGATGCTTTTGACAAATGAACATCATGTTACCTTTAATAAACCTGTTCAAGTGTTCGAGCTTTTTACGGCGTTTTGCTCGGAACTATGAGGTAACTGATTTGATTCCCAACAGGTAGCAGTTTGTCAGTAAAGTTAATATATATATAAACTTGGTGGAGCAGTTACCAGTCCAAGTGGCCGAGCATTCTAAGGCGTAATGTCTAAAAAAGGGCGGTTAAATCACTATACTGACGGCGTATGGACAAGAACGAAGTAACCGGCTATGCTTGAGAAGGTTTTCTACAGTTTCCTTTCACAAACTTCAGATGAATATCGCCATAGTTCCTATCAAATTGGGTTGCAGTTGCACAACCTACCAATTTTTAGTCTACATACAAATTCCTTGTCCTTTAGGGTTCGATACAAAAGGCCTAGAAAGACCTAATTAATTAGGCCTACAGTTAATTAGGTCTAGAAAGGCCTAATTAACTAGTAGTTTGAAACTTGTTGCTTGAGATTAACAAAGATTAGCCTGCAGTTTTCATATGGAAATTGGGAGTTCGATGACATTGACTGAAGCTTCTATGAAGTTTAATAAGAAACAAATTTGATAATATTTGTTGGTTAAAAAGTTTTACTTTTGAACGTCTCACATTTCTTGGATGGTCCATCTTCTAGACAGAAGCCTACGCCATACGGGCTAGCGTCCAGGAGAACCTACGCCGGGGTTACATAAACCAGAACGTATACATTCTCTCAGAGAGTCAAGCTATCCTTAGAACCTTGCCTTCCCAATGAAATAAATTCAGGGATAGTCAAGGATTGCCTAGAGGACCAACTGGTACTGGCAAAACAATGCCGAAACTATTGATCTGGATACCAAGTCAAAGTTGTTTCGAAACGAAAAATCTGATACTTTAGGGAAGAAGGAAGTGGGATAACTTTTCATAGACCCAGAAACAACTTAAGGAATACCAAAAACAGCATGCAAACAAGTAATTAACGAGTGGGAAAATATACTGCAACAAAAACTCGAGAAAATACGGTTTTGGATTGCATCCAAGAAACCTAATGTGATGTGACTCTTTTAAAGTACATGACATTGTAAAAAATAATGTGAACTTTACAAAATAGATCATAGAAATTATAAATAACAATGGAGTTGAATTGAGCAGGTAGCCAGCAGTGAGGTATCATCATTATTCCATACTCCAAATCCAGTGAAAATTGCAACATAGTATATTTTTTGTGCCAACCTATTAGAAAAACACTATATAATAATAATAATGCAATTTTATAACAACTCTAGATATAATAATAATTTGAATATATGATTTGTATAGCAGCTAGTTTGAACACACAACACACAACTGTTCCAATATTTACAGCAAGTGTTTGCAGCTTAATAAGTACGATAATATTTATTTTACAATGCACATCGTAATTAAAGTTTTTTCACCTTTGAAAATAACATCCATATTATATGTGTGAATGTACATAATATGTATACATATGTACACATTCACAATGTATATAATAAGCTTACGACTTAATTATCATGTATTCAACTTGTATAACATGATTGAACGTATAAAGCTTTCCAAGTTGATCAATAAAGATCAAACAAAGAAGCAATTAATAAAAAAGCAAAATCGCATATTGTGATTTTTTTCGTAAAATTTATAGTTTTCTTGAAAAGTATTCTCAAAGACGTTCTCTTGCAAGGAGTAGAATTAAGAGATGAACCAGCCAAGTAGCCGTGCTTGTAAAGGCGTTGTGTGTATTTGGAACTGGGAGGTTATGGGTTCGAATCCCGACAGCGGCAGTTTATCAATTTTTTAAAAAAGGGGGTGGTTAATTGACTAAACTATCGGCGTATAGACAAGAACGAAGTAGCTGGCTATGTTTGTGAAGCTACTATATTCGTCGTAAATAAAAGGTCTTTAAAATCCCAGTTAAATAAGTTTTTTGTAGAGCAAAATCATAGACATCTTGCCTGGAAATTGAATCAGAGAACTTTGGCTTGCCGGACCAGTGCTATGCCAACTGAGCTACCCAGATGCTTTGGTAGAAGACGTATAATTTCTCACTATCTATAAGTGTATGTGCTTTTATTATTTGGTATTTGACTATTTACGTAAATATTTAATTGCTTTTGTAAACTTATTGTTTCTTATTCATCCATTGTTTGTATGGCTGGCTTTCGGTTGCATTATACTATTGGAAGTGACTACCGTCTAGTAAGTAATGTGTCTTCATATCAAAATATTAAAGTGAAGATAATGTTACAAATGTTCAAAACATACTTATTACTTTTAAGTAAATGCTAGTTACATTCCTTAGTATAACATAACTGAAAGACAATCATACTAACAACGGATGACTAAACACATAAAGTTTACAAAAAAACAGTTTAAATATATGTAAATCATAGATTTTTTTTTTCGCAAATCCACATTTCGAATTAGATATATTTGTACGTCTCGTTCGAATATAAATGTCAATTTGATATAATATAAAGGTAAATCTTCTAAATAAGTAGTAATCAATATTGTGTCTCGTTTCTATCGTGTCTCATATAGAAACAACATATAGAAATTTCTACAACAAAATGTTAATCATACAAAATATTTCCACATCGTATATCCAACATAATAATAAATGGTAATCTATTTGTGTATGTACTCATGTCTACATTTGTGTATACATTGATATTTGTATGTCTACATATATAGATGATGTACACTCCCGTTCATAAAACTTGCACCAGTTGAAACATTCTGAAGTGTGATTGTATGTAATAAACATACGTTTAGTAATATATACGCTGAAGGTTCGTTTAGACTACGACACCGTACACTATACACCGAGTGTATATGTGTGCACACGGGTGTCCCGAATAGTGACATTGTCGAATCATCAGCTATGTAAACACCTTGTGTCCAAGCGTCCAAGTATCTCTTTAGGTTTTCAAACAGGCTCGACATTTTTTCATATTCCATATACATGTTATATAGTAATAAATATAGCCTTTACGTCGTTGTTTAATTACAAAGCAGCAAAAATTCATTTGTGTTTGAACAGCTGGGACACAAATTATACATTTGTGTCTGGACACTGTCACTAAACATCTGTCTAAGTGTGACCAGTACAGAAATTTATGTCTGACATTTGTATCGCAACTTATGTTGTAGTCTAAACAAAGCATTATAATGTGACATACTGGTGGTTCAATTTTTATGAACGGGAGTGTATGTATATTCACCTTTATAGTGTTGTGTATACATTTTATTGATGGTGTTGTGTGTGTGTGTGTGTGTGTGTGTGTGTGCATAAGGACTTAATTAAAAATTCAAGTGTTTTGAAAAAATATTAAATAAAATTGTGTGTTTCGATATGATAGACAATATTTTGTTTTGTTTTGAAGTATCAAACCACAACAACGAACTTGTTTCACGTTAATATTAATTATTTGTCGTTTGACAATAAAAATTTAACAACAAAATTCTATTTATCTTGTTTTTATCAAGTATAGACGAAAAAAAAAACATGGGCTGGAAAAATCCAAAAAAAAAGCTGTGCTTGTGTGACAAATTGTGTATTTTATTTCATTGATTTTATTTCAAATTCTATATAATAATTTGTTTACCTGTATATATATATATATATATATATATATATATATATATATATATATATATATATATATATATATAGGATATCCGGGAAATTGAATATGTGATAGATCTCATAAAAATATTGAAGAAAAGTTCATTGGGACTTGGATGTTTTCAAAGTCTTAAAAACTACTTTCGATTGGTTTCGATTACACTCGCCACGATTTTAGTCATAAGTGGCTTATTTTGATGTAATTAGATTTAATTTAATTATTCCAGGGTCACCGTTGGGGTATCCTAACTAGATAGTTTAAAGGAAAATTTGAGTACATTTCCTAGTATTTTTAGATTGGAATATTAAAAATACAATTATTTTTCTCTCGTACATTTTTTATCAAATTTGCTTACTTTTTGAGAATTACTTAGTGAAGACAGGCTTAAAGAAACATCGGTGCAAATGGACATTAGTATTAGAAGTTTAGTCTCAAGTTTTTGACGGTCAGAAATATTGATCGAACAAAAACTATTTTTGGTCTCAAAATCGTACAGAGATGACGAGCTTCAGTTGGTAGGGTGTTTAAGACTTGGAAATGTGATTGAAATGAAGTACTGAAAGAACTGAAAAGAATATTTACCACAGTGTATAATTTATTAACATAGTTGTTACAATGTTTAAATATAAAAATATGATAAAAATATGTTATGTTAAAAATATGATTTATAATCGTTGATAGCTATTTCAAATGATCGAAGAGGTTTTGGATTCATTGGGAAATATAATTACTTCAATAAACGTTGCCAAATATCAAAGATTATAAGTTTTATCTAATATCAAATCTACCGTATGAACCTCCTTAAAAATTTTAATGAATTTACAAATTTCAATTGACTAAATTTAGCCGGAAAAAAAATACCTTGAATAAATCCGTAATTGTTAAATGTAAAATGTAATCAAATTGATAGAAAACATTTAAAAAAAGCTCTCTCTGAAAAACAAGAGAGATAACAAGATATACAGAGACAGGCCACAAAACTTTATAATATTTTTTTTTTAAATATCTCACTCGCGATAATGAAGATGATTATGTCTAATTATTATGATAATTGTGTCTAGATATTCTTTATCCGTATAAACATTAGATACGAATGACGGAAATAGCATCCTGTTATCCCGTATTTAATTTCTAGTTTGCATCGTATTTTGATCTGGTGTTTAGTTGAAGTTGAAAATTAAAAAATATTTAAGATTTATAAAAAGATGAATAAAAAAAATTATGATATGAATTACTCCAACAACCTCTATGTTTACAGATTTAAACAAATGATTTTAGCACACATCATTGAATTCAATATTAGAGTAGAATGTATACACGCATAATGGTATTTATTTGTTATCAAAATTGAATTTGAACGAAAGTGTATAAATTTTTGAACTTAATTTATTTCGTTTATGACAAAATGCTTGGTATAAAAGTTATTCAACATTTTTGCCCCCCATTTTGGAATATTTTTATATATTTTTCGCTCTAGTCGTACTGTTTTGGAAAAAATAAAAATAGCGCCTTTTCTGATTTGTGGATTTAAAACAAAACTATTTTTAATCCTCAAACGCTATAATATTTCCGTTTTAAATGTTTTACCTGTCGCTCGAATTTATTTTTTCTTCCCTTACCAGTAAACTACTCTTTCCAACAAAATTAGCGTAAGTTTAATTACGGTACAAAGTTTGAAAATACCGGAATCGTATTCGAGAAATTCGCAAAAACCTCAAAAATATAACGAATAAAAGCTCATTTCGTTTTAACGAATTCCACTAAAATTTTACTGTCGCGTGAGATGGCAATATTAAATTTAATTTTAAAGTTGCATACCTCTCGCTATCTCCGTTCTTGAGAGATTTTGTTTCCAGATACTCATTCATCAAGACATGCACCGGCCCATAAATTGGCCAAAAAAAGGATATTTTGATATCAGATGACCTTAATACACAAAGATTCGGTAATCGAATGATTTTATACGTTTGGGAGATATTACATCAATAAGGTACCCAAAATGATATTTGTAGTAGGTACTACATAACCTCCATGTAACATTTTATGTTGTAGTTTGTATATAGAGGTTTGATAAAAAAAATACTGTAATCTCTAAATCCGTAACTGTAAACTATATTAAATCCACTTCAGTTACATATGCCAGCATATTTTTGTCGTTTAGAATAAACGCTCATAGCACACTACACTGTAAAAAAATAAAATAGTGGACCCCACAATGCCTGGTAGTTATCAAAGCATCATAACAGGTACGTTATGATCCTATGTAGATATATATAGTAAATGTATGCGAACATCATGTTTTCAGAAATAATGCTGACACGAAACTCTGTAGACAGAAATAATACACAGATCAGTGACTAATTCAAGTCGCAACCCAAAGTGATGGGGAATTCGTTTCTAATTCGGTACAAGGGATGCAATTGATCATCAGCCAATTTGTATATTTAAATCAAATTTAATATAATTGTTTCAACTACACAGCCTGATTCTGAGAACGGATTCATTCGCTTCGCTGTATTTATACCTGTCGTGTAGTTGAATGAATGCTTATTTTGAATTTACCCAATTGTTTTTACTGTGTAGAAGCAACACTGACTCACACGAAATGTAACTACTAACGACGACTGCATGAAATATTCCCCATGTTTATGGTAGGTCGTACAACAACACACATTACCCACTAGATTTTTGTGTTATTATTTTTCTTCTCTGTTTAGTCAAATTTGTACCGTGTGTATTTATCAAAATTTTTATTCTAACAATTTTTTCATTTTAATAATAATAAAAAACAATTTTTATTCAACTTTAACTAGTTATATATTTTTTGTTGACGATCGTTTCAACTTGATGCTTGGATAATAACTGTACAAGTTGAAACGATCGTCAACAATTATCTAAAAAAAATATATGTGGTAGAAGCTACGTACAAATTATGTTTTTTAATTATAATTAAATTCTTCAAATTAACGCTTACTACTATATTTATATTTTAGCGGCTAAATTATTTATAAAACTAACGCTTACACGTACCTATAATGCCAAAACGAATGGTATTGTCTAGAGCAGAGTAGAGAAAACGTTCATAAGCCAACACGAATTTCATTTAATTGCGTAAAAGCGTGAGCAAAGAAAGCGTGTAAGCGCCCAAAACAAATACACCCGGTGTAGCGTTTTCACATTATACATAATATACGCCACAATAAATTTACTGTTGAACCTAAAACGGTGTTTCCAAGCTAATAATATTCGATATATTCCCTTTCTCCCACTTATAACCTTCTTACCGTCCAAGTGACCGAGCGGTCTAAGGCGTTATGTCTGAGACGTTATGTCTGAGACGTTTACGTGTCTACTTAGAACTGAGAAGTTATGGGTTCGAATCCCGACATAGGCAATTTGTGAATTATTAAAGGAAAAAAAAGGGGGCGGTTAATTGACTAAACTGTCGGCGTATGGACAAGACCGAAGTAACCGGCTATGAAGGTGGTTTTCTGCAGTTTCCTTCACGATCTCCAGATGAATATCAGCATTGTTTCTATCACAGTTTCTATCATTGTTTCTACACACAAAAATTCCTTCCACTCCACTCACATCCGCACATCCTTAGGCATCACAATGGACCTTATGGTCGAAGTGTAGTCCGGCCTATTTATTTACCTATCTATCTACAACCTTCTTTCAGATAAATGTTTAAGTAATGTGTTTCAATAAGGGCTCAAGTAGTGAAAATATTAATTAAAGATAGCCGTACTCCGGATTGATGTACTGCGGAAAATATAAGAAACGTTTAACAAACAGTTTTATCAAAATCCGTCAAATTGTTTTTAAAGTAAAATTCTATTAAACATACACATATCTTTCAAAGAATTGTTCACAATAGTCTAGATATAGATGTGTAATTGTTGTATAGGTATAGTTTTTAAACTATACACCCGATATTAAGAGTATATCAAACTACTTTCCAAGGTATTCTTCGTTCGCATGTTATCCAACATAGAATTTCCTTCCCTAAAGAGTTATTAGTTATGAGTTTTGTTGTAATTACTTGATACTAATTTTAAATGGCTCTCTATAGTAAAATTACATATATAAATCTAAGTATATTTTGACAGTTTTAGAAAATCATGTTTTTTTTCTTCATATTTTTTAGTTATTTCTTTCTGAAATTTTCCATTAAAAATTTTAATAAATACCTAATGCGGTAGTTTTTTCATAAAAATATATGTCAAGTCTTTTTAAATAATTTATTAAAATATTATTAAATATGGTCAATACAACTATTAGGGCACAAAAGCTTCATAAAATGATTTATAAATTCTATTTTTTAAATGAGATAGGCAAGCACTATTACACCATTACAGATACATAATTTTATTTAAAAAAAGTATAGGCAAGTACTATTACACCAACGGTGGGCAGAAGTTGACTCGGCCAAGCTCTGAGTGAGAGGTAGGGAAGAGAGATGGAGTTAATACAGGGTAACCTACCAATTATTAATATTTTCTTTTTTTAGTTAAAACATTTTCTGAAAAAAATATAATAATACCAAATCTTTTTTATGGTCACTATTATACAAAGTAAATAATACATACAAGCATTCAATATATACTCTGGAATTTTGGGCTGGTAATTTGGGTCATAAAATGTACCTTTTAAGTATATATCATATTTGTGTACGAATAAAATAAAAATATATAAAAAATATATATAAATATTTTGAACCTTTAAGTTTACCGCTGGACCATTGTAATAAAAGAGGGAAATTTTTGCAAAGGATAATTTAAATAGAAATATAGTTTTGGAAATTCCAAATAATTTGTCTAAATATTTTACTATTCATATCCGAGAACTAATAAAGAATTATTTACCTGATTTAATTATTTTTTCTTCGTATGGAGTATGCTCAGTATAGTGTCATGGGAATTTGATGAATTAAGTTAAATTTTACATTAAGTGGGAATTTGAGTTCTTCGAGTTAGTCTACTTTGAATTGAAAAAGTGAAAAGTACTTTTTGTAGTAGTGGAAATTATTTTTCGCATAATTTGTTTTTCAAAAAAAATAAAATATTGACTATACAATAGACGATACTATATAATTATTGGGCAATAATCGGTAGGCAACCTGTATTGAAACATCGTTCCGTCTTGCTTCAAAACATACCTTCTTTACTTACTCGCACCCAGCTTATGGAGAGCCCGTAAGGCTCAGATGAGCTGTCTGTGCCCACCTCTGCTATTACACTATACAAAAGGAAGCAAGCAATATTACACACAAAATATACACACCATTTGATTTTAAATTACGATTCGTTTTTGACATTTGATCCAAAACAAAAGCGAATCGTAATTTAATGAAAAGTAAAAGAGCTTTTGTGTATACTTTTAAATATTGAATTGTTTTTTTTTTCTGTAATTTGTAGTAAACCGTAGTCTCTGTTCCTTTTGCAAAATGCAGAAAGTTTCGAAGAAAAAAGGTGTCACATCATAGCTTTCAACTTGTAATTAAATACTTTTTCAAACATTTACGTTCATCCTTAGTGTCTAGTTTGTTGTGGAGAGTAATTCGATGAAGATTCAAAGAACAGAAATAGGTGTATACATATATATAGGTTATTTCAAGAAGGGTTTGTTACCTTTTGAATAGTGGTTTTTGGTATATAGAAACAAAAGGACTATTTATCAAAGACAACTTCAATAAAATAGAAAGTTTTGATGTATTTATAGTATTTTCCACTTGAAATATATATTACGGATGCCTTTAAGGAATTCTAGTTTTTTTTTTTTCGTTTCAAATAATAAAATACACTTTAGACAGTTTTTTTTTTCACGTTAAATTAACGTATCCATTGTCTGTAGTTTAAGTGCTTTACGAAAAAAAAAAAAAAAAACGAAATGAATTTGTAAGACAAAAAATCGTCATGTAAGAGTTACGTAGGCAGAATGTCGTCCTTAGAGGATGAATTATGTTATGGGAATACATCACTTTAATGAAAAGTATTAAAACATTTTCCATCATGTTCTGGTGCTGAAATCTTTTATTCAATTACGAATAGGGTAATATGAAGTGCTCAAACTGAACACTTCCAACTGAAAGTTCTAAAATTTCACTCAAACTGTTTTGACTGGGTTCACAGTATGTAATAGAGGATACCTCACTGCCAGCTCAATTAAGGGTTATAGTTAAAAAATTCACATCTTATCAGGTGTCATATTGAAAAGCATTTGATTAATTATTAAAATTTAGAGTTTAAAATTTAGATTAATATAAAGATATTGACAAGTAAATTAACTTTGATGTAAACAAAAGCATGGGGTGTTCTCTACTTACGTCTTCATAATAACTCTACATTTACAAAAGGTACTAGAGAGCACCCCATTCTTTTGTTTACGTAAAAGTTAATTATGTTGTTAATCTCTTTATTCTATTTAAAATTAATTTGCACCTTTAAGTTCATATTCCAATAAAAGCATGTTTTTTAGTTTTTTTTAAACTCTAAATTTTATTTTTTTGGTTTTTTAGTCTTAAAACATAATTATTTTTGTGTTGTAATTTCATTCTACATTATTATTCCCATGAGTGATGGAATGAATCCAATTCTTACCAAAGAAAATAAATATCGAATATAGTTGAGGAAATTTTTGTCAAATAATAATTTTTTCTAAAATGTTGGAAATGTAATTTTTTTATTAAAATTTTGTTGATGATATTTCTATAAAAACTATTAACTATACCATCACGCTATGAACCATTATAATTATATAAGTGAGAGGTATACAATTTTAGATTTTGGCTATAAATAAATTTAATTTTTTGTATATTATTGAATTGTCATCGGTTCTTAATACGTCTGCAAAATTTCAGATTATTCAGACGTCCGGCAGTGGGTGAAAACTCAATTTAAATATTCCTTTACATTCATAGATATATACATATATTCACTCCCGTTCAATAAAAATGAACAGAACTGAAATGTCAAATTTCTTACATTTGATAAAACTCTTCACTATTGTAACTCTCTGTATAATGATTCATTTATAAACAAAGATAAGTAGTATATATTTTAAGTGTGAAAAAAGAAATGGAAGTATAGTAAAAAATATATACTACAAGAATAATCAAAATTGTGAGAGACTGATACGATTCAGATCTGTTCAATTTTATTGAACGGGAGTGTACATACAAGTCAAGCTAATAAAATCATGTTAGAAATAAAAGCTTGTTTTCTTTTGTCTACTAAGTGTACCTAATATGAATCACTATTCGATATATCACTTCGATATTTCGTGTTACATAGTTTTACTACTATGATTAAATAAAACTACAATTGATGATTCATCCATCACAGATCCATTATTACCTATTCGAAAATTGTCTCAATTTATGAATAGACACATAAATTTCTAACAAACTATATAAAACTAGAGACAATCTTTTGTGTTGTCGGTATGGGTTGTCACGTCACTGCTAAATTATTATTATTTATAATAAATTTCCACTGCTGTGAAACAAACAAACTATAATAATTTCAAAAACTATGTTTGAAACAATAAAATTGTTCATAACATATCTCTCACAAATCAAATTGATATACATTATTCACTTATACCTACATTTAATGCAAGAGATATGATGTGGATGGTATTTGTTTTTGAATATAACTAGTAACCTACTCCTACATAACATTTATCTAAGTTTATAGGGACCAGTAATTAAGTACTAGAAGGCGTATCATTGAGAATACCTACAGAATATCCTTAAAATGTTGTGAAATTGTTATTAGACCAAGTAAGGAAATACCTTAGGAAAGAAGGAAGTCAGAATACCCTTCGTAGGCCCAGAGCCTATTATAGGAATTCCAAAGAGAGTATGTAGATAGATTGTACAGGCTGCCCAGGACGGGTTTCACTTCGACCATAAGGTCCATTGTGATGCCTAAGGATGTGAGGATGTGAGTGGAGTGGAAGGAATTTTTGTGTATAGACTAGGAATTGGTAGAATATGCGGCTGCAGCCGAGTATGATAGGAACTATGCCGATATTCATTTGGAGTTCGTGAGCCGTATTCTGCTTATTCTTTTTATTTTAAATTATTTGGCATTTTTTAGTTCATGTTCCAATAAAAGCATGATTTTTAGTGTTTTTTTTTTAACTTTAAATTGTATTACTGTATATTTGCCGTTCATTAATTTACGAACACTCGGTACTTTATTTGGAATTATACATTTATGATAAATATATTATTATATAAATATAATTTGAACAATATATATATATATATATATATATGTATATCTACACTAAATATGAATTGTTTTAAATTTATATATTCCATTAAAATTTGTACAATTCATAAATAAGTGAATTGTACACCGTGTGTACTGTTTATTGAGAACAATGGCCATAAGTAGATGGGTTAGAGAACTATATGCAGCCAAAAATGATCCCCATTTAAATTAATTTTATTCGGACGAATGTAGTATGTATCTACTCAAGAAAAATGCATCACGTTGGATCTACGTAGATGAAACGAGTTATCTTAGAGGGTGGAATCATAATGAATATCAAGTCGAGTTACCTTATAGTTCTTCAATAATATTCATTATTTTGGGTATCGAAAATATGTCTATAAATAAAAAACTAACAGAAACTATGGTCTGGTTATAAATTGTAGTAAAAATTTATTTTCAACAACAAATATTTAGCGATAAATTCAGGCCCCGTTTCCCCTTAATGAACTTGTCCTCAAATACACAAAGCTAATTCGTATACGAAATTTTATTACGATCAAACTAAAAATGTGGCCTTGAGATCTCAAGAGCGGAGCAGACACATAAATATATATTTATAGGATGAATTTTTGTTGACTTTGAGTTGAGACATAGTTATTCAACCCATTAAGCGTACAAACCCGTATTTCGATTGCAACGCAATCATCGTCAGTGTAGAAGCTCCGTATAACACATTATACAAATAACACGAAACCTTGCAAAAAACAAATTTCCATAATGGAATTATAACAAAGAATAAATCATTCTTTGTAATTCCAGAGGTCTAGAACTGGAATTTGACTGTATATTATGTATAGGTTTGATAGCTTACTGTAAATAGTTCTGTAAAATATGTTATGATAATTACTAATACACCAGTTCAAAGTCTATTACTGATATTTAGATTATTATTAATACCACTGATTATAGGATTATAAATATTCAATAGTGTCCCTCTTTTATAGAAAATATTCCACACACAAATCTAACAAAAAAAACATCCTCTATATAAAAAACCCGACTATTGTACCTTGAACAATGATAAATAATATTTAGACAAAATACCTAAGCAAGTAATCTCTTCAAGCAGATTCATATAGAACAAACACTTTAATGGATATACACCGTGTTACGGAGAAACCGTGTTCTTTTATTTAAAGTAAATGTGAAATAAATAAGTGAAATAGTGATACAAAGTTAATGTGTGAGTGAAAGTGAAGAATTAATAAATATGAATTTACAGTGATTGTGCAGTTTAAAGGTATTTGATAATAATAAGAGTGATAGTTAAGTAATGGTTTAGAGAAAAAATATTGACATGAAATGTATGTGATAGTTTTAAATTCAGTGCGAGTGTTAAAACATCAGTCAATTTATGTTTATTAAGGTCGAGGTAATGAGTCTCATATTTATTAATTCTTCACTCACTCACTTCAATTTGTATCGCTATTTCACTTATTTATTCACACTTCATATAACAATTGATGTGAAATGTCTACTTTAAATAAAACCACGATTTCTCCGTTACACGGTGTATATACCTAGTTCTATCATGACAGTAGTGGTGATAGTGTAGTTTATTCGAAACAAAGTTTTACTGTAATTATATTGTAATATTAATAATAATAATAAATATATATTATATATATATACAGACATATAATATAATATAATATAATATACTTAAACATTTATATTATTTTGAAACAATAGCTGACGAATATTATTATTTAAACTTAAATTAAATCATTCATCCATATCCTTTTTGGTGGCATAATATTATATATATATATATATATATATATATATATATATATATATATATATATATATATACATATATATATAATATATATATATATATATATATATATACATGTAGCATCACTGCCGTCTATGTGGCTGATATGGAATGTGGATTAAAGGAACTAAGTTGAGATTAGGTTGAAAAATATTATATACTTTATTGTTTAGAGAGGGTGGTTGTTATAAATATTTTTCGGTTATCTCTACCGAATTCACGCTTTTCGAAGTGTCGGGGTATATTTGATTCAAGGAAAATTTGTAGGAATTCTTCAGATAAATATTCCAAAACACACGTAGGGTTGTCGCAAATATTATTTTATAAAAACATCAAATAAAACAAAAGTAGTCATTTCAGACACAACAGAGTAATATCATCCAGGAAAGGGTACCCTATCCTGGATGATAGGGTACCCTTGTGCGACTGCAATCAACTTTGATAAGAAGTATGTCGATATTCTTTTTGGAGTTTGTTAATGGAAATAGCCGGTTACTGCGTTCTTGTCTGTGCACCACAAGTTAGTCAATTAACCGTCCCTTTATTTATTTTTTTTTAAATAATTTAATTGATTGACTGCCGCCGTTGAGATTGGCCCAGCAACCTCCCAGTTTCGAGCAAAGTGCCTTTGACAGCTCGACCACTTGGACGGTTACTCCGGCCGTATAACATGATTACATAACATGAACGATGATTTCATTACGCGGATCCTTTAACTTTGATATTGTGGCAAGACAACATATTTATCTATGAACACCGTACCACTATCTACAAGAGATAAATAAATAAGATATAATATAATATTATAAAATATTATTTATGGTATGTTTCCCCCAATACAAACCAATTGTAAACGACATCATTCTACCATCACAGCTACCACCATATAGAGGTATTGCCATAACATGATATCTTTTACAGAATTTCCCATTAGATATATGAAATAATAGTTAGCAAATGTCATATTTATTTCTATATATTATGAGGAAAACCCTTTCAAATATACAAGAAAATGATAGGAAGAGAGAGCTCTCTGGATGTATGATATGTTTGTATGTGATTATATTCTTATGATAATTCACAAATCCTTTTCTTTCTACCTATTGTCTCTGTATGTGTTTATGTTTAAAGGTGCCGTTTGGTTTGTTACATAACTAAACTAACTGTAGGTAACAAAACATCAACATTCAATTCAGACAAAAAGTAAATCGTATTTAAGGACGTTCATTTGCTACACTGAAGTCAAATGAGTACTATCTTTAATAAAATTTATTTAGGATTTTAAAAAAGGTGTAAAGTATGTCTCAATAATCTTACAACGATTTATAACCCATTTTTATTTGTCCTAAATATTTTAAAAGTATTTATTGAAAAATACCAGGAAATTGTAAATTAGAAATTAATTTGACTTAATGTGACAGATATGGAAAGTAAACTATGTTTTATATTTGTGTGTATATTATTTTAGTGTGTGTGGTCGCCAGTTTTCAAAATATGGTGGCAAAAACAAAACATAACAAAAAAGTTTTAATTTTATTAAATAATTAATTCAAATGTTCGGCAACACCATTTTTTTAATGCAATTATATAAACTGCATATTTTAAAGAATATTTATAAACATTATTTATTATGGTGGCTACTTTAATAATATAGTTATTATAATTTTAAGTTCAAAAAAATTCTGTTCTCCATAAGACGCTGTGTTAAAAGATTGATATTTAATCGATAATTAACTCTTTGAAATGATCGTCAACAGGTGTTAAATTTTTGAGGGAGGATAACTACTGAATTGAGCTATTCAATTCACTAAAAAAAATTTTTTATCTACTATCAAGCTTCATGGATAAACGTCCTTAATTGTTATTATTTTTGAAGTAAATAATCTTTCATATTTGATTTCATTTTGTGGTGATATTTTAGTTAAATATCATTTATAACCGTCGACGTAAAATAAGGGATGTTTTAAGTTTGAAGCATCGGTGTGTCAGTTTGTTCGTCTGTCTCTGTGGCATATTTGCGCTCTCAAACGTGTGGACAGATTTTAATGTGGTTTTTATACCCAGTATATTTGTAAATATCCAAGGTATATTAATAAACATCGATTTTTTACCCCAATTTCCTAGATCAAAATTTTTTTCCTAGATCAAAATACGTATTTCGACTACAAAGTAGTCATCATCAGTATGAATTAGCTAATTGTAATTATTCTCCGAGGAAATGTTACTTGTTGCTAATTCGAAATTGGGCAAAAAATCGAAATTTATTTCGGAAAAAACCTAGAGTTTTGTTTAATATTATTTATAAGGTATAATAAGTTTAGTTCCGACTTTGTAACGCTTGAAAATATTGGTCGCAGAAAAAAATATTTGTCATAGGTGTTCATAAAATTACCTAATTAGTCCATTTTCGCAAGCCCATACGTCTGTCTGTCCGTAAAGCTGATAACTCAAAAACGAAAAGAGATAACGAGCTGAAAATTTTTTGTGTGTGTTCTAGAGCAAAAAAGTAAAGTCTAGTTCGTTAATGGGCAAAATCGGACTGTGTTTATATTAAAATTTATATCTTTGAAACCGTAAGAGATAGAAAAAAAAATTTGTTGACAAAAAACCTTCTTCTCTTTAAACTAAACAACTTTTGTTGAAAAGTTTTTTCATAAACTCAATAGTTTTCTCATAATTTGTGCTCAAATTATGAGAAAATAAATATAAATAATATCAAAGTTAATGTGGATTTGATTTCCTGCTGCATATAGGCCGGTATACCAACAAACGGCGACATAACAAAATTATTTGTATAAAGATTACTGGTTTCTCATATAAGGAGTCCTATAAAGATGTTGGAAAACATAGATAATGAAAAAAATAATAACAATTTGGAACACCTCCTGTTAGAGATATAAGGCAATAAAAATCAGTCATGCGTGTGTCTCTGATTATATATATATATGTATTCATCAAAGGTTCCATAGTTGGAGGGCGTGTTTATGTACGCACGTAAGAAGTTATACTTCTTTTTAAATAATTTATTAAAATAATATTAAATAAGGCCAACAGTATCATTAAGACACAAAAGTCTAATAAAATGATATAGTAAAAACTTGAAAACTTATATATTGCATCTAAAACCAATGATTTTACATTATATCATGGCAGAACAGTACCAGCGTCACTTCTTACGTTGTAATTAGAGTTTGAAACACTGGCATTAAATCCATTATTTACATTAGAATCAGAATTAGTGAAATATATCAAGTGCAAGGTCAACTGTATCAATATATTTAATATACAAAGTTTACGAAACCATAAAATGATATCATTGGTAATGTGGCTCGTAATTCTTCTCCTTTTATGAGACACATGGAGTAATAATGATGAAAATAGCCCTGGACCTAATTTCAACTGTTTAGTCAAATTGAAATGTTCTAATTTTCTAGCTAGCAGTGTAACGATTTACTAAAATAATAATGATGAGTCATAATTTCGTTCTATAATATGTATATAATATGGTTTTGTATTTGCAATGTGGAAAAATAATAGCACACACAAAATTATGGTCTACTGAAGAGTTGGGTCGCTTATGTGATAGACTTCCTTTTTGTCTGTTTCGTTTAACATATAATGTATGTATATTTAAATTTAGTCTTTTTACTGTTTGAGACACATTTTTTACTAAATATCGCCCAAACATTTTACAATAGTGTAGAAAACTGTGTAACATCAATAGAACGAGTGCTATATCAGTCAGACACTTTGCTCGGATTCTTCTGACGTGCTAAAAGAAGTATAACGTCAAGGTACAGATGAAAATCGTAGGATACTTACAGTATTTCGAATTATAAAATTTTTAAAAAATTTGTTAAAAAATATCCCCGTTCAAAATTTACAATAAGTATTCAGATAGAAATCAAACACATACTGGGAAGTTGATCGTGTGGACCTAATGAGTTGCAGTTTGAAATGAAACACTCCACCCTACGTTATGTTATATCATACATTTGATGTGAATGAATTGTACGGCATCCTAAATAAATGATTATAGTTTAAATTTAGGTGTATAATAATTTAAAATCTTTTTACGTTTTATTCTTACGCCTCTGTAATATTTTGGTAAGTAGATTATTATCTAATATATACACAGCACAGATACATACATACATACATACATATCTACATACATACAGACATACATACATACAGACATACATACATACAGACATACATACATACATACACAACACAGGTTAATTATCTTCCTTTTAAAGTAGATATAAATGTATTTAAAATACGTTTACAGAATATACTTTCTTCCGTAAATGAAATGAATTATTTTTTTCCTCTTTCATCATATCATCTCCCATACCTATTGCTCTACTCCTGCGGAAAAAAACCTGTGTTAAAACAATGATTATTTTTTCCCTTGGTTTTTATATATTTTCTTATTTTATGTGTAAAATAATAATTTAAATTTGTAGACCATTAGTTATGCATTTGAAATACGTTAAAATGAAAATAGAAAAATGTTTTTTTGTTGAATTAACAACAACATTTGCGTTTGGTTTGCAATCAAAATATCCTATTAAATGTACAGGATGGCTCAAATGTCATCAAGAGGTACAAAGTTGTATCAATTATTTGCTATTAAATTTTTTTTTAACACACTTTGGAAATTCTCCGTTACAAAATTTACAAGTAAATCCTGGATCAATGATTTGTATTTTATAAATACGTATTTCGACTACAAAGTAGTCATCTTCAGTATGAATTAGCTAATCGTAACTATCTCCGGAATATGGAATCGAAGATATGTTACTCACGAAGTTTTTCTACAAAACCTATCGAACAACAGTGACCAATTTCAACCAATCTACTTGGATAATGGAATATGTGACCAGAGAAGGCTAGTTTACACGGAGCTTATATATGGTATTTTGTGGTTACTTGATTGAATGATTGATTGATATCGGGGTAAAAATTATTGCACTTCGATCCTATGGTCCAGCGACCCTGTGGTTACTTACCTTCTGTGAAGTGTGAAACAATGACGTTATTCGATTTTTCAAGCAGAAAGTATATGGCTTGTTAGGTACTTGTTTGTATAGTGCCCTCTTTTCTAGATAGATAGATCTATCTTACCAGTCCAAGTGGCCGAGCGGTCTATGGCGTTATGTCTGCGCAGTATGTCTATTTGGAAACTGGGAGGTTATGGGTTCGAATCTCGACATCGGCAGTTTGTCAATTATTAAGAAAAAAAAGGGGCGGTTAATTGACTAAACTGTCGGCGTATGGACAAGAACAAAGTAACCGGCTATGCTTGAGAAGCTTTTCTGCGGTTCCTATCATAGTCGGCTGCAGCCGCATATCCTACCAATTCCTAGTCTATACACAAAAATTCTTTCCACTCCACTCCCATACTCACATCCTTAGGCATCCTTAGGCATTTGAGGAAAAATATGGACACTGGCATCAACAATCTTGGCTCTGATTTGACAACAAAATATGCACCGTAGCAAAAAATGTTACGTTCAATGTTTTTGCTTTTTAATGAGATTATACCACATTATTTTTAAAAACAAATCGTCGTCATAACCTGACTGGGTGTTGTTTCATTAATAATATAAACGTTGTGTAGTCGTTTGTAGACACGTAGAATAGAATTATTTTCATAAACAATACTTGTAGAAAATGTATATTTATCGCAAGGAAAACGAGTCGAGAAAATACGGGAGCGTGTGTACCATACATACCTGCATATATTCCAGGTAACTTACAACTTCTATAATAAATATATTTGTTTTATATATATATATATATATATATATATATATATATATATATATATATATATATATATATTTATAAACTATATAAACTTTATGTACAATCATATTGTATGTCCAATGTCCACTGTTCTTAACAAAAATACCTCTCATATAGTGTGATAATGAATAATTTCGAAAAGAAGTCATACTGTCAAAAAAAAAAAGAATGATATGAAAAAGGTTGGCTATTACGTCACAGTCGTCTTTGGTGTAGAGCGGTGAGCACACTGGACTAGATATCCAGAGGCCCGAAGTTCGATTACTGGTTGACGAGTTAACTTTTTCATATCAGTATTTAATTAAAAATCCAATGACATTGGTCTATAAAGTATATACTAGTTTGTTCTACTGTTTGTCTTACGTAACCGAAATGGAATTAGAACAAACATCGTATTGTTGACACTTAATTATACACAAATAATTATATATGAATAATATATTATATTGTGGAAATAACAATTATCACTGCATGGTCATTTATTAACATTTGGTAAATACATTCGGTTTATTTAAAAGGATTATATTTATTGTTGATCAACACATTTCGCCACTACAATAAAAACTAAATACATTTGTCGAACAAGAAATTGAGACATGGACCTGCATACATAACAGATGAAGCTTCACAAATATAAGGACATGTATTCTGTAGTTTCAATATAGTCTCTGTCAAGATTCCTCAATGAATCAGAACACACCTTCGAAGTACTGATTCAACTAGTAATTAATAATCAAATACACAGAACTTTTTAATTAAGGAATCACTAAACGTGATATTTATCCCAATTACCGAGGAAATTCGTTTAGTTTACGCAGCTCCTGATCCTGCGTGAGGAATTTTTTAAGACATATGTGATGATTGCATCGTTTATTTAAAATTAGTTTCAACGTGCTTCAATTAATGTTAGCAAACTTAATATCATCTTTACTAAGTAAAATTCCCTATATATATATATATATATACATATATATATATATATATATATATATATATATATATATATATATATATATATATATGTATATATATATATATATATATATACAACTATATTAGTTTTAATCTTTATATCATATAATAATTTTCATTCATTTTCTTTTTCGCCTAAAGCATACTTTATTTACAACAATAATTATAGCAACCAACTTCTTATTTTTCATCTTCATGTTCTTCTTCTGCTGTGCTTCTTCGCCACCTCCACCGTTCGTTCTGTAGATATTAAACCGCCAACATAGATGTGTGTATACTCCTTACTCGCTTGTACAGTAAAAGTAACTTTTTACTAAACATTGTCGTCATACCTTTAAAGCTCATAATTTTAAATGCCTACGACTAAATACTCACGAGTTCAACAACAGTTTGTTACTCTGCTGCCATTGTTTCTCACTTCCATATACAATAATGTTAAATATATTATAAAAGCTTATACGAGAACTGATTTTAGCAGTTAAGGATTTGCCTTGAATTTCTCAATCAATTTTGAAGTTGGAAAATATACAATTTTTACGGTCTCTCCTAGGTATCACCACCCCAATCTTCGATCAAACTGGATAATGGTTATACCAAATGAAAGCTTACACAATGTTCTTTCGAATGGTGTACTTAGTAGCAAGTTTAAATACGTTTAAATTTTGTTAAATGGGTAAAAAAACATAACAACAGCGTTGGAAGTTGCAAAGTATAGCATTTCTACAGTCTCTCCCAAGTATCACCTCCACAACTTTCGATCAAACTTAGATAGATAAATTGAAAAGGCTATCCTGGACGGGCTACACTTCCACCATAAGGTCCATTGTGATGCCTAAAGATGTGAGGATGTGAGTGGAGTGGAAGACATTTTTTTTGTGTATAGACTAGGAATTGGTAGGATATGCGGCTGCAGCCGACTATGATAGGAACTATGCCGATATTCATCTGGAGTTCGTGAAGGAAACTGCAGAAAACCTTCTCAGGCATAGCCGGTTACTTCGTTCTTGTCCATATGCCGACAGTTTAGTCAATTAACCGCCCCTTTTTTTTTTCTTAATAATTGATAAACTGCCGATGTCGGGATTCGAACCCATAACCTCCCAGTTTCCAAGTAGGCGTACTGCGCAGACATAACGCCTTAGAGTGCTCGGCCACGCCTTAGAGTGGTTTTTGAGATGATTCCCGATGATTCCAGTTTAAATAATTTATTCATTTTGTTATAGAGTCTTGACGATTTAAATTCCTTGGCTGTTTCGATTCAAATATGTCAAGCTGGTTCATACAATACCGAAAATTAATTATCTACAAAAAAAATTAAGAAATGGAGAATTTTGAGTCCAGTTGGTCATTTAATATTCAATTTCCAAGTTGTTGTTCGAAGTCTATAGTCTGTATATAGATGTTATGTGTGGCACTCTTCCGATAGATTTTTCCAACTGTTATGATATATCGGATAAAAGATATCTCACAACGTTACCATATATAATTCATAATATACAACCAACCAACACAACTCTTCCATCCAGGTTTTAATCTGAAGATTTGTGATAGCTTTTTATTTATAAAACATGACGTCACATATGATAATAAAACTTTTTTATGGGTTAACTACTTGAAACAACTAACAATTCATGCAGAGATTAGTTGCAGATTGGGGCTGTACAACAGTAAGTAACATTTTATTTTTTACAATCACAAATTTTATTTATCCCGAGGCAATTTTGATTTAAAACGGAAGGGAAGAACACCAACTATTTAAAATTAAAATAGATATCGACATTGAAGTGCCGATAGCCAAATAAAAATAAAACCATAGTTAGTTATATTGTGAATTTAAAACTGATTTATGGGGACGTTCTCGTTTAATAAACTATTCCCCAAAATCAAAATAATGGTATTTTTAACATTAATGTATTTAAAAGTACTCAAGAGCGAGACCCAAAGGTTTTTGTATTTATTTCAGATTAAAAATATCCCTCTTTTATCAAGTGCCATGGCTCAACGCGATTTTTCCATAACAAACTAAATTTAAAAAAATATTCCTCTCGTAAAAAACATAATTCCGAGCTTTTTTTCTATGCTCATTATAAAATTGCCAAAAAAAAGTCCTCTCACAAATGACATTATGGATCATTTATCTTTTTTCTCTATTTTTTCTTGTCGCAACGTTGATCGTTGCGACAAGTAGGCATAAGATTATTTGTTTTATTCTGTAATCGAAAAAAATGAGAGGGAAATTCATTGATTCATAATGTCATTTGTGAGAGGAGTTTTTTTGGCAATTTTATAATAAGCATAGAAAAAAAGCTCGGAATTATGTTTTTTACGAGAGGAGTATTTTTTTTTTACTTAGTTTGTAATGGAAAAATCATGTTGAGCCATGGAACTTGTTAAAAGGAGGATATTTTTACTCTGAAATCTAGAGCACGGTAGTGCGTAAGGCCGAGTAAAAAATGAACGTTGGCTCTCGCTCGTGAGAACTGAGTGAGTAATGAGTTAGTATATCAAATCGTGAAGTCTCGCAAATATTCGTGTTGTATATGAATATGAATATATCCAGTGTATGTTTTAATTTAATAAACCGCGTATATGTAAAAAGTCTACACGTATATGCACGCATAAGAAATGCGTACGCATTCTGAATGCATTAAAAATGTATATGTTCGTACCCAGAACATTATATTCAACTGTATTATAATCCGGCTAGCCAGATTATAATCTGGTCATCACATTGTCAAACAACTGTTTTGATATATATTAATTATATATATTGTTTTGATATATATTAATGATATATATAAATTTCGATTCGCTTTAAATTTTATTAATAACTGTACGCCAATTAATGCCAGATGGTCAAAAAAGAAATCAAGTTTAGTGGGTTTAATATAATCTTATATATATAAAAGGGAAATATGTTGTGTGGTTATCCGAATTGTTTGGAGAACATTGGAGAATAGCCTAGATAAACTTTCCTTCCAAACTCTAGAAAAACTATCAGAAGTTCAAAATTCCAAACCGTTACAAAAGTTATAACTGTTTTCTGACCGTTCCAATGTTCTAAACGGTCCAAATCTTTAATATAGTTTATGGTTTCCATTGAAACACTTGCATTCACAAAATTTTGAAAATAAATGATTTGTCAATATAAATAAAAGTGTCTAGTCTCTGGCAACACACTTCCCCGACCACTCTGTATAAAACATGTATAATTAGTTGTGTGACACTTTATCTAGTAGCCAATTAATAAGACGAATACAAAATAATTATTAAAGAATAGCTATAAAAAAGTCTGTAAATAAAAATTCTGAAAATATCCTGTTATCAATGATGCATAATCCAATTATCGCATTACATGTGGAGTATAGTGGAAAAAAATTCATGCTCAATGATTCGTTCAAAAATTAATGCACACTGCTTGCTGTCTGCTATGAACGAGTATAATATGTTGTTTGCTAATATGTGTTCAAATCATGGCTGATAAAATGATTAAACTTTCCATAAAATCAAACCGTTTTGAATAATATTTCGTACTAACCAAAGATTTGATAAATATGTTAAACGTTTTGCAAGAACCATCGAAAATGTATTTAAAGCAAGAAAAATGATTTTTACAATGAATCGTCGAAAAGATTAAATCTTTATCGAAAATATCTAGTAGATGTCGAAAATGATCGTCGTGTCAAAAACTATATATTTATATATGTCTATACGTGCTCTGAAAGCCACAATTTGTAGTCGGATGAAGATGAAATTTGGTATGTGACGTGGTTTTTGTATTTTGGAAGGACGAGTTCGATAATGGACAAAATCGAATAGGGGAAAAGGGGGAGTTAGAGAGAGGGGGAAACAGAAAATCTTAAATTTCTCTTACAAATAAATCTTGAAAAAATTGATCTTAAGTAAAGTTTTAGTAAATAAATTTTACTTCAACAAAACTGATAAGGTAATGATGGGGAGACCTTACCTGTCGATATATTCTACTCATTAATGGAATGGGCCCTTCAAATACCGAAAGCATATGCGATACGAAATTTCATTTTTATCGGGCTGAAACTATAACCGTAAGAGAGTGTATACATACATGGAAATTTTTGCCGGTCACAGCTTAAATCCAATCGGAATGAAATTTATTTTTTATTCTGTATTTATTTTGAGAAAATTCGCTAAACGCAGCTCTTTTTAGTATATATTCTCCAATTTACTAACAAATCATATTCTCACGCATTGTATATATATATATATATATATATATATATATATATATATATATTTCCTTGGAATTTCAATCTGCATAGCCTATATATGAAACGATAAAATTAATTGAATTGAACGAAAAAAAAAAATTAATTACAGGAAATTTATAAATACTGGATTTTATCCGATAAATTGTTTATCGGGGATGGACACAAATTATTGCTGTTTTTTACACATTTATCTCAGGGGCATTAATCACTTCACAGGAACAACATATATATATATATATATATATATATATATATATATATATATATATATATATATATATATATATATATATATATATGTATCAAGAGCCAATTGAAAAATAAAGATATAGGAATGCAAAAAACAACAAAACCTTCTACGTCTTGTCTTACGATATCAGTGTTTGGTTCGTTGGTTCTATTGTTTTGTTTGTAATGAATTAAATAATTCCTAGTTTAAAATTACATTTTATTTAAATATACAGTTTGAAATTTAATTATTCTTTTAAAATATATACATGTACAGGATGGCCCACCCCCACATACCAAATATCAAACGATTTAAGTCTATCTATACTAATATTATAAAGAGTTTTGTATCTTTGAACGCTCTAATCTCAGAAACTCTCAGTCCGATTTGGAAAAATATTTTTGCGTTCGATAGCCTGTTTATTAAAAGAAGGTTATATGCTATAAAAAGTTCGCATTTCATGCATCTGTGCTGCGTGGTAGCTACAGTAAAACCTCACTTTTAAACGATGCGGGAAATGGTGCTTTAAACATAACAAACATAACAACTTCTGTATGAAATATTATTTCAGCTAATAGTTATTGGCACAATTTCATTACAAAGCCTATACGGGAATCTAATTGTTTAGATTAGATTCGATTCGAATTAGAAGCAAGTCTTATAAAGAGCTTTTGTATCGAGATCAATTTGATCTATTGTACCGCTTCAAAAGGTGTTCCAGGATTCCTATGATCCTATGGATCTAATCTGGCTAATGAGATTTGTCCATTCGAGGGCATTGGTCTAGAATGCCATACGTTGTGGGTTCGATTCCTAGATATGTATGGTTTTTTATAGCAAGCGTTTGATGTCAATGAATATTATGAATATAATCACTTGTCTAATAGACGAAATTTTTACCGAATCCATTTAGTTCTCGAACCAAGTTTAGGGATTAAATTTACTAATATTTTTGTTACAAACTTTTATTCAAAGTCTGTTTTTCATAAACCGAATGAATTCTGCTTAAAGTTTTAAATAAAGAAACAAACGCCATTTATAAAGTCGAATTTATATAGTAGAATTTGTATAGCCATATTTTTAAGCTCAGATATAGATTATATTTAGATATATCAAAAAGAAATGCGTTTGATGCGTTTTTTGGATGTGTGACATTCTGTACTGACTTATACAAATATAAAACAATATATATTTTTGTTGAGAGTTGAGCATAGCATAGAAAACTCGACTGCTATTATTACAATTTAACTATTTTCAAAATAGAAAATATAAGTTTTTATACAATTTTATGTAAATAAAACGAAAACAATATATAATTCGTTTCGTTACTATTTTAATGTTTATATTTTATAAATATTTATTATTATATACATTTTATATACAATATTGTTCAGCTTTATTTAGCTGATAACATAAATATTATTTTATTTTAAGATCCGATTTATTATTCAGGTTGATGAAAGTGTGTATCACTTTATCATAAGTTGGCCATATACTACTAGCATATTTTATATCAAGAGAATCAGGAGCCCACCAACCCCCCCCCCCCCCATCAATACATCAAACACAAAGAATATATATTGTACACATAGGTTGCATTCGTTTTGGGAGCTTACACGCTTTTAGCGCTCACCCTTATAAGCGCAATTTATTGGCGTTCGTCTATCCTTATGAAAGCTTACGTCCCACTTGAAAATGCTGTTCTTTTTAGCATTTTAAGCACGTGTAAGCGTCAGCATAATTATAGCTTGTTCCAAATTTTTCGCACATTTATTAAGAGTATTATTATACACTCATAATTAAATCATTTTATATCGATAGACCGCCTCAAAGTCGAGAAAAACTTAATTGAAGTTCGAAAAATTGACATGGGGAGAAATGGAGACTACCCAGTATTCCTACAGTATTTACAATATTCTTATTTTACAGTATTCACTACAGTCAGTATTCCTACCTTTTTTTTGTTCTTAATAAAAAAACGACACTTAAGAATCTTTTTAAAAAATAACTATCAATTATTGGATCTGTTCTGCGTGTTTAAAAAAAAAAACAACGAGAATTATTAACCTTCTCATTGTTTAGTTATAACAACACAAAGTGAAGCATTTTATAAACAAATATACGTGTTGGTACGCTAAACAGATACAACTAGGTAGTATTTGTAAATACGTATAGACAAGTATCGTATATATAAAATGTCTACCGGTACAGTTTTGGACAAAAATTATGGCTTATCATGCTATACGTTCCATCACTCTTACTATACACATACGCTACACAACTTCTTGACAATATTGCATCACGGCAACTATGTACCTTATAAACCAAAATTTTTAGCACAATTTTGAATATTTAATCTAACAACTATAAATCAAAACTGTGTTAGTAAATTAGACACTGTGTAACAAATATTGTATTAAAATATTCTTTGAATTATACCGTTTATTTAATTTGTTTTATTTGTCTTTCATATTTAGTTGCTGATTAGATTACAATAGTTTAATGAATATTTATAATATTAAAATAGACTATAAATTTACCTTTTTAAAATTGACATACTGTATACGCTGGAAAACTTTTGTTGTTCGAGCACACATAATATACACACACACAAATACACAAAAAAGTCAAAACAAAAAATCTATGCAAAAAAAAATGAAAAAAAACATTAAAAGTAGATTTTAATGCTTTTTAGTTTATAAAATCGTAAACTGACTTTTAAAAACTTTAATTTTAACTATTAAATAATAAATAAATAAATTTTCAATATGTGTTTGGGATTTACAAAAAAAAAAAGTATTGTTTGTATATTTTATATATTCGTTTATTCATTCATTTAAGGATGTTCCAGCATACCACCACTTTTCGACAGATTTTGCTCATTTTTTTCACAGGCTAAAAATAACGTCTTCTAATAAATATTGAAGTTTCTGAATTTTTGACCGTTTAGAATAATTAATATCAAAGTTGTCATTCGAAAAAATTCTCGACAGAATTTAAAAAAAAAACTAGGAGAGTAAAGCTAAATATTTATTACATAAATTAAATTAAAAAAATCGTGTGTTACCATTTTGTTTTCGAAATATAAAAGTTTAAAATTATTATTTTTCTTCAAAGTAACATTCTTTTGTATATGTGAACAGTGTATTTGTCTATGTGTTTTATATATGTGTTTATGTATTGGGGCTTGTGTTTATGTATATATGTGTTTATGTATAACACAGTGCTGGAGGAACGTCCTTAAGGTACAATGAGCACTACATATAGTCCATTTATAAAATTATTCAAAATCGTATATAGTACATTCATAAAAGTCCACAATAAAGTACATTATTTTTTGTCGTAACTTAAAAATTAAAATTTAATTTTTAAGCCCGGTATGACGGTACTATGGACGGGAAAATTGGACTATCGACCAATCCACCAATATCATTTTTATAGAAAATAAATATCGATATCATAAAAAATTTGTATTAACCACAGTTTTTACGTAAAAGAGGCACTCTCTTTGCAATTGAAAATTCTAAATATTTAATAAACCACAAAAAAAAATCTACCTTCATACAAAAAAAAAAAGAAAATACCTGGAAAACGATATATTTTATCATTTTATAATGAATATGAAAAATTTATAATCTGTGTCGACACAAAAATATTATAAAACAGAACAAGAAAATTAAATAAAATACCAAAAAACGAGGAATGAGAGAATATATATGCTGCACACAGGAAATACAGGATAAATTAAGAGGATATTTTTAGGTTTCTATGGTTTTGGTTATTTGTTTTGTGAAGATAAGAATATTAAATATAATATAATATACAGGGTATCTCCCTCCTCTCATTTAAAAACAATGGACTCGATTCCTCAACTATCCGATTCTGTCAAAAAAAGAAAATGGGTTCCCATTTGATAACAAAAACGTAGGATGATCTTCAAATAACCTTGAAGGCCATGGCTTGGGTGAAGATCAGCATTAGATGTCCTTATCCGAACAAAACAACTGTTTCCAGTATCGTTTTTCCCAAATTTGCTTCTTTGAAGAAATATACACGTAAGAGTTTGTGGCAAAAATTAAAAAGGCTCTTTAAGGAAGCGTTTTTGGGAAAAATGACACCGCGAAAAGTTGTTTTGTTCGGAAAAGGACATGTTATGGTAGTTTTTCATTTAACTATGGTCTCCTTCAAGGATATTTGAAGATCAACTTTCACATTTCTTACCGAGTTTTTATATTTTATTTTGTTCAGCTATCGGAATTTGTTATGCAAAAATATGGGTTTCTCTTAGAAAAATGCAAGGTTGATATTCAAATTACATTAAAGACCATGGTTAAAATCAATATCACTATCAGATTTCCCCCCCCCCCTTTCAAACCAAACAACTTTTACTCGGTTCATTTTCTCCATAAACGCTTCCTTGAAGAAATATTCTAGAGCATTGTTTAAAATGAGAGAGAGGAGAGACACTCTGTATAATATAATACAAAATTCCATAGTGTTAATAATATTATTATATTTACACAGATAGGACACATACAATAATTAATTGAACCTAGTCATGTGAGAAGTCAACTTAGAATTTATCATTAGTAGCATATTCGTCGACTGTTACGAACAATGTCGACATTTCTATTGTTTAAATGAATTGGTACTTAGTTATTTAGGGTAGGTCACACCAAAGTTGTTGTGCAGTTTTATGCAGAGAAACTGTTTATTCTACAAAAAGGTACAAGGTACCGTTTAAATGATGTCGATTTTGGAAAATGGTTATAGTATTTTTGTATGGAACATTTTTTATCGTTTTCAAAATTTCAGAAGTTATTTAGTAATCGATATTTAGTAATCAATGGGCTAGCAAAAATAAGCATCGACATACACTCCCGTTCAAAAAAAAATGAACAAACCTGAAATGTTAATTTTCTTATATTTCATAAAACTCTACAATTTTGTAACTCTCTGTATAATTATTTATTTATAAACAAAGATAAGTAGTATATATTTTAAATATGAAAAAAGAAATGGAAGTTTTATATTTTTTATTTATGTCAACAATTTATGTAAACAAAAACATTTACTACAAGAATAATCAAAATTGTGAGAGACTGATTCGGTTTAGGTCTGTTGTTTTTTTTTGAACGGGAGTGTACATTGCAAGTTAAATAAGAGCTTGTAAAAAAGATTAATAACTGCTTGAAATTTTAACTGATAAGTCGTAAAATCTAATTACACAGCACGTTAAAACAATCGTCAAAGATTTTTAGTTTTGCAACCACGGCACTGCGCGATCTAAACATAAAAACCGCAAATGCAAATATTAAAACAATGTTTACAATGCAAATACACCCGGGGACAAAAAACTGGGGTAACTTGTAATATTTGCAAATATTGTACTTCTCAAAATAGTTTTCTAAAATATGCTGGTTTTTACCTTTATAGAAGGAACACCTTCAGTTTAAAAGGCGATACAAACTTTAAATGATTGTAAAATAATGACACAAAATTTACTCAGACCTATTCGTGATCAGAGTGTATAAATGATCCAATTGTTTTGTCCCCAAGTATACATATTTTTTACCTGTATGAATGTTTTTACATGATAACAATTCAATTTTATTAATATTCGATATGTAATATTTTTTTAAAGTGTTGTTCGTTAGTCCAATTGCGGATTTAAATTTGTTAGACTTTTATTTAACACACAAAAAAAAAAAGATTCATCACTATTCGATTCCAGAAACAAATCTCTGACAGTATATATATTCAAATAAAAAACATCCGCATCAAAAACATAAATGAAGAAAAAATGGGATCAAGTTCTTGTGCTTGTTCTAAAACATTTTGCCATAAATTTAGTGAGGAAAGTTTTTTCTTAGTTTAACACTTGATAAGCCGAATACATATATTTCGTGTCATAAAAATTTTGTATAACTTGAGAATTTATTCCTTATTACACTTCAATTTTTGATGGGATGTCACCAGTTATTTTGGGCGTCACTACCTATTTATAATCTCATTGATCACGATTTGAAATCATTACAAATCGATGAGAAATGGAGTTAAAATTAGACAAAAATTAGTTGTCTCCGATTTCGATAAGAACTACTATTTAAGCTAATTTTAACCTAGCGAAAACGATTCTGTTGGTTAAAATACGATACGATTAACGGTTTTCAAGATATTAGATCCGTAGTGCTAAAATTCAAAACTGTATGAATTGAGATGCGAAAATTTTGAAATGTGCTGATCGGATGTTAAAATGAACCCGATTTTCGTACTGTTTGGCTCAAAATTACCCTAGAAAATAATTATTATAAACATCGAGAACAAAAATTTTCTTCACTTTTTTCACATTTTTTCCAAGGTGTACCCCTTAATAAAATCGCAAAAATTGAAGAAACATTTAATGTCCCCGAAATTGATAAAAACTTCGTTTTAAGCTAATTTGAACCTAGCGAAAACGATGGCGTTGGTTAAAATACGATACGATTAACGGTTTTCAAGATATTAGATCCGTAGTGCTAAAATTCAAAACTGTATGAATTGAGAAGCGAAAATTTTGAAATGTGCTAATCGGACGTAAAAATGAACCCGATTTTCGTACTGTTTGGCTCAAAATTACCCTAGAAAATGATTATTATAAACATCGAGAAGAAAAATTTTCTTCACTTTTTTCACATTTTTTCCAAGGGGTACCCCTTAATAAAATTGCAAAAATTGAAGAAAACTTTTTTGACCCCGATTTTGCTAAATACTTCGTTTTAAGCTAATTTGGACCCAGCGAAAACGATGGTGTTGGTTAAAATACGATACAATAAATGGGTTTCAAGATATGAGAACCATAGTCATTTTAAAATGACTATATGTATTCAGACTTCTATTTTAAATGATAAATGAAAATGATTGTATACTACAATCCTCAAACTTGGTGCAACGCACTCTCGTACATAAAAAAGCGTTGCCTGCAAGCTATTTGAATGAACATGTGTAACATCAAATCACATTGTTCAAACATTGTTCACATACACATACAAAAAAAAAAAGTGAATTTTGGTTTTTATTGAATTGGGAATACAGCAAAATATAGGTAGAGGTATATTTGTCAAAGCTTACATCCTAATACAGATTTCGTGTACACACTTTGTTCTGGCTGTTCGCTGTCTATCTATCCTGTAGCGTGAATGTTGGTTGTATGGAGAAAGTAAAACAAAACGCATGGTTGAATATTTTAATGTTTTTCGTTTTTTTTCACAAATAGATTTGAAATTGAAGTTTTTTTTTTTAGATTTTGCGTGTTTGATATTTGCAAGTTCGTTTCAATGCATATAAAAGTATTTATATAGAAATAATGACTGCATTATCCTTTATCCTAAAATCATGATTCAAATTACTATGGCAATACTTTATATTAATTATTAGAACATTAAAACTCTTAGACCATTACAAAAAAGGCTTAATTTATCATCTGAGAGAAAAAAACCTAGAAGTTAAAACAATTTTTCTCAAACTTTTGTAATTCTTTAGAAAAAATGCAAAAAAAATTTTGTTATCGATTTTAATAAAAATTAAATTTCAAGTTTATTTATTAATTTAAATAATAATAAACGGATGAAGCTCATACGGTGGAAATTTTCTCTTGACGCACTTTCGACAAAAAATTTGCTGCCAATTTGGCTGACATATACTCACATGATTTTATCGAAAGGTAATGAGGATCTGCCAAACATTTTAACACAGTGTATTTCATTAATGAACTTTACTTAAGATCCTAGGTTTAAGGGAATTAGTGGAGTGGAAGGAATTTTTGTGTGTAGACTAGAAATTGGTAGGATGTGCGGCTGCAACTGACTCTGATAGGAACTATGTAGATATTCATCTAGAGTTCGTGCAGGAAACTGCAGAAAACCTTCACAAGCAAAGTCGGTTACTTCGTTCTTGTCCATACGCCGACAGTTTACTCAATAAACCTCCCCCTTTTTTTTTCTTTTAATAATTGACAAACTGGCGATATCGGGATTCGAACCCATAACCTCCCAGTTCCCAAATAGACATAACGCCTTAAACCGCTCGGCTACTTGGCTAGTAACATATTTTCATATGTATACAGCTATATTGAAGCGTATCACGACGTATGTTTACATGCATTATCTTATGTTTATTGGTAGTAGTGTTCTTGACGAATCCAGGATTAAATTTTTGAAACTCCTGTATATGAACTAGTATTTCAATTACATGAATTTTAAAAAACTTTTCAGGCACATTTGATAAATGTGTTATCTACACACGTCGAGCCTACATATTAAAAACATAACAAACAAACAAAAAAACAACAATTTTGTTAGTCACCTAAAATCAATCACAAAAATCAGCTCGAACAGAATATCATTTTTCTTCCATGCATTTACAGTTTTTGTATTGAATTTTTGGTCCCACCACATTTTTTATACACTAAAAAAAAATAAAATAGTGAACCAACTGCGCCACGTAATTCAGATAAATGAATAAGCGAAATATCCCTAAAAATTGAAATAATGAGACTATTTTTATAAAGATTAATAAAATAATCATAGAAAACTTTAGGTTTTTTGAAATTACATGTCAAATTTTGCCCCAATTCCTAGTACAATTATTTGTATTTTATAAATACGTATTTCGACTACAATGTAGTCATCATCAGTATGAATAAGCTAATCATAACTATCTCTGGGATATGGAGTCAGAGATATGTTGCTCGTTGCTAATTTCGTGCGTATCTCACAATGTATATATGGAAGTTAAAAAAAACGTGTAAACTGACGCCTTTTATTGATTATATTATTTATGATGGCGAATGATTCAAAACACACCCTGTAAACATTTGAATACGCATCACATGATTTTGTAACATATTACACTCATAATCAACTACATAATGACATACTTATTCACATTCACATACACATGAACTCTCAAATAGGTCGAGAGTTGTAATCCAACAATTTGATTGCACTTTTAGACTGAAAAATAGCTGGCACAAGAAGTGTTTTCGTGATTTTCCACAACTATATTCTTTTTATTGTTAAAAATATATTGATTAAAAAGAAGGATGATTTTTTATAAAAAAAATTCTACGAAATTTTTCAACAAATCTTCTGAGAAATAAAAAACATAGTTTTTCCTAGAAATCCTTCTTCTAGAATAAAATTTTATTTATTTATTGTTTTTTTTTTTAATACAAAATCCAATATATAACGGTAAATTTTTTCCATTGTTTTTGTAAACTAGCGTTTATTTATATCCAATGCTAGTATGGCTGCCTTTCGGTTATATTATACCAACGGAAGTGACTAGCGTTTACTTTATTTGGCATTTAAGTAATATAGATAGATAGATTTGAGGGGTTGCCCTGGACGAGATACACTTCGGCCATAAGGTCCATTGTGATGTCTAAGGATGTGCGGATGTGAGTGGTGTGGAAGGAATTTTTGTGTATAGACTAGGAATTGAAAATAGGAAAACCTTCTCAAGTATAGCCGGTTAATTTGTTCTTGTCCATACGCCGACAGTTTAGTCAATCAACCGCCCCTCTTTTTTTCCAAATAAATGACAAACTGCCGATGTCGGTATTCGAACCCATAACTTCCCAGTTTCCAAGTAAACATACTGCGCAGACATGACGCCTTAGACGGCTCGCCCACTTGGACTGGTTGATTTAATATAACACAATAGACCTAAAAAAAAAACCATTTGGTTAACTCCTAAACGAGAATATGTAGAAAAAAATGGGAAAATTTTTTTACGAATGTGACGAAGCTTTGCACCTTGTCTACATTGCATTCATTCCCGTTCCAGTTAAAGCAACATAAATACCATAAACAAAACAATAATAATCATCTACCAACTGGATATGTAAATAATATTATGAGCTTTTTTTATTTGTTTTTGAAAAAATGTCAATGCTTTTAATTAATGTCTGTAAATATTTGTGTTTATTAATGAGGGTTTATATTATGTATTTTTATTTATTGTTGGATTCTATTTTTAACATTTTTTACGCTCAGGTCATCCAAACACCGGTCACATTTTATTCTTTTCTTAAATGATATAGGAGGGTCACTTCGTCAAAAATGATTCCTTTCAAATCAAGGAATTATTATGAAATTAATTTAGACTACAGTTGCGACCCAAATGTCAGACATAAATTTCTTGACTGTTCACACTTAAATAGATTTTTGGTGTTTGGACACTATCCAGGCACAAACGTAGAAAATTGTACGGAACTTGTATCCGAGCTGTCCACACACAAAAGAACATATTGCTGCTGATATTATAATTAAACAACGACGTAAACGCTATATTTATTACTATATAACAGAGGTGGGCAGGAGATGACTCGGCCAAGCTCTGAATGAAAGGTAGGGAAGAGAGATAGAGTTAATACAGGGTAACCTACCAATTATTAATATTTTCTTTTTTTAATTAAAACATTTTCTGAAAAAAATATAATAATACCAAATCTTTTTTATGGTCACTATTATACAAAGTAAATAATACAAGCAATCATTCAATACATACTCTGGAATTTTGGGCTGGTAATTAGGGTCATTAAATGTACCTTTTTAGTATAAATCATATTTTTGTATGAATAAAATAAAAATATATAAAAAATATACATAAATCTTTTGAACCTTTAAGTTTACCGCTGGACCATTGTAATAAAAGAGGGAAATTTTTGCAAAGGATAATTTTAAAAAGAATTAAAGTTTTGGAAATTCCAAATGATTTGTCTAAATATTTTACTATTCATATCCGAGAACTAATAAAGAATTATTTACCTGATTTAATTATTTTTTCTTCGTATGGAGTATGCTCAGTATAGTGTCATGGGAATTTGATGAATTAAGTTAAATTTTACATAAAGTGGGAATTTCAGTTCTTCGAGTTAGTCTACTTTGAATTGAAAAAGTGAAAAGTACTATTTGTAGTAGTGGAAATTATTTTTCGCATAATTTGTTTTTCAAAAAAAATAAAAGTAGTGAATTTAATAATGTAGAAGACATCGCAAGCAGTCTTGGATAAGTTCAGATTATTATTATTATTGTTATTATTATCATTATTGTTATTATTATTATTATTATGTTTTTTGGTGTATCTCTTCATACTGTAAAAGATATTATTTAAACAATAAATATTTTATAAAACTATTTCTAAATTGAATAAATTATTGGGCAATAATCGGTAGGACAACCTGTATTGAAACATCGTTCCGTCTTGCTTCAAAACATACCTTCTTTACTTACTCTCACCCAGCTTATGGAGAGCTCGTAAGGCTCAGACGAGCTGTCTGTGCCCACCTCTGCTATATAATATGTATATGGAATGTATGGAGTGTATGAAAAAATTGTCGAAAATGTTTGAAAGCCTGAAGAGACACTTGGACACTTGGATACAAGGTGTTTACACAGCCGCTGATTCGACACTAATTGTAGTCTCGCAATAAATACCACAATTAGAGACACCCGTGTGCACACATAGACACTCGGTGTCTCCACTGAATGTACGGTGTTATAGTGTCGTAGTCTTAACGAACCATAAAACTGTATCTAATAGAAAAATAAATGCCAAAAGCAAAAAACAAAATCGATTAAAAGTATAAACAAGATTATTCGAGATTTTGACACTTTTAAAATGGACTTGCACACTGGACTGTAAATAAAACACACCCGAAATTGTTAGTCATTTATGCGGATGCGTATAATCTCTGAAAAGGTAAATTCTTTTTAACATGAATGAAAACGTATATTTCTTACAAGATCATAAAACGTATGAATTATAATATAAACAAAACACATTGGACGGGACGAGAGACCCTTATCTATCATCAGTATCATGGAATGAAACCTTTTAATATAAAAATAAAAGGGAAATCTTAAAAGAACGTCTGATTGGGTCATCTGTGTTGATAATCTTTTACATTTACCATCTTGTTGTATACCATTTGAGGATATTACAAAGCAACCTGTTTACTTTACAAGGCTTTTACCGAACCGATCATGTACAATATATTTATATTAATATACTAGATGTTTATCATATATTGAAGGTAGATCATTTAATATGACGATTTTTACATATATATATATATATATATATATATATATATATATATATATATATATCATTTAATTAATTGATTGTCACTACTCTAGCTACGCCTGTGGTCCCGCCTCCTTACACTATGCGCTCTGTGATTGGTTGAATTTATCAATGTTTAATTGATTATATCTCAAAAAAGAAGCATCAAATCGAAAAACTTTATATAGTTTTCTTTATTTATAGTTCTCTTAGACACCACGTTTCTGAGACACCACGGTCTATAACAGAGCCCACTCACATCATTATTTTGTAACCTTTATTAATTTTTTAAACTGTACATTTTTTATGATGTGAGTGGAGAGGACAAGGAATTCATATGCAGATTAGGAATTGGTAGGTTGTGCGGCCGCAACCGACTTTGCCGAATTCATTGGCGATTGAACTATGCCGATATTCATCTGGAGTTCGTGAAGGGAAACTGCAGAAAACCTTCACAAGCATAGCCGATTACTTCGTTCTTGACCATACGCCGACAGTTTAGCCAATTAACCGCCCCAATAATTTTTTTAATAGACAAACTGCCGATGTTGGGATTCGAACTCATAATCTCCCGGTTCCAAGTAGAGCGCCTTAACAAGCGCGGCCACTTGATAGTATGGTTGACACAAATCAATTATACAGTTTTAGTCCATCACGACCATCACGGCGAAATCATCATGGAATACGAAAATATTCCCTAAAACAGAAATTTGGTGGACGCGTCGGTAAAAGTTGACGCGTGGATAAATTAATTACTTGCTCATACAATTTGACTTAATTCCACCTTGAATATTTTCGAAATGCATTGTCTTCGATATAGATATTGTATACACATTTTATATGAAACATCCCCAAATTATTTTTTGATTCGTACCTCGGATATAAGAATATAGAAGTTTCTTTTTTTGTGTCGAGGTTAGCGCGATGTTTTCTCTCTACTATACTACTTAGAGACGATATAAAAATCTGTCTATTCTCAGTAATACACCCACAAAGGAAAAAAAAATGTTATATCATATTTGAAGAAAGCCCCGGAATCCCCAGAGAATTTTTCTCCAAGAAAAATATGAAATGAAAAAAAATAGAAATTTTTTTTTAACAGAAAATATTATACTAAATAATATACTTATCGGGTTGTGGGTGTGGGTTGGGGTTGAGGAAGAGAAGGGGGTTTGCAAAATATGATGATTCAATCACTTTCAATTTTGAAGAATTGAAGCAAATAAGGATAAAATTTTTGTAAGTGATAATCTGTTTTTATTTTTGCTTTATAATTTATGCGATCAAAAACAATAAATATAAAAAAGGGACGAGTTTTCGGAGATATCCTTAATATAATAGTTTTGCCTCAGAAAATTAATGAGGACTTAGGCCTCTATAATAGTTTGTTCTTAAAAAGTGGGGATATAAATTCGGCCTGGCGCACTACCGTGCTCTAGATATTCATATAAACTCGCACTACCGTGTAAATTCGGGGGGGGGGGGGCGTAAATGTGTCGAAAATTGTGTATTTACGCCAGAAAGATTGGATGCATGACAAAAAGTGACGAAGCAAAAGTTGTTTGTTTTTAAGAGATAAATAGTTTTTGCATTTAAAGATTTTCCCTACTTTGTGCCCTTTAAAAGTACCAAGTCATACCACGCGGCACGGATGCAACGAACAAAAATATGATTATTGCATTATGTATTTCCCTATTTAAACTAATCATCTTAGTTCTTAAACCTTTTTTTTCTTAAATGTATATTTGGATGGCGACTTTTCAAATGTACACACTGTATAATATTTATGATACCTATATTAAAATTTTTTATTTTCACACAATTTTAAATTATATTCACTGCATACAAAGAAGAAGAAAAATCCAGTTAAAATTTCCTGGAAGAGCAATATGGATGTGTTGAAGGACAATTTCGTAAATCACTTTACACAGACCAACCATATTAGATTTCAATAAAATGTTTGGAGAGAATTTTTGCACTAGAAAAATTCATTTATAATTTTGGCAAATATACTTCTTTCATAAACTTCAGAAAATTCTCTCTCTTAAGGTTAATCGGACACATGTATAGGTAAAATCGGCAATGTATAGATAAAAATCTGAATTTTCGATATGTTCGAATTGCTAACTCATACGTATAAAATAATTTTATGAAAAAAATCTGACGAAGGCTTTTCATGTAGTTAATCATTAAAAATTTAACATGTTGTGAATAGCAAATGTTGAATGAACGTATACATTTTCGATAATGTTGTAGATTAAAAAATAACTTCTACTTCTAGTTTTATAAATTAAATTTCGTACATTACGTTAAAATAAAAAACAAAATAGTCTGACGAAGAGTTTTATAAATATCTTAATTAAAAAAATAAAAAATTCACGAAAATTTTCGTTAAATCGTCAAAAGACGATTATTTATTATTTTTCGTAATTAAATAATTACATAAATCCGATTACTAGTGATGTCAGACGCTATCTAAATTTAAATAATTGGTTAACAGGTTTAAATTTTTAATTTTGATTAAAAAGAGTGTTTCTGTTTATTATTAAATGTACTGTACTGTCCGGACAACCTTAAACAAAAATATTTTTTCGATAACTGAAAACCATGTGTGTGTACTCATATAAGAGTATATTATAGTTTGGATTATATTTATGTGTGTATGGATAAAACTTCTATGGAATATATCCAAAACAAATAATATTATATATTTATATAATATTATATATATATATATATATATATATATATATATATATATATATATATATATATATATATATATATATATATATATATATATATATATATATAAATATATTTGTTATATAAACTTTTTAATTTTATTGTATTATTACAAAATAAGTTTTTTTTCTGATGAATTTATTTTATTTTTGTTGTTGAATACAATAACTTTCATACAAATTGAAATATTTTTCAATACTCCCCCCCGTACAGAAGTTGTATTATATAATAGAAAAAAAAAGCGGAAGTGGTAGTGCCTAGTTATGAGTTTTAGAAAACAACATATTTGTATCTGATTTTTAATCCCAAAGCTATCGTTGAGTCCGGTTAACGTATTCACGCGTCTATAAACCTCAAATCACATAGAAATATCAATCAGTAATACTTTATTGGATTTTACAACTACATTTTTATATATTACATATCGAATATTAATAAAATTGAATTGTTATCATGTAAAAACATTTATACAGGTAAATAATATACTTGGGGACAAAACAATTGGGTCATTTGTACACTCTGATCATTTATACACTCTGATGAGTTTACGACGTTTTAAGACTTTTCATTCAAAATTCCAAGCAGTTATTAATCGTTTTTATAATGTTTGGTTTAATATTTATCATTATTTAAAATAATTTACTAAAATATTATAAATGTCCTGCAAATATGTTATTAATTTTACTCTACTCTGAACATTTTGGAAACTTATAATTTATGCTTTTTGAAGATTTACAGTTCGGTACACAACCATTTGCTGACATTATAAAATAGAATAAACGATTTTCTATAGTGAAAAATTTACATAAACAGGTAAATGTGTTTTATTTGTTGGTTTATACTCGCCAATGGGTCTTTTTATTAACGCTAGATAGAGTCTCTCTTAGGTGGAACACGAAAAGGACAAATGAGAAAAGGGAAAAGTTTTCGCAAACAAATAATTTGATCAAAAAGTAAATGTTTTGTGTATTGAAAAAATGTTGTATTCAGCATGTAGAACAACCTTTAGATTCCACACATATATATATATATATATATATATATATATATATATCTAATATATAAAATTCTCGTATATATATATATATATATATATATATATATATATATATAATACTGAATAAATAAATACCAATATATTGAATTGGAAATGCTTTAAATATAAAATTCATCCATACAAATATTTTTCAATGAATTTTTACAAAAACTTGTGTTCAGAAAAACTTTGTTTGTATGCGGTTGGTGTTGAAGTATTGAACTATTTACAATTTGCCAAACAACTCTAAACTATGTTGATAATAATAATAATATTTGCTACATTTATTCCAATACTTTTTACCTCTATATACACGTATAATGTCGAGGTATTGTGTTTTTGATGCTGAAAATCTATAGTGAGATTTTACCGAATCATATTAGAAAAATTATTATTTATATACATTATATCATTGATAATATGGCTCGTAATTCTACTATTCTTCTTTTATCAGAAACATGAGTCATAATGATGAAGACATTCATGTACCTAATTTCAACTATATACTCAAATTGAAATGTTATAATGATCTAGCTATAATCTATAATATTGTCTTGTATTTCAATATCCAAAAATCATATCACATACAAACAAAATTATAGTCCACTGAAAATCGTGCGCTGGGGGTAACCAAAGGTACAAAATTTAAAACTTAGTACAACATAGAGCCAAAAATAACAAGTAGTGTATCAAACATTTTGTCGTAAACGAAATAAACGATACTCATTTGAATCTAAATAATTTCCATTATTTTATTTCATTATGGTGTGTATATATTCTACTTCTATGTTGAATTCATTGATATATGTTAAACACTGTACATAGAGGTTGTGTGCATGTTTCACACTTTATTATTTATGATTTGGTTCTGGTTGTTGATCGTAAAAGTATTACAAAAATCTCTGATGTCAGAAACATTCACACATATCGATTATATTCAATAATATTGAATAACCCATATTATATATTTTTTATTTATCGAACAATTTAATTGAAATTCTTAACATAATATTTATGTAGGTTATTCATTCACAAATTGTAAACCGGTAGTTACGTGACTAAACTTAGTAGAAGTAACATTTTCTTCTTAATGATACGATTATTAAATGATTATGACTACTTTGCAATCAAAACACATGGATTCATTTATATTTGTAATTATATCCTTAAAAACTTATATTTTTAATTATTTCCTGATTGCAGTCCCACAGTCTCCGCTATATCCGATAAATGATACGGAGCATTTTTTTTTACTTCCGTCAATAATGAAAAGCAAAGACCCGAAAAATAGGGTTAATATGTATTTTCTTAAATATACAATTTTTGTTCTTTGTGTATAAAATAACTTTGAAAAGTTAATAAGGTTTACATTCAACACAAAGCTTTTAAACTATTTAATTACGTGTTAACTTGGAACATTCATACGTGAGATTTGATAATGGGTAACACTTTTAATCTTTGATATTTGGCAAATTTAATCACGTAATTAAAATTCATTTGAATTGCTTTCTCAAAATTCATTGGGAAAAGTTATCAACGATTAAAAATCAAATTTTTAACATAAAGCCTTTATAGGATTATAGTTTTATTTAAACTTGTTACTAAATTAGTGCGCCCCCTTATATATACGTCCGTGACATTACTATAGTCAACTGTAGTAATTTCAATAATTTGTTTCTTGTACAAAAACAAAATTATTATTATTTTTTCTTTATTAAATAAATATTCTTATATAATATTTACATTTGGTATTATAAGTTTTTACTTGAATATAATATTTTTATACTGGGTGTCCCGTAAATGACGGACACCACTGAAGATATGGATAGAAAAAATTGAATTCTGAGACAAAAAGTCCTTTACCATTTTTTAATCAAAAGCATAGGTAATTAATTATTAATTAAAATAAGTAACCAATCAGAGGCATCCAATAGCGTGTGTGAGTGAGTGTTTGTAAGTATGTTAGTGGGGAATGTATGTACGTGTGTCTGTCGTAACCCAGTGCGCGCCTCTGATTGGTTACTTATTTTAATTAATAACTAATTACCTGTACATCTGGTTAAAAAATAGTAAAGGACTTTTCGTCTCAGAATTCAATTTTCTATCGATACCTTCAGTTGTGTGTGTGACTTACGCGTCACCCAGTATATTTATTTTATATACAGGATGAGTCGGAAGGAACGGAACACACTCCAGGAAAAAACCCATATGTTCTTGTCTGATTTTCATTTGTTTTCAAGTTCCAGCGGTAATTAAAAATAATTAATTACAAAATAATTGATAACTTTGTCTTTCTGATCATCTGTCATGGCATTGTGACAGTTATTTAACGTTTATAAAAAAAAAACTTAAATCGCAAAAGAACATATTCGTTTTTTTTTTGCATTATTTTTACGTGTGTATTACACTCCTAGAGTTTGGTGCGTTCGTCCCGATTCACTCTGTATTTCATTACTTTGTTTCATATATATTTATATGTTTTGACATGTTAATAAGCACGGATACTTTTTATATGATTTATATAACATAGTTTTATATTGCAACTTAACAAATAACTTCGTTCATATTTCTTTCATTTTTTTTTATTTGTAAAATAACTAATATGCATGTAAGAAATCAAATTAAATAAATTTTTCCAGATATAAAAGTTATTTTTAAAACATCGTTGTATAGGATGGCGCGCATAAGTAACGTTATGATTTAATTAGTGAATACATTTTTTGTTTACGTATTTTTTTCTTCAGAATTAACTTTGAAAAACTTGGGAAATTTATTATGGAAAGACTCAGCATAGAACAAAGAACCAAAGTTGTTCAATTTTATTTTGAAAGTCGATTTCGATTCAGACACAAAGATCGATATCGAAATTTCTTCCGACAATTTACCGATTGGTTCAGCGTTTTCGGCAACGTGGGGTTGTCTGTGATCTTCCGCGTGCTGGAAGACCTCGTACAGTTCAAAATGATGTGAACTTTCTCAGCAGGTGATGTCTAGGCGGTCTTTGCAAAGACTTTTACATACGTTACACCTTTTCCCATATAAGATTCAATTGGTTCACGAATTAAAACCAAATGATGCACAAATACGCATTCATTAAATAAATCATAACGTTATTTATGCGACACCCTATAGAACTAACTTAAACAACTTTTTAAATTATAGCTGTATTTTTGTTTGAAACGTTATCGATCTTAACTTAAAGAACAATTTCGATTAGTGTTGTGGACTTGTTAAAGCCACTGTTTGAAAATCCTTCTACACAACATGATGAATTTATATAGAAACATGTGTTGATTTGTAATCGCAGTTCGACAGAAAAAAACATTTAATAAAATATTATTTTATAAATTTATTTCAAATAGTTTTTTTTAATAAATTACATTTTACACAGAAATTATAATCATAATAATATTGATGTTACATTAATTTTTTTATATATAAAAAAAAAAAAAAAACGTTATTTTATATACTCAAGCTCTAACGATCAGGATTCCGTAGAAAAAATATTTCATTCCTAAAACTAAACTTGAAATAACAATGGGGTTGTATTTTTTATATTTGTTAATTTACTCATCCAATTATAACAAATAATATTGCTACTGAACACCGTATATAATAATGGTTAGCATCATTATATATATATATATATATATATATATATATATATATATATATATATATATATATATATATATATATATATATATATATATATATATATATATATATATATATATATATAATGATACTAACCATTATTTTAAAATGGCTATTTAAAACAAAACATTATTACTCTATGGAATTGATTTCAGTAAAACGATATACATTTAAATATATTTATAATGTTTTATATTACATGATAAATTAAACATCATTACGTCTAAATGTAACTATAGTGAGTGCTTGCATCAATTCATCAATCACCCATCAATAATCATACAATATATATTTTATTTTTTATTACAAAATAAAAGTAATCAATTTAACATGAAATTTGGTATGAGTGTATCTATCTATCTATCAGAAAATGTTCCTTTTTTTATAAATTAACTTAATTTTTAGATAGAGAGATAGATTGTAGAGTTTGCCCTGGAAGGTCAATCATAAGGTCCATTGTGATGCCTAAGGATGTGTGGATGTGAGTGGAACGGAAGGAATTTTTGTTTATAGACTAGGAATTGGTAGGATATGCGGCTGCAGCCGACTATGATAGGAATTATACCGATATTCATCTGGAGTTCGTGAAGGAAACTGCAGTAAACCTTCTCAAGCATAGCCGGTTACTTCGTTCTTGTCCATACGCCGACAGTTTAGTCAATTAACCACCCGTTTTTTTCCTAATAATTGACAAACTGCCGATGTCGGGATTCGTATCCATAACCTACAGTTTCCCAGTAGGCATACTGCGCAGACATTACGCCTTAAACTTAATTGTTAGTTTAGGTAACTTAATTGTTAGTTTCACTTATTTTAATTCATTCATCTCATACATTTTTTGTTTTAATGAACAAAAGAAACGAAATACTTCGTCTCCGAAATAACCGATTTATTTTCTATTCATATTTCAATAAAATAAAAGCAACGTTGAAAAGCTTCTAACTGGGGAGTACCTATTAAAATATATACATAAAACTTTAATCTTAATACAATTTGTTCATGACAAAAATATATATATTTATAAAATAGAGAAAATTTTCTCTTTTATAAAATTCAAAAATTGTATATTCAATCTTGAAAAACTTTTTGCCTTAAGGTAGAAAAAACCTTTTCTAATTTAAAATAATATTACTCTATATACAATACCTACCCCTACACTTTCGATACAAACATCGGAACTGCTGATGGAATAATTAGTTTTTTAATTAAAATTTGTGTTCAAAAATTGAAACACAAATTAGTTGGGTGTTCGTTATCGTCTTTTTGCCGTGTCGTTCGTTCGCAAGAAATAACAACATACACAGAATTTCTACCCCACACAACAAAGTCTATTTATTACGTGAAAATTGTGAAAAACTTATTAAATTATTTTAGAAGTTAGACATTATTCTTTAACGAAAACATATATAGCATATTTTATAAGAAAACATGACATAATTTATTATGGGCGTTGGTAAATGTCGCACTTGATGTCGCACGGGTTTTTGACGATGTTTTTAAAAATACAATACGAAAGAAATTTGTCACCAAGAAGCTATACAGGTGTCACAGACTTTAATCGGGAAAATGGAATAAGCGATAGATCGCCTATAAATAAGAACAAAAGCTCATTTGAACTTGAATGTTTTAAAGCTTCGTTTTCGAGAAAACGCTGTATTCGAGTATTTATTAATACTTACCAGCAATTTAGGTATTACACAACGGAAATGAAAAAAATAGATAAAATGGAACCAATAGAAGAAGAGTTTCTAAATTATTTAAGGGCGTTCCCAAAGAGCAGTCGTGCTCAACTTATAAAATATTCCATTATGTAAACTACAATAGATCAAATAAAATATAGTTGAAGTACAGTGTTACTTTTTGCTGTACTAACACTGTACCTCAACTATATTTTATTTGATCTATTGTACTTTACATAATGGAAGTTGAGCACTTAAACAATATTTATAAGATAATTAATACCGACCACTTGTTTTTGTTATTTTTGTTGAAAGATATTTGTTATATCTTCCATTACTTATTCTCAGTTTTGCGTACCCCTTTTTCCAAGACCGATTTTGTGCCTTCATGAACTTGAAACATACTTAAAAGTATTTTCATTCCGATTAGACAATCATTGTGACCAGAAGTGCTTCTACACCGGCACATATTCGCAGAGAACCATACGAAATGATTTATTGTTTGTGAAAATTGCGGAATTTATTTCAACCCTTTATATTACATAAAGAAGAAAATCATAAATATAATCAATTTTTTATTATATTTATATATATATATATATATATATATATATATATATATGTATATATATATATATATTATATTTATATTATATAAAACAGAATTTTCTTTCATTTTCTTGTGTTGAAAGATATTTTCTTTAAGCTGTTTATATTAGTTTATAGAGAAAAGTTAAATATATTTGCAATGTATTTCAAAATCATATAAAAATCTATAATTTAAATGTAATTTAGTTTTTTCAACGCTTTTCGAGCTTTACAGAAAACTATAAAGCTTCGAAATGTTTTGTAAAATGAGATTAAAGTATTGTTTACAGAGTGTATTACATTTTCGTGTCAGAAAGTGAATTCTATGGTAATGTGGAAAACTGAGAAACAAACAGAGAAAACAAAGCTGTTGAAAGTTCTCCCTTCCTGCGAAAGCGATTTGCAAGCATCTTTTTGAAAAGCAGTTAACAGCTGCGAAACTTGGATTCTACTTCAACCTGTTATCTGTAAATATTTTTTTTTATACCCGGTATATAATATATACCAGGGTATATTAAATTTAGTCCCGACTTTGTAACAGTAGTCAATTAAGTTTTGGTAAAGGTGTTCATAAAACGATCTAATTTGTCCATTTTGGCATATCCGTCTATCTATCAACACGATAAATCAAAAACAAAAGCGAGCCGAAATTTTGTATAAGTATTCTCTAGAGCTAAAAAGTGAGGACAGTTCGCGAATGTGCAAAATCGGACCATGCTTGGACAAAATGGACAAAACTGTTTATTTTTGAAAGCGTAAGAGATAGAACAAAAGTAAGAAGACAAAAAATGTTCCTTTTTTAAAAATTAACAACTTTTATTTGATACTCTTTTTCATAAACTCAGTATATAACGGGTATTTATGCAATGTACTCAGTTTATTGTTATTTTCATTTGTTTAATGTCCAAATTGAACTCTTCCATAAGTTTGAATATTGCACAAATTTTATTTCGCACAGTCTACGAAATTCTATTTTCCAAGTATGCTCAAAAAATTTTTCTTATATCAGTTTTTTTTTATATAGAATTATACTTCCATATTAACTAACACAATTCCCGATTTTTTTCTCTATTTTAAACATGAATGAAGCAAATGAACAAAAAAAAAAAAGAAACAGGAGCTAGCATGTTCCTTATGCTATCTTCTGCATAGAAGCAGTTATTATTATATACGACAACGAGAAATCCGTTGAACAAAAAACAGGAGAGTATCTCAGCTTTTTGAATCCACATTCTCTATCATTATGTTATGTTTCCTTTGTTGCGTCAGTAAAGTCAGATCAGTCCAAGTAGTCGAACGGTCTAAAGCGTTATGTCTGCGCAGTATGCATACTTGGAAACTGGGAGGTTATGGGTTCGAATCCCGACAGCGGCAGTTTGTCAATGACCTTTTTTAATGACTTGATGGGTGGGAACAGGCAATAAAAGTGGCATGTAATTCAAATTTCAACCGTTTTTCTTTAGCTTTTTTCGAGTTTTCAATTACAATTTCATCAAACTGGAGAATCTACTTCGAAAGAGCATCCATCATGTTAAATTTAGTTTCGTAGAAGCTTCGGGTTTTTTCATGCATTTTCATCACCTCGCGTGAACTTGACGCGTTGGAAATTATTTCATTCATATCATTAAGCAAATTTTTTTAAACATAATATAAAAATTCATATAGATTTTTGTGGAAATCGAACCCACAACCATTTGCATTACACAATAGTGAAATACTAAGTAAGCCACAAAGATGCTATGTGGAATGTTGGAAAGCTTTCCCAATAGAGAATCAATGTTAAATATTATTTAATACTGGCTGGCCGTGTGGTTACTGTGTGAAGTCAGTCAGTACACATGTAATTAGAGTCATCTCATACATACAAACATCTGGATAGTGTATACTGTATGCGTATGCTTGTTTGTCACTCTCATTACATGTGTACTGACTGACTTCATACAGTAACCACACGGCCAGCCAGTAATAAATAATATTTAACATTGATTCTCTATTGGGAAAGCTTTCCAACATTCACGGTATAGTTTATCACTGTCTTGATGTGCGATAACTTTTTGATTTGACTATTTACATTTAGTAATTGCAATTGTAACTTCATATAGTTATCGAGAGGACATCACATCGCCCATCGTACACCCAACAAAATTATATATACAATAATTTCTAAGCAGTAGCAATATCTGTCATAAGTATGCTCTACCTGAATATCGTATACATCTATACTCGTAGAGGGTAGAGGTAAAAGCTATTATATACCGTGTGATCATTTGAAAAGTTACCACCTAAATATCATTTTAAATGTGGATTTTAGAAAAAAATGCCTGCGTAGTAAAATTTATCTCTTAAACGGTGCAAGATAGGGAAAATCTTACAAATACAAAAAAATGTTTATCTCATATAAAGAAACATCTTTTGTTTGAAACGTTTTTTCATGCATCCAATTTTTCTAGCATAAATACAAAATTTTTGTGCTCGAAATATTACATTAAAACTATGGAATCAGTCTCTCACAATTTTGATTATTCTTGTAGTAAATGTTTTTTACTATACTTGCATTTCTTTTCTCACACTTAAAATATTTACTAGTTATCTTTGTTTATAAATGAATAATTATACAGAGAGTTACAAAAGTGAGGAGTTTTATGAAATGTAAGAAAATTAACATTTCAGGTCTGTTCAATTTTATTGAACGGGAGTGTACATGAGAAACAGCTTCAAACTATATTTGTTATATTTTTCTGATACAAATATTTCTTTTATCAAAATTTTCTCGTACCGTTTAAAAATTAGGTTTTTACACAAAAGTTACAGACAAAAGTTGCTCAATTTATAGGGGGAAACGTAATCAATAACTATATTTTTCTTGGATGAATCCGTGTCCGCGTTTTATAAATTATTTCAAAAAACACTAATAACTTTTGTTTGAACCATACGTTTTTCTAAAATACATATTTAAAAAAATACATTTAAGTGACTTTTCAAATGATCACACGGTATATTTAGTCTCTTGAGTGAACGATGATGAGACAACTTCAGTGACAAACTACTAGTCGTTGCAACTTGTAGTGTATAGTACATAGTAAGACCTTCCCACTAGTGACTAGAGGTAGTATGTCGTTTGATAGTAAGTAGCAAGTTGTATTTCATATCGCTGTACAACAAGAGAGTATCTATCTATAAAATGCATCTAATATAATTGTTTGTATCTTTTAAAGATACACGTAGTAGATACAAATATAATGCTATTTTTTTTATCAGAAAAAAACTTTTTACTCTCTCTCTTAAAAATTATTTATACAGAGTGTCACACACTTAGATTTAAATGTGTAACGACGTCATTCTGTACACCCAACGAAGAATATTTGCTGTATTGTTGCGATATCCTCAAGTTTTAACTATCACATAACATGAACGATTCGAGATGGTTTTTAGATGGTTTAGAGATTGTCTTTGTAATCAGTCCGTATGGTTGTTAAAGGCGATCTGCTCACTGGGAACTGGGAGTTTGTCGGCGTATGGACAAGTACGAATGTTACCAGCTATGCTTGTGAAGGTTTTCTGCAGTTTCCTTTCAGAAACATCAGATGAATATCGGCATAGTGCCTATCAAAGTTGGCTGTCCAAATTTCTTGTCCTTTAGGGTTCGGTAAAATTGCCTGTGAAGGCCTACTTGCAGGTTTTACTATCTCACAGTATGTACCAAAAACTTGAACGTAATGGATGACACATTTTGTTCCTTTTAAATCTCTGTTTAACTGTTTAGAGCATCGTTACGCCCAACGTTTCTCAGCCGTATAACTCGAGATCTATTCATCCTAGGTGAATTTTGTTCCTAGATAGATAGATTAATCCTAAACGGGCTGCACAGAGAAGGAATTATGATAGGTACTATTATGATAGGTACTATGCCGATATTCATCTGGAATTCGTTAAGGAAACTGCAGAAAACCTTCTCAAACATAACCGGCTATTTCGTTCTGTCCATACGCCGACAATTTAGTCAATTAACCGCCCCTTTTTTGAATAATTGACAAACTGCCGATGTCGGGATTCGAACACATAACCTGCCAGTTTCCAAGTATGCATACTGTGCAGACATAATGCCTTAGACCGCTCGGCTACTTGGTCAGTTTTGTTCCTAGGTGAATTTTTTTGGATAGAAATATATTTGGAAAAAATTTAATAATGACCTCTATTAACGTTAAACCGATAGTTTACGAGATATTTGAAGAAAAAAAATCATATTTTCACCTGCAATATTTTGTATAGTGTCACTAAACTACGATTTATGTGAATTTCGACAAAAAAAAAACTAATTTTTGTATTCAACTTAACTCTTAGTTTTGTTAGTGATCTCGAATCGCATTTCGTATCGCATTTCTGTATCTTCTATATGAATATTTAATAGAAAGATTTTTCTTATTTTCTAAAATTTACAATTCCTATGTTTCTTCAAATGATATAAATAAAATAATAATGTTTTCTTTTTGATATCTGCTCAAGCTTTAGAATTCACTTTGAACATCTTGTAGGCGTTATTAATGTATCATAGTTTTCTAGGTAGCGTCGAATATTTATTTTTAATACATACACTACTATATGGGCCACAAAAGTAGCGTTCATTTTACAAAATTTTTAGTTCATCTTATTCATTTGGTTTTTGGGGAAAATCTTTCGAATAAAAGTTGTTAGTATATTTATAACGAACAAATTTAACCGCATTTTTTGGAAAACCGAATGAATAGGACTCAAATCAGTGATAAAATTTTGAAAAATTTGCTACTTTTGTGACCATGTGTACTCATATCACTTATATATTACTTAGGTCCAATTGAAATTTAGTCAAGTATTTTCATGCTTTCGAAAATCCCTGTAAGCACTCAATTAGTGAAAGGAAACTGCAAAAAATCTTCACAAGGATAGCTGGTTACTTTTAGTTCTTGTTCATACGCCGACAGTTTAGTCAATTAACCGCCCCATTAATTTTTTTAAATATTTTTTTATTGATTTCATTGACAAACTGCCAGTGTTGGGAATCGAACCAGCAACCTACTAGTTCTGAGCTGTTTGTGTTTGACCTAGACCACAAAGACTGGTATTTAAAATAGAAAATAATTCTCATATTTTCTATTTTATGAAAACCCAACTCGGGTGCTGGGGGGTTAAAACATGGAGGACTGAATTTGTTTTAAACCCCATGTCCTGTGTATTTTGTATAATGAGTTTAAAATATTATTTTTATTTTTATGTAAAGTTAATTATTTAAATATACCACGGTATTTATAGAGATTGTTGTTGTTTGGTATAATACAAGCTCAGTTTTTAAATAGTATTATTTGTTGACGGGATTTATTTTAATTTTATTTATTTTTTATTCCTGCGGGCTAAACTTCTTTTAATGTTTTTTTCTCTCTATTATTACGATTATTATTACGATATCCATCCGACTACATACATTATTTTGTTATTAATATCGTTTTTACAATTAATTATATTTTTTTACAAATAACGAAACAAAAAATTAACGACAAAAGGAAAAATTCGTTACGTAGGGTCTGCGTTAACTCAGCGAGAATTTTCTCAAAATAAATACATCGTTTCTCTTTTGGAAATAGATCTTAATCAATTTTTGTCCTATTAAGGTTCATGGCAGCCTAGGAATTGTTAGAGTCGCCGCAGATATATATATATATATATATATATATATATATATATATATATATATATATATATATATATATATTTATATATATATATATATATATTTATATATATATATATATATATATTTATATATATATATATTTATATATATATATATATATATATATATATATATATATATATGGGGTGTCCCATAATTCACGTAAGATTTAAATTTGCCGCCATTTGTGCGGTAAAGTGTTGCCAACCAAAAAAAGAATTCAATTTGCTAGTTTGACAGTTTTTGAACTAAAATTTCAAATTCGCCGCAATATCTAGATCAGTTTTTGTATTATAAATACGTATTTCGACTCATTATCAGTTTAAATTAGCTAGTCGTAATTTATTGTTTGACAATTAGAAATAGATAGAAAATCGAAATCAATAGATAAAGATAAAACTAAATAAAAAAATTATACAAAATAAATTAAAATATAATTAATTTTATTGAAATTACTCTTGTTAAGATTGCTTTCATTCAAATTTACTCTTCTTAAACATCATTCTTATTAAAATTACTATTTGTGGCCATGTTTCATGTACACAAGGGAAAAATTAATTGAAAAAAAAGTTGTTTAAGGAACGCAGTCATCTGTTTTCGTTTGTTATACGGGAAGGCGCTTGAAATACTAAATAAAGGTATTTAATATAATTAACTGAAAAATTAATTGATTCCCATGGGTTTCAATTAATTAATGCCCATGAGCTGTTTTTAATGGATCTTTAAAAAGTGTAAATTAATGTTTATCATTCTTTTTTATACAGTATATAATTAAAACCTTTTTCCCTTGCCCTCAATTTCTCTAGTACAATGGTTGTCAAAAATTGATGATAGTTCTTAATATTTAAATTCGATTTGTGCCTTATTGATTCGGTTGTCGAAAATATGCTTGGGATAAAAGTTGCTCATTAGAAATATAGTAATTTATTCGAAACGTTTTCCTTCGATTTCTCGAAAAAAAACTTTTTTTGCAGTTTAATTTTTTTAAACCGTTATAAAATGGTTAATTTTTTACCAAAATAGACTTAATGAGTCAGCCCTTATGTTTATTTTCTTTCATTTACCCGATTTAGCCCAAAAAATACTCATTTCTATTTGAAAACACACAATTTGACCAAAAAGCTCACAATAAGATGCCCCCCTTCAAACAAACTAATTATTATTCGGGTCATTTTTGTTTGAAAACGCAAAAAAAAATATTCAGGTGCATTTGTTACAATGAGACGCTGTGTAATTATACAGTAATACATATGCTTAGAATGTGATCTACTGTTTCACATATATTATAATAGAGTATACACCATTCGTAAATGACAGGTTATTGGTTCACCCAATTTCAAGAAAGAACCTTTTTTTTGCGGTAATAAACCATCAAACTTGATTATATAATATTATAATTCAATATACTGACCTCGTCGCCAATATACCTGCTGATACACATGGCCACAAAAGTAGCAGGGATTTTTCAAAATTTTATAATAAATCTGTGCCGTATTTATGTAGTTTTCGAAAAACAGATTCGGTTAAAAGTTGTTCCTTTTGAATATTGTTTAAAAAAATTGTATTCGAAACATTTTCCCAAAACTTGAATGAATAAGGCTCCTCAAATCAACAAAAAAAATGAATGAATGCTACTTTTGTGACCCATAGTATACATACCATCATAATAGAGAGCATTTGAGGAAAAACGAAACCTTTATAAATTTCATTTTCACCTTAATCATTTAGTATTCCTGGAGATATAAAAAACTGAAGAAAAAAAAAACACACACACAAAATTTCATCCCTAGTAACATATTATAACAATATCAGATAATTCAACACATATTGTGTCACCAATTTAGTTGAGAAAAAACGTGAATGACCGAAAAAATGAGACCGTAAAATATGGTATACGTTTTATTTATCTAAAATAAGTTTGGGAAATATTGAAGCTGCAGTTACCTTTTTTTAACTACAGAGATGTTATAAGTTGTATGCATGTTTATTTTTGTATATTGGCTATTTTACACATGTAACTTTTCATGCAACTATTCATAACGCATACTTTGGCGAGCAAGCGCAGTAGTATTTTTTGATGAAACTATGCTGTTTTAACACAATAGACCTGGCGTCTATTTCGATGCAATCTTGTATGTAACTTTAGATGTAAGAATCGGGTGATTGGTTTATTTCCTTGTGATTGGTTTACTATGATCATGTGACTGAAGTGGTTGACAAAGAAAGAAATATTTAGCAAGACGAGAGTTATAAGCTATTAACAAAACATGCGATTGATATATTTCTGCATGTACATATAGATGTAAGTCTCGTTATATCACATACATTTATTGTGATTGAAAACTTTCATCAAAATTTGTAAAACGGACTAAGTTTGTGGCATCGTCGCTAGCGAGAGGATGAATGAACTGAATTTCCATACAGCTTTTGAAGTTATACTTCTTTTGACGCGTTATGAGAATCCGATCAGAGTGTATTCTCAGCATAATACTTGATGTAGCACATAAGTGACCCTACTCTTCAGTGGACAATGACTTTGTGCTTGCTATGATTTTTGCATATTGAAAGATAAGACAATATTATTTTGGTAAATAGCTACAACACCAGCTAGAATATTAAAACATTTAAAGTTGACTTTATACAGTTAAAATTAGGTACAGGAATGTCTTCATCATTATTACTTCATTATTACTCATTATGGGTTTGTATACTTTGTATATTAGATGTATTTATTGATAAACTTGACATTGATAAATTTCGCTAACTCTGATTCTAATGTAAATAATGGATTTAATACCAGTCTTTCAAACTCTAATTTGAACGTTAGAAGTGACGTTGGTTCTGTTCTCTCATGATCAAATGTAGAATCATTCGTGGTTTTAGATACAATATATAATTTATCTATTAGTAGTTTTTCTCTACTAGATCATTTTATTAAACTTGTGTGTCCTAATAGTAGTGTTTACTCTTATTAAATTATTTAAAAGAAAGTATAACTTCTTACGTGCGTACATACTTAATGTATTTTCAATTTGTGAAATTATTGTTATGGGTACGATTTTTCGCATTGAAAATAAGATTCACTGGGATCTATCTTTCAAGTCAACAAATTCGATGTTGGATCAGTGTGATCAATCGTCACTATTTTACCAACTCTCTGTATTTAGTAACAATATAGGAATGTTGCACAACCAGCATGACTATGTGGAAGCACAAAAAACTCAGAGAGAGATAGATCTTTTCCACGAACCACACATGTATATATATATATATATATATATATATATATATATATATATATATATATATATATATATATATATATATATATATAAATAAAATAAAATATTATTTATTGTTTACGGAAACTTACCTCCAACACCCATAACACGACCGGTAGTAAGGGTCACCAAAAGTATACAACAATATATACAATAAACAGGTACCATTGTTTGACAACGAAACCGAGGCCAAATGTCATCCATTATAAACGATGGTGCTGGTAGTGGTGCTGTTGATGATACTACTCACATACAATAAACAACTACAACAACAATAACACTACTATACGATGTAGCTAACTACCGACCGACCGACCGACCGAAGAAAGACGGACACACCTGCTATGAGATGATGATATGGCGTAGTAGCAGAACACCAACAAATAAATAAACAAACAAAATAATAATAATAGCACAGAACAGAAATTCTAGAGAATAAAATATATATATATGTATAAGGGATGTTATAGAAGATGTTATGGGGCTGAATATGTCTTAGGCACACACACAAAGACACACACACACAAAATATACGGCAATTCAGTATTTGGTGGGTAGTCCGTCTTGTTCTTCTTCAGAGCGGCGTTATATATATTTTTCACTAAAGTGTTTTTTTTTTTTATTCAACAAATTCTCCACTACGTGATGATAATACCTGGAGGTTTTTTATTTTCATTCACAATTCTCGTGTCTTCGTGAAATAAAAATATGTTTTCTAGCAAATATTGCTAGTAGCCTGAACACAAGAACACAACACTGAACACTGAATCGTCAAAAATATAAATAAATAAAAACACTAGATGTGATACAACAAGGTTGATTGTGACATGTCAGCAGTATAGATGGTGTATTTTAGTGACCTGTCGATGATCTTTTTTTTTTGATGAAGAGGTTGTGGTATGTTGATGAGGACTTGCTTTATTCAATGGTTAATACTTCTTTTCCGTTTGTTCTGGAATATAGAAAAATAAATAAATTATTAAATTGATAAATATTAGTGGTTTTAAACCAAAAAAACATAACTTTTAATATATGGACTCTATTTTGTATGGATTATTTGAAATTTTTCAATACAAAGACTTTTTTTCTAAAGAAACTTTTTTTATCAAAATTATACTGTTTATTTGTATACAGGACCATAAAAGTCGCGCTTATTTTTCAAAATTTTATAGTTAAGCACAAGCCTAAGTCATTCGGCTTTTATTCGAAACATTTTCCCAAACATCGAATGAATAAGGCACAAAATGATAATACAATTTTGAAAATAGGACACAACTTCTGTGGCCCATATTACATACTATATACTTGAACACACTATGTAAAAATCTATACCCGTAGTATACAAATACCCGTACCTAAATACCATAATTAAGGATGTACGAGCACTAGATATAGTCCATTTATAAAATTCTTCAAAATCTTATATAGTACACTCATAAAAGTCCATAATAATGTTTATTATTTTTTGTTGTAAGTTCAAATTAAAATTTAATATAGGCCCGTCATACCGGGCTTAACAAAAAAGGTATTTAAGAAAAAAACCTAAGATTTCGGGTAATTAAGCTACTGCCGACATGAATAAAATTTACCCGAAATCACCGGTGTTTTCTTAAATAGTTTTTTTTTATTCGTCTTATTTTATTCCAAGTGTAAATTATCAAAATATGTATAAAAATATTTGGAGCAATGCGCGTACATCCTTAACACTAAAATAAACTATTCAATACCTTACATTCAAAACATTAAAATTTCCCAAGAATATCTCTTTTAATATTTAATAAACAATATACAGCCTAAATAAACTTTTGAAACATTTGTTCGAAAATACTAAATTGGAATTTTTAAACACAAGAACTACAATCATTTCCCAAACTGATTGTTTATTTAGTAATTGAAAGTTAAATATTTAGATTGATTTTCATTCAAAAAAAAAAAAACAAATGTATAAACATAAATTTTTTAATAGCTCATAAAATATAAATACAAATTTACTATTTAACAGTCGAAAACATAATAAATTACTATGATGGATAACGAACTGGCTGGGTTTATAAACTCTTGAATAAAGTCAAAATAAAGATGAAATAATAATTAACAATACCTTTATCTACTTGAACAATTACAGTAGGTATAGTAGGTGTAGGTGACTAGGATAATAATAAAAATAAATATTAATGCTTGAATAAAATGTTTAATTGTAAAAGAAACTAATTAAATATATTAATATATACTTTGGACAGTTAATAAACTGTATACATCATTCTATATATATTTATATTACAATTATATATATATATATATATATATATATATATATATATATATATATATATATATATATATATATGTATATGTATATATATATATATATATATATATATATATATATATATATATATATATGTAGTCGAAACCGGCTATACCAACATCATTTACAATGACCGGTTATTATGACTAAATGGCAAGGACCCGACAGAATCCCTATATAAACACCTATGTAAATATACCGCCTAAAACAACATCGGGTAAAGCGACATGTCACTTAAAACGGCGAACCATTATCGAAATTTATCGGTTATAACGACCAAAGGTCTTATTTATATAGCTACGCACTGCCTCCCGTCCCACCCCCGCTTCTTACGCGTTCTTTGCCATTTCAACTATCGGATATAGCGTCCTTAGTTATGTGGTTTCTTCAATGGCGTTATATCCAGTTTCGACTGTATATGGCTTATAACAACTATCGGATATAGCGTCCAAGTTATGTGGTCCCTTCAATGTCGTTATATCCGGTTTCGACTGTACATATATATATATATATATATATATATATATATATATATATATATATATATATATATATATATATATGTATATAATGTATTATGTATTTATGTATATACATTATACATAGAAAAGAAGTTCGTAAAATGTTGAGGTTGGAATTATTGAAATTGAATGTGAACACGTCTCTGCAAGTTACATTTCAAAGTGTGACCCATGAAGTTCACACGATTATCTTCCCACTATTATTGCTCTACTTTTACTCTTGTAAAAGTAGAGTCATAATGAAGACATCAGTAGAGCGCACCCCATGAGTGATGGAATAAAACCAATTCTTATCAAAGAATATTTGTATCCATTGTCCATAGCATCGGAAATTAATATGAAATAGTTATTTTTTTTCTAAATTTTAACAGTTGGAAATGTCATTGTTTTATTAACATTCTGTTGATGACATTTCCATAGAAACTATACTTTCACACTAAATAATCCCATCACATTCATATATACATACATAGATAGATAGATAGATAGAAAGTTTGGGTTTTAAAATTACATACATAATTTCACCGTCAATAATTTAGAAACACACTGTAGCATAGAGATAATATGTATAAGAGTTTTATTTATATAAAATATTCTAAATAAATCACTGAGAATATCCTATTTAAAACATTATCATAACAGTAATAAACTTAATCCAGCAATCTTTTTCATATCTGTAGGAGTTCTGTACTCAATAATACACTCAGCATTCATTCATTTGTATAGGATGTTTCATGAATAATTAGAATTTTAACTGTTTTTAACGCATAAGACTTTCTTAAGGTTGTTGTTTGGCAGTAATCGTAATAAAAAGTTCCTTTTTTGACTTGAATGTATATGTTTTTTGACTTCATATATAGAGAATGTATGGCATTTTAATAAAGGCCATCGGTTTCGCTAGGTCCAAATTAGCTTAAATCGAAAATAATAGAAAAAGTCAGGTCAAAAAAATTTTTGTGATTTTTTTATGGCTGCTTGGAATAAAATGCGAAAAAAGTGAAGAAAATTTTTGTTCTCGATTTTAATAATAATCATTTTCTGCAATAATTCTGACCCAAACAGTACGAAAATCTGGTTCATTTTATCATTAGGCCAATACATTTCAAAATTTTCACTTCTCAATTCATACAGCTTGGAATATTAGAACTATGGGTTTGATATCTTGAAAGCCGTTAATCATATCGTATTTTAACCATTACCATCGTTTTCGCTAGGTCCAAATTAGCTTATAAGCATGTTTTTATCAAAATCGGAGACAAAAATTTTTTCTCGAATTTTAGCGATTTTATTAAGGGGTAAAGAAAAAATTAGAAAAAAATGAAAAAAATTATTGTTCTCGATTTTAATAATAATCATTTTCTAGGGTAATTTTGACCCAAACAACACGAATATCTGGTTTATTTTAGCGTCCGACATATACTTTTCAAAATATTCTCTTTTGAACTCATAGAGTTTTTAATTTTACCATCGATGGCTTGATATCTTAAAAACCGTTTATCGTATCGTATTTTAACTATTACCATCGTTTTTGCTAGGTTCAAATTAGCTTAAAACCAAGTTTTTATCAAAATCAGAGACAAAAAATTTTCCTTGAATTTTAGCGATTTTATTAAGGGGTACCCCTTAGAAAAAATTCGAAAAAAATGAAAAAAATTTTTGCTCTCGATTTTAATAATAATCACATTCTAGGGTAATTTTGACCCAATCAGCACGAAAATCTAGTTTATTTTGGTGTCCGACATATACTTTTTAAAATATTCCCTTCTGAATTCATAGAGTTTTTAATTTTACCTTCGGTGGCTTGATATCTTGAAAACCGTTTATCGTATCGTATTTTAACCATTACCATCGTTTTTGCTAGGTCCAAATTAGCTTAAAACCAAGTTTTTATCAAAATCGGAGACAACAAATTAATGATTAGTTTGCCAATTATTAAGAAAAAAAAGTTCCTTAATTGACTAAACTGTCGGCGTATGGACAAGAACAGAGTAACCAGCTATATGCTTGTGAAGGTTTTCTGCAGTTTCCTTCACGAACTCCAGATGAATATCCTTGCATACTTAGGCATCACAATGGACCTTTTGGTCGAAGCGTAGCCCGTCCAATCTATCTATCTATCTAATCATTTGCACGTTAAATTCAACAAATTATCGCACGATATTTAAAACATAATGTATTTTAAAACATACATAATATAATATGTTTATCTCTAATATATGTTGAACATGTCTCATGAGTATATTATTATAGGATACACTTTTAGAGAACACCTTTTGTATCGTTTAAAAAGATATCATTTATATATATATACATATATCTATCTATATATATATATATATATATATATATATATATATATATGCGACGATGATACCTTGTTCCTCTTCCTATCCCCATACATATATTCGCGTCGGTATACATTATATTATTATGTATTTATATGAGAACGAACGATAATAATAAAACGACCTTTTTTAACATTCAATTATATTGTTTTATATATGTGAATATATTATATTTCTTGTTATTATATTATAGATGTATTACTATTAAACATATACATATATCTATCTATATATATATATATATATATATATATGTACTTTATGTACACGTTCAATTATTCATAAACCACTGTCATGTATAAATCTGTTATTATGGAGGTGTGTTAATATTTAGAGAAATGATCGCTCTGAAAAACGATTATACTATGCAACAAATTAGATGATTTTCTGCTTTCACGGGACTCTAACTAATGATACCTCAATGCCAGCTCAATTAAGATTTAAAAATATAATGAAACTGTCACCAAATAAGCAACGAATAACATATCCTGAGACAATATAGGAGTAATTTTAATAAGAGTGATGTTTACAAGAATCAATGAAATTTTAACAAGACTAATTTCGGCCTTTATCCACGAAAGTTGAACAGTTTTATGGCTACTCTCAAAAAAGTTATGCGTAGAGTAAATAAAACAGAACACTTGTTATCTATGAAAAGAGATGTGATATCAAAATAAAGCCTTGTTTTCTTTTCTAAATTATTTGTACCTAATATGAATCATTATTCAATATATATGGTGATTTTTTAAGTGTTTCATTGTGGTAACGAATACCTTAATACATCACATGATTATGATGGGTTCTAGACTAGAACTTGCAGAAACCCAATATTCAGTACAAATTTCAGGAACACATTAGCCAAAAATGACATTAGCCAAAAAGAGTCCAGAAACATGTCATTTGTGCATATATAAATTAGCACTTCCTGGAGATTGTTTAGTTTTAAACAACTTTCTAAGAATATGAACGATTATCCGGAAATCCCAAAAAAAATTTCGATCTTTTTATAAAGAAGAAATTTTCGGGAAAAAGTAATCAATAAAAGTTACAAAAAACTTCTGAAACACTTTTCGATTCGTCAATTAGTTTGCTTAATAGAAAACGTTACCTTACCTTTTTGGGACTTTTGGATTTTTTTCAATCGCTATTTGGGTATATTTAAGGTTGTTGATTATTTTTGAAAGATTTATAGAAATATTTCCCTATTTTTGTACCGTCCTGACGTGATCTCTATTCTACATCCAAACTGGGTTAATTAAAATTCTTCAAAACGTTCGAAGCCAAAGGTTTTGCTTGCATATGAAAGTGATATGAGATACGGTTTCCTGTATTTATACACACACACACACAATTTTTAAGGGTTTCTTTTTTATATGTATACACGGGAATTGATCCTTGAATTTTTCTCTTTTTAAAGGAATATTTACACACACCATTCAGGTTCTGATAACGGGAAAAACGTAAAGGAAAAATCATTTACATATACAATTTGACAATATACACCCACACCCATATTTATGTATGAGAAGAATGGAAAAAAATATCAAAGAATATCATCGTTCAGATAGGCTGGTTCACCCCTCAAAAATGTGATACGCATATTTTTACATGAAAGCTAGAGATATTTAACTAAAGAATATTTGTACAACGGCTCAGATTTCTCTCGTCTGTCAGAGAAACCACCGTCCAGCAGCGATTTGACATCAGCAGTTTGTCAATTATTAAGAAAAAAAAAATTCGTTACGCAGGAGCTGCTTCAACTTAGCGAATTTCCTTGGAATAAATAAATTACTCTCTAGCGGTCACAATGTTAGTATGATCAAAATGAAATGTCGTATCTGATTTTAGTATTTGCATAGCCAATTTTAATAATAAATAACATACGTCAAGGGGAAAGGGGGGGCATAATGATAGAAGAAAACACAAAATATAAAATATCTCTCTTAATATTAGAACAATCGAAAAATGCATAAGAAACAAAGTTGTAGAAAATCATGTTTGATACAATTCATCACCTTATCATTTTTGCTCAAACTCTAATGCGTACAGAGATATTGAGGAATTTAATTTTCAATCTTAAACCGTCAATATTTTTGTAAATATTAGGGTTACAGAAAAAAAGATAAGAAACAAAATTACAGTAAAACTTAATACCTACAACTTTACTTCTTATAAAATTTTCGATTTTTCGAATATTAAGGGAGATATGTCAAATTTTGTGTTTCCCCCTTTCTCTAAACCCCCCTTTCCCCTGGTCCGATTTTACCCATTAACGAACTTGACCTTTTGAATACCAAAAGCGCTTCAAATACCAAATCTCATTCCGATAAAATGAAAACTGTGACCGCTAGAGTGATGACAGACATATATATATATATATATATATATATATATATATATATATGTCCATAGATATATATATATAAATTTTACAGATGGTGATTTTTGACATCTACAAGGTAGGATCGATGGACATTTGACGAAATTTTTGCGAAATTTTGACTTCGGTACGGGACCAATAGCTCTATTTCCTTTCAGGAAATTCGCTAAAAAAGGGGCGGTTAATTGACTAAACTGTCGGCGTATGGACAAGAACGAAGTAACCGGTTATGCTTGACGAAGTTTTCTGCAGTTTCCTTTACGAACTCCAGATGAATATCGACATAGTTCCTATCATAGTCGGCTGCAGCCGCAAATCCTACCAATTCCTAGTCGATACACAAAAATTCTTTCCACTCCACTCACACCTTCACATCTTTAGGCATCACAATGGACTTCATGGTCGAAGTGTAACCATTCCAGGGCAGCCTCTACAATCTATCTATCTATTAGATGTATTAGGATCGTTTTCTCTTAATAAAAAGATGATGTAATGCGTATCATTTGTGGGCGGAGCCATCCTGTATATAGTATTTCTTCTATGGCAAATAACTTATAATGCCATATTACCTTTATAACGTACGCCTCTACTCCACTGATGATGATTTCCATATTTTTTTCTCATGTTTTGTTGAAATTACATTATCTGTTTTCAACTTTAATCTTGTGACAATATTCCTTTTGGAAATTTATATCCATTGCAGAACAAAAAAAAAAAAAAAAAAAACAGAACGAAAGGTTTTTATTTATACTACATAATAAAATTCTTGAAGAATATATCGTACTCTAGTCATCTCCTTATCCAGGTTGTTAAGAGATACCTACGTCGTTAAAATATTTATGTAGTGCATACTTTCAAGCCTTTCATATTTTGAATCTTAGTTCTAAAGGTATATTCAAACGAATCAATCAAGTATGTATTAATTCGTTCTTTTATTTCAAAATGTTCTCGTAAAAATATTTCAAATAATTGTTGAGCGTTATAAATATACTTGCAACTTTTCTCTTCTGTAGAATTGGAAAAAGGTGCATTAATATAGTCTACGTTGGAATCGCGAAAGCTGATGAGTTAGCTAGAATGGGCGATAATGCTCCACTAAACGGCCCACAGCAGTTTCTTGGAGTGCCTGAAAGCACAATCAATTCTAAAATAAAAGAATGAGTGGTACAAGTGACCAACCGTTCTTGGAGAAATATTGTTAGTCAAGATCATGCAAAGGCTGTTATAAAAAGCTGCTCATGGAAAAAAGGACTCTGAGCGTTTATAACTTGGATAATATCAATGGAGGATACTTACTGGCCTCCTTACGGGCCCTTGCAAACTCAATAAACATCTGCACAAAATCATGATCTATCTATCTGCCCTGCTTAGGCCGTAGTCTTTCTGTGGCTTAGGAGAATACATCTTCGGGAGGAGCTTTTGCCTGCAAAGTATTTGCAAAGTACTTTAACCAAAAGAATTTACATCATATAGCACTAGTAGATGTCATATTTTATCCTCTTTTGGCCCTGACACAAGGTCGATATTGATCCTCCACGATGGGGACTGACGTGGACTTGAATAAATTTTTTGTCCGACCATTCTTCTGTTCCAAATTATTTGAATATATCCAATCACTTTAGTCATATGAAAAAAAAAACTTTAATAGTAAAAGTCGAGAATAAGGTCATGATTGGGGATCATCATGGAGAATACAAAAGGATTTCGTCTGGACAAAGAAGAATACTAATCAAGTATTTATTTGAATAATAACGATAGCAGCAATGCTGCTACTAATTTATATTTTGCAAATTTTTTTTTGATTATTTTTTTTCATTAACTTATAAAACAAAGGCCATCAAAGGGAACAACAGCAAAGCTTTCACACACAGAAGCACAGAACAGAAAAGATGGAAATGGGAATGAAAGACATTCTTCGATTGTCTGTCTGTAAAATTGTATGATGATGGTCTCGTGTACATATTGGATGTACAAAGTGTTCAGTAAAACTTACAAGTTGAGTTTCTAAACTACACGAAGGAATATTCAACTATTCAACTAAACTTGACTCTTGAGAATGCGCCAGAAATATCAGATATAAATATGAGAAGATGAAAACAAAAGTTTAATATGTTAATAATATTAATAAAAAGGACAAAAATTTGGGGGATATGCATTTTTTTATATTCAACAAAGATTTATTATTATAGAATTCCATAAAATAACTAATAATAATAAAAAAATTCACCAATATATCGAATAGTGATTCATATTAGGTACAAAGAATAGGAGTGATTTTTAATACAAACTTATGTTAGTAAACGCATGAAAATTTTATTGCTCTCAGAAGAATAGAATATAGGTATGATCAATAATTGACATTCAAACAATATATCTTCATAATAATATCCGTATAATTTCATATATTTTAAAAGATGGGTACTACACCTAAATTTTATTGCTCTGTGAGCATAAAATTATCATTCGATTACTAATTTTAGATTTAATACGTCAATTCTAGCAGCCATATTGATGCCAATACCTATTTTATTTTGATATAACATCGCATAATATCTACTATTGTTTTCTTGTTTTATTTACTTTTCGCAACACTTGTTTGAGGATAGATAGAAGTTCTTAAAACATTTATATTACGTTTTAAATATTGAAAATGTGCGCGTTTTTTGTTAATTCTCCTAACTTATTTGAAAAGCGTTATCAGGGTAAATGGGTACCAGCCATGCTTGTAGACTTGTGTTGGTGCCTTCAAAGAGACACTGCGAGAACTCATTACAAAAAGACGCCAATCGATCAAAAAATATTAGTGTTTTTATGAAGAATGCATCTTTGAGCCGCTTATATAATTTTTAGGGTAATTTTTTCATAAACCAAACGGTTTTCATTATGAAACCTAATATAATGTGATTGTATTTTTAATTGAACTGGCGTTACTGTGATGAGTCATAGTGTAATATTTTCACGATATTAGATTCACCCTATATATATATATATATATATATATATATATATATATATATATATATATATAGGGTATATATATAGGATATATATATATATATATATATATATATATATATATATATATATTCAGTCAGTGTATACAACTATACACACACACACACCCACACTGCGCAACCAAATCTATTCAGGGATTTCAAATGAACCAATATTATTGTATCGAATAGGTTATCTATGTATCTATAGAGAATATTACTACAATCAAACCATTCATCTGTATGAACGAGCGTATATGTATATATATATATATATATATATATATATATATATATATATATATATATATATATATATATATATATAGTAGAAACTATTCCCAACAATTCAACTGTTTTAGAATTGAGTCATTCAATTCTCTGGGCTTTGTATATAAGTGGTGTGTCACAATACTACTACCGGGTGTTTCGTTTAACCATGATATTTAAGATTCTTTGAAAATCAAAATGCGTTTTGTCAAATGGGAGCCCATATTTTATTAACCGAACAAAACAATATTAAAACTGAGTTTAATCTGGTTAATTAACAGTTGTTATGGTGTTAACAGTGGAAAGTAGGTACAGGAATGTCTTCATCATTATTACTTCATATATCTGATAAAAGAAGATTTGATTAGAATTATGAGTAAAATTATAAATGATATAATTTGTATGGATTCGTATTGTTTATATATTTAATGTATAGATCGATAAACATGGATCTGGTCTTGATAAATTTGACTAATTCTGATTCTAAGGACAATTATGGATTTAATGACAATCTTTCAAACTATAATTTTAAGGTTAGAAATGAGGCTGGTTCTGTTCGACCATGATAAAACGTCAAATCATTGGTTTTAGATACATTTTATAATTATTCTATTGTAATTTTTCACTTCTATATCATTTTATTAAACTTTTGTGTCTTAATTATTTAAAATGAAGTATAACTGCTCACGTGCGTACATAAGTGCGTGAGAAGTACTGTGAAGGAATAAACAACTTTTATTCGGATCATTTTTTTCGAAAATGCTTGCTTGAAGAAATATTTACGTGCATTGCTTACAATAAGCCATCCTGTATATACTAGCTGCTAGCTAATAGTACTATATATAGTAGATTCATTCCCTACACTTGGACAATATATACAATTTTGGCATGGTTTGGTATGGTATGGTATGGTATGGTATGGTATGGTTTGTATGCATTGTAGTTGTACAAAGTACAATCATCGTAACCACCATCCTCGTCGATACTCTCACTCAAATCACACGCTACTACCCCCTCACGTTTTACTGCTAAATACAATACTCTTTTATATACCCTTATAAGATAAAATAAAATAGTTAACTATTCATTTTATAGTTGAATGTTTCTAAGAACAGATGAACAATTCTGTTTTTTATTTCCTGATGATGGAAATGATGATTTTATACTTTTCTGAACCAATTCTGATACCAGTCAGTACCAGTACCATTCTCCAGGTAGAATCACTGGAGAGCCTGGCGAGGGTGATAGATTTCACCTTGATGCGGGTACTAGGATACTGCGCAGTCGAGACTAACCCGTAAAGAAGTCGCACTCACATGCCAGAGACCGGAATCATTTATAAGAATAGATTGGACATAGACTGTCTCTATGTCCTTATTAAATGTTTGGTAAGTCTATGAACAGGAAATAAAATGATTCAACAGGCTGCAGACAAGTCAAACAAATGATAGATGGGTGCAATGTCACAAGGTCACCCTGGCTTATTGGCAAAAACTGAAAAGAGATAAACCTTCTAGTTGGGGTAAACTTTGGAGGACAGTGCGATCTACCTTTGACGACATATATACCCTTCTCTGTCCTGTCATTCGCAAAGATGACGGGTGGGTTCGCCAATGGATCTGGTGTGGCATTGGATAGCGAAGTTTTAGGCGATAGGTTCATTAGAAGTCGGTGACAAAGACCTAGATAGGCCAACTTGATAGACTTCGGTTTCTCCTACATTTCTGCTATGGCTACTACTCTATCTAGGCTTAGGGCTTTTTATTAGCCTTTTAATTTATCCATTGTAGTCTATTAAGATACTTTCTAAGTCAGCACGCTCTACTATCGCCTCCCTTCTATAAAATAAATCAAAAGCGTCACACAATTTCCTATGAGGGTTCAATAATAGCCACATGGCTGTATATGTCCTAGTTCCTCAACATCTGGCGAAAGTGGTATCCTTCATCTTCAATAGATTCTGAGGATGCCCTCGTTGGTGAACATATTACCCAACGAACTAACGGTTACACCACGGATGCAGGTTATACTTAATATTATGACAATGGATTAAAACTGCTTACGAATAAATATTCTATTTCATATTTATAATAGTGCAACTCTATTAAACAAAAAACTACAATAGATATAGCATTTGGGTAACACTGTTCATTTGAAATCTTTTCGATTACAAAAGAGAATCCTAATACTGATTGTGTTCAGAGTAAAGGGCGCTCGAACGTACATAGATATATATATATATATATATATATATATATATATATATATATATATATATATATATATATAACATTGAACAAATATTAGTAGTTCAATCAAAATAAAAACCTTTTTCATATGCTCAAGGAATTTTGTTTCTACTTTGACTCTTTATAGCTTTTAGCTTTCTCTAAATATATGTTTTTTCTTTGCGTGTATGTGTATGTGTTTGGGTGTGTGTTTTGTTCCTCTAAACACATATCTGGTGTGTAGAAATGTGTGACTTAGTGGTGTTTATTTGTTCAAGTAACAAAGTTTACGTATAACGACTCAAGGGAACTTTTATGTATTTGACTTTTAACATAAATTAAATAAGGGGGAATGTAAAAAAAAATAGTTTAATATTTTTCTGTGGTTATTTGTTGTATGATTGGACTGTCTATTTAATGCTAGCAAAATTTAGTGTTCATTTTTTCCTTATTCCCTTCTTCTCCTGGTTAATACGTGTCTGTCTGAATATGAATTGTTACATGTGGCGGGCGAATTTTATTAGGGGATATATTTATACATATTTTCGGTGAAAAAGTTTCATGTTTTTTAAATGATTTAGCTTATTTTCATTTTTCTAGTACCTAATTTTATTAGCTTTTTGTTGGTGTTGGGGTGCGTTCTTCGTTTATCTTAAATATTTATTTGGCAGATATATATATATATATATATATATATATATATACATATATATATATATATATATATATATATATATATATATATATATATATATATATATACATGTTGTTTTTAATAAACAGGGTTGCGAAAAAGTATCTGCACGATTTTTAATTTCAATAATTCGTTCTGGAATTAATATTTATTTCTCTTTTTTAGATTGTAGTAAATACCTGGGAGTTTCGATATGGAGCGATACCAACCGACAGGAAGGATAAATATCGTAAGTTTTTATTTGGAAAACGAAAAAAGCTTTATTTCTAAACTATCGACGGTATTTTAATGTCAGATATGCTCGTTCTAACCATACGATATTGCAGATTATTTTCGTTTGGGTTATCTGAAAGAAAGGGTTAATGTAAGCAAACCACAATGCTTGAAACAACATAGAATACTAGGGAAGAGATTTTTGGCATATCTCAAGAATCCTTACAAAAAGTCATGGAAATAATGCTAAAAAGAGCTAGCTTATAGTTTTCAGCGCGAAAACTAACTTTACTTAACTTCTTTTACTTAACTTCTCATATACAATTTTTTTTTAATTTAAAATCGTGAAGGTATTTTTGCGCCACCTTGTATTACTTTTTACCTAAATTATGATATGAATTTATTGATATTAACTTTTATAGAAAATGAATGCAAAAAAACAAAACGAAAAACTTTAGTATCCGAAATATATAAAGAACACGTAAAAGAATCATCATTTGAGAACGTGACAAAGTAGGATAATTACTTTTCCGGGGTGGATATCTACAAACTTTAAGTATTGTAATCGTGTTACTAAATCAATGCAAAACGCACGCAAATCATTAGTAGTAAACATCTTAATAGATTCGACCAATTGCACTCTCGTTTTATGTTTAGTCGAAACTTTTTCTTTGTCCTCTTGAAGTGGTGCATCTAGTTCTTTGACATATATGTGACTTTCTTGCCATGAAACGCTCAGAGTAATGTTTGACGTGAAGCGCTGAGTTTCACTAACGATATCCCAAATAATGTGGGTACTTAGTGGTTACCACGAATCCACGCATCGAGATGAAATTATAAGTGTTGCTTTGAGTTTGTTTGACGTACGGTAACTTTCCCCAAAATAAAAACGGATGGTTGTTTTAATCGCATAGTTGATGGTCAAAGTCGTGACGTAACCGCAGAAATGATTTTGTTAGTTTTTTACAAACATTTGAGTAGTGTGATCTTTCTATCAAAAATAAAAGCCAAATTCTTCTAGCTGATTTGGACTTAGCAAAACCGATGCCGTTTGTTAAAATACGATACGATTAAAGGTTTTTCAAGATATCAGATCCATAGTGCTAAAATTCCAGACTGAATGGATTTAGAAGCGAAAATTTTGAAATGGCTGGTTGGACGTTAAAATAAACCAGATTTTCATACTGTTTGGGTCAAAATTAATCTAGAAAATGATTATTATTAAGATCGAGATCAAAAATTTTCTTCACTTTTCTCGCATTGTTTCCAAGGGGTACCCCTTAAAAAAATCGCTAAAATTGGAGGAAAATTTTATGTTCCCGATTTTGATAACTTGGTTTTAAGCTAATTTAGATGTAGCGAAAACGATGGCGTTGGTTAAAATACGCTCCAATTAACGGTTTTTAAACTATCAGACCCATAGTGCTAAAATTCCAAACTGTATAAATTGAGAAGCGGGAATTTTGAAATGTATTGTTCAGATGTTATAATGAACCAGATTTTCGTACTTTTAGGGCGAAAATTAACCTAGAAAATGATTATTATTAAAATCGAGCAAAAAGGTTTCCACCAAATATCTATTTTCGAATGCCAGTGGATCTTATTAATGATACCTCAAGATTAGTGGATCTTATTAATGATACCACAATATTGTATTACCATCAGAAGTACAAGTTTATATAAAATTTCATCCCAAACTGAACTGTCTTTGATTGATTCAAAATTGACTGAATAGATTTGACTTAAACATACCATCAAGTTAAATAAAAAAGTTTATACAAACTTTCAAAACAATTAAAAAATTAAATATTTATGACTGAGAATCCTCAGTTAAAATTATTCGCTCAATAAAAACATCTCTAAAGATAATCTTGATTAATCCTCATTTTAATCTACTCCAGAAAACAACGTTATTAAAATAATTCACAAACCTTAGCATTAGTAACCACCTCCATTTTTTTCATCACCATTTACAAGTAAATAAAACAAATATTATTCGAAAGCTTTTTGAACGACTGAAGAGCACATACAAAAATATACCCGTACGTTTTCTTAAGGTAGTTGCCGATATATATATATATATATATATATATATATAGAGTAGTCCGATTTCAATAATTCCTTTTTTATTGAATAGGGTATATTTCGCAGTTGGTACCATAAAATTTGAAGAAAAAATTTCAGTTACTTTCTTCTTTCGTCTGTTCTATTTTTTGTTAAAAAGTTTTTTAATAAAAAACCGACACTTAAAAAAAGGCTACAAATTATTGTATTTGTTCTGTCTATTAAAAAACACAAACGAGAATATAGACCGTCTCATTGTTTAGTTAGAACAACACAAAGTGAAGCATAAATGTAAACGTAAAAATAAATGTACGTGTCGGCATGCTGAACAGATATAACTTGACGACACTGTACGTCACTGTACGATCCGAGTGCGTGTATGTAAACAAACAGTATATCAACTGGCGGAATATAAATGACGTTGCCGGATTGCTATCTAAATACTACCTAACTATCTAAAAATGTTAGGTAGTATTTGTTTGTACACAAGTATCGTACGTGTATCGTGTCTACCGTTACAGTCCTGGGCAAAAATAATGGCTACTTATACTATACGTCCCTGCATTCTTACGACACGCATACACGCTCCACAATTTTTGGACAATATTGTATCACACCAACTACCTTAAACAGCGAAGTGTACAAGAAAAAAGCGACATAAAACCGAGACGTACGATATTCACAAAACTGAATTAATACAAAATTATACATTTGCATTCATTAAACAACCGAAACGTACAAATATTTTCTGTATTCCAATAGCGCAGAAAGAAAGAAAAAATAAAGTAAAACAGTCCACTTTCGCTTTTACTGTAAATGTAAATTTTCTCTTCTACCCATTTAAAATTATATTTTCCAAAATGAAAAAAAAAAAAACGAAAGAAAATAAAATAAGTTTTTTTTTATTTTACTTCAAAAAAAAAAAAAACTACCCACAATTTGTATAAGAAAAAAAAAAATTTAAATATTTTGTAATAAATTTGAATAATTTATACTGAAAGTACTAAAAATAAATTATAGTCAGTCAAAAAATGTGCAAAGTAAAATGATGTATTTGTGTATATTATTATTATTATTATTATTATAAGGGAAATTCTGTATTTATATAAAAGGATATATGTATATGTGTGAGTGTGTGTGAATAGTGGATGTGGGAATGGTGAAGGTATGTGGGGAAAGACATGTTTGTTGAATATAAACAGAAGAAACACAAGTGTGATGGTTGGTTTAGTGGTTATTTAATACAGGATAATAATATACATAGTTGAATATTATGTATGGAAAGTTTCAGGGATTTATTATCTTAATATTCAACCAGTCCGTGTCCGTTGAATTGTTTAAGGGCACTCTACTCAGAGCTGGAAGGTTGCTAGTTCGATACCCAACACTGACAATTAGTTAATTAAATTCATATTTAAAATAATCACCCCATTTTTAAATTAATTAGATTGGCTTTGAGATCGAACCAGCAACCTGTCAGTTCCGAGCAGAGTACGTTTAACAGCTCGACCACTTGGATGGTATAAAATTTTTTCTATTTTATATACTACTAAGGATTAAATAGACGCAGGAAAAAAGTAAAGATAGAATTTAATTAAGGTTAAACGTGAAACACATAGTACTTTGATATACATCGAAAGTTATGAAATACTTTTTTTGGTCAAAAATGACACCTTACACAGATAGATAGAGAGTCTATCCCATATATCACACATTCATTCAAATAAAAAAATAACATATCTACAATATCATTTTAACCACAACAACACAAAAAAATTCGTTACGCAGGAGCTGCTTCAACTTAGCGAATTTCCTTAAAATACATTAGTCACTTTCTATCGGTCACAATTTTAGTCTGATCAGAATGAAATATCGTATATGATTTTAGTATTTGCGAGGCCAATTTTATTAATAAATGACATACGTCAAGGGGAAATGGGGCATAAAGAAAGGAGAAAACACAAAATATGAAATATCTCTCTTAATATTAGAACAATCGAAAAATGTGTAAGGAATATAGTTGTAGAAAATCATGTTTGATACAATTCATCACCTTGTCATTTTTGCTCAAACTCTGTGTACAGAGATATTGAGGAATTTAATTTTCAATCTTAAACCATCAATATTTCTGTAAATATTAGGGTAACAGAAAAAATGATAAAGAATAAAATTACTGTAAAACTTAGTACCTACAACTTTACTTCTTATAAATTTTTCGATTTTTCGAATATTAAGGGAGATATGTCAAATTTTGTGTTTCCCCCTCCCTCTACACCCCCCTTTCCCCTTGTTCGATTTTACCCATTAACGAACTTGACCTTTTGAATACCAAAAGCGCCTCAAATACCAAATTCCATTCCAATCAGATCAAAACTGTAACCGCTAGAGTGATTACAGACACATATATATATATATATATATATATATATATATATGTATATATATATATATGTCCATAGATATATATATATAAATTTTACAGATGGTGATTTTCGACATCTAATAGGTAGGATCGATGGACATTTGAAGAAATTTTTGCAAAATTTTGAAGTCGTTACGAGACCAATAGCTCTATTTCCATTCAGGAAATTCGCTAAAAAGGGAAAAATAAATACATATATACATATATACATATACAGTGTGTGTTGGCAAGCTTTTCCAATAGAATGTTAAATATTATTTATTACTGACAGGCCGTGTGGTTATTGTGCGGAGTCAGTCAGTACATATGTAAAGGTAAAATATATTCATTGAATTGTTAACTTTAGTATGTGCATCACAAAATCCCCACTCTTAAATGACAAACAAACTACCATACGCCTACAGTCCAGATGTTTGTATGTATGAGATGACTCTCATTACATGTGTACTGACTGACTCCGTAAAGTAACCACACGGCCAGCGTGTAATAAATAATATTTAACATTAATTCTCTATTGGAAAAGCTTTCCAACACACACTGTATAAAAAAGAAGTTCACGTGTATAAAAATACTAAATATATATATAGATAGATAGACCACATCACAGACATAGAACAAACATGCTCACGTGTATTATATTATTAACACGGAAATATATAAAAGTGATTGGTTGTCTATCAAACATATTATTGACGAACGATACTTCATAGAAACAACATTCAAAAACAAATTGTAGTGTACTTTTTATATTTTATATCAAATATAAAGAGAAAATCATTTATAGTGACATATTCAAGGAGTCAGGGATTATAATAAATGGTTTTGGAAAGTTAAACGACGTTTTCGGTGTTTCAAACACCTATTTCTATAGATGGCCACAAAATTATCATTCATTTTATAAAATTTTATAATTGACTAACCGTGTGCTCGATTTCCCATCAGGCAACATATCAGAGACTTTTCTGAAACTTTCCATACAAACAATAAGTTGCTGAGGAAGTTATAAATAAATGACGAAACATCCAATTTATTTAAATTAATTAATTCACTTTTCCTAATCCTATTTCCTACAAATTGAGCATTATCACTTTCCATACAAATGTTTCGTGCTTTATTTTATCCCGCTAGAGGGTTAATTTCCACAAACGCTGATACAACTGACTTTTATTTGTAAATAGAAGTCTAAACACCACAATCCATGTTTTTAACTTTAAAAAAAAAATACGAAGGGGAAGAATTTTCCAAAGTCCTTTCTTAATGCACACCTACCTTATATAAGGAACTCTTGGGCATGATAATGACAAAAATATACAAATTTAAACAAAAGGGTAAACAAATTTAGGTACATAAAAAGGTAACTGGATAGTAAAACATTGTATGAATGAAAATAAAGAAATATTGGTAAAACCTAAAAAATATATATAATTCCATAAAGGGTTAGTTAAAGTTAAGATACAATTGTAAAAACTATTGTCGTAATAATGTAAAGCAAACAGGTATGCCTACTTGGAAACTGGGAGGTTATGGATTCGAATCCCGAAATCGGCAGTTTGTCAATTATTAAGAAAAAAAAGGGGTCAGTTAATTGACTAAACTGTCGCCGTATGGACAAGAACGAAGTTACCGGCTATGCTTGAGAAGGTTTTCTGCAGTTTCCTTCACGAACTTCAGATGAATATCGGCATAGTTCCTATCATTTTCTGCAGCCGCATATCCCTCCAATTCAAAGTCTATACACAAAAATTCCTTCCACTCCACTCACATCCTCACATCTATCTTTAGGCATCACAATGGACCTTATGGTCGAAGTGTAGCCCGTCCAGGGCAGCCTCTACAATCTATCTATCTAAACAGCTAATCTAAGTGTCAGATTCATTCGGTTTTAGAAAAAAGGTTTGGGATAAATGCTGATCATCAATACTGTGGCTACTATTGCGGCCCATTGTACAAAGACATGTCACTATAAATAGTTTTCACTGTATTTAGCAGCTATCACAACATTGGGTAGCGTTCCAACAAAAACAACAACTTTGACATCTTTGAGCCACAGCAAACTGTCTGTATGGTGTTGTATGTTGGGTGTTTCTTAAGGAAACAAGAAACAATACCTAAACGAAACAAAAGGATATTTTGTGTATTACGTATTATGGGGGAACGTATGATTTGAGTGCTTTTGTATTGATATTGCTGGTGTTTTATACTTTCTTTCTTAGTAATCACAAAAGAAAAAATGTGTTTATCGAATGACAGTTATCATTTTATGTTTTTTTGTGACCTCTATACACAGTTTGTAGTATCGTATGTAATACAGAGACCATGTGTCCAATATCCAAAATAGGCTAAACACACTTTCTTCATGTGCACGAAGTGGGCGTGGCTTCGGGATGACCTCGCACAGGAGGTGAGGGGTTTTACACCCGAGACGGGCGTCGAGAAGATGATAGAAAAAAGGGAGACCTGGGATGCCGTATGCACATTTGTGCTGACAGTGCTTAAAGACAAGGAAGTCAACAGGGAATGGGAAGAAGATGATTGATCACAAAAAGGTGACGATACAAGAACAAAGAGAGAAACTGGAAAAAGAGGCCACTCCGAAGTAATACTTAAATTCCGGGGTGATTCTCAAACGAGAAAATGTCCAACACTGTTCTGAGTTACACGTCTCAGTTCGTGAGCATTTTCCCCCTCGAAAAAAAAAAATCCAAAATAGGTCTTTTTGACGTCTATTCGTTCGCTACACTGGTGAGCATTCTTGTGTGATGAAATACTGTAAGATTGCAATGGCTGTATAACTTCGAGACTAATAATGCCGCGCAGATACGTACAGATTTTTGTTTTGCATGTGACGTCACTGTACCAATATAGGCGCATGCACGTGAATGGTTACGAATTAGCTTTGTGTAAAGTTATAAGTTAGTGTGGAAACGTGTATACCTAGGACATTGATTCTAGTGTCCTTATGCAAAATTTGCGCCGTACTATTAGGAAGCAAAATGTGACAATAAAAATATTCGCCGAAATATGAAATCGTGAAAATCGGTATTAAATTGAAAATTACAAAAAGTTGAAGGTTATATCTCATATGGACTCTAAAATATGCTCGGAATTATAGAAAATACATGCCGGAGGAAAGCTTGCGTCAAAAGAAATCCAACGAGTCTAAACAGTCCAGAGCGAACTGTTAACAAATTCGAGAGCTAGAAAATGAGAAAATGGTGCCAAAGGATTACGTCTATGGATCTATGTTTTCACGAAAAATCTATGGCATGGACCCTAACTGAGCCTTTCTTCTTATTTTACAAATCTCAATGTTACAACTTTTGTTTCTCTATATACAGATTATTGTTTGTACATGGAGGTTGTGTGGCGTGCTCATCAGGCTTTTTTTTGTTGTTATAAAATTTTCAGTATTATTAAATATTTGAAATAGTTCAATGAAGCTAGACAACCTTTGATAAAAGTATATTTAGATAATTCGATTCGACATATTATATAGACTTTAGTAGCAGTAGTAAAATTGAGGTCGAAAAAAAAGGGAAGTAAGCCTATCAATCTCTTAAAGCTCCTTTCAAAGGTTTACTTTAGTATATCATCTTTTTTTATAAGGATGAACACGAATTAAAATTGTCTGATCTCACGAACTTGCGTTTATTTCGTTTCCATATACAAATAACGTCAAAAGTCGAGCTATCATTTCAAAATTTTATAATTGATTCGGCCCTTATTTATTTGGATTTTGGAAAAATGTTTGAAAAAAAATTTGGTGGTATATTTATAATGAATAACTTTTATCCCGAGCATCTTTTCGAAAATCGAATCAATAAGGCACAAATTAATTTATAATATTTTGATATAATATCTTGACTTTTGATGCCATTTGTACCTTCGTATAAAATCTTAAAGTTCCGTCAATTCCGTATTTTCTCCGAAAATATCGAATTAAATTGGTCAAAACTGCGTGACAGCTACATTCAAAACCTGACTTTAAACGCTGCGAGATAGAGAAAATCTTTTTCTTTATCTAATTAAAACAAACAACTTCTGTATGAAACATTTTTTCATACAACATAGTTTAAGCACAATTTAAGAGCGAGGCCTGTGGGTGGAGATAGTATCAAAAATATAAATACAATTTTTGGACTTAACGACTTAATTTTTGCCAATCTATTAAATAATCAATGCAAAGTTTGTTGATGATTACGAAGAGTAAGTTGATGACATATTTATCGGTTCCAATTATCGAAAACCTATTCTACAAATATTAAATCGACGAATTTTTGATACAAACCAAACTTTATTTTGTTATTAATGTCAAAATAGTTGGGTGATAGTTACTGAATTACAACATGTAGTTACCGAAATAACAAGGGACATATTTAGTAGTCACTTCACACTAAAGGCGACTGCACTAAATAGGCAATAATTTTATTTTTACATTCATCCCCAATTTTGAACAACATTTAAACTTTTTAGGAACAAATTTGTGTTGATCATTTGCAACATTTGTTTTCGAATGCTTCCGATTTTCATAATATACAATTTCCACAAATATAGAATAGTTCAAACCCACAAATAAGAGCACTTTCCGTTCGTTATATCTAATAAAGTGATCATGAAATGGGAAGACTAACCCCAAAACAATTTCAACCATTCAGTGTATAAATAAATATGAAGTAGTTTCCTGTTAGATCGTATACAAAATAAATGAACAATATTCTTTCTAAAAATATCTTTATACAACAAATGCATACAAACAACAACAATGGGAGCAACAAGGGTTGGGTTGGGTCTATAACAATTACAATAACAGTTATCACACACACATTTTACTGAATAACAACTCAAATGAACAATATACTGACTCGAACAAGGGTTTATCAAATATTGGAATTAGAATTACCACTTAAAAACCAATTTAAGAAAACTACTTTTTGAAGGTATATTTCTTTTGGCACGTTATGAGTTCTCCCGTTCAATAAAATTGAACAGATCTGAAATGTTAATTTTCTTACATTTCATAAAACTCCTCACTTTTGGCACTCTTTGTATAATGATTTATACAAAGATAAGTAGTATATATTTTAAGTGTGAAAAAAGAAATGGAAGTATAGTAAAAAGCATTTACTACAAGAATAATCAAAATTGTGAGAGACTCATTCGGTTGAGATCTGTTCAATTTTATTGAACGGGAGTGTAATGAATCGCTGAAATAACATTCGACTGATTTAGCACTTGATCGATCGATGTAATACAGTTTTCTATCCTGATCGATTGCATAGTGTTTGGGAGAAATTCAGTTAAAAATGTTTGGCATACACTAGAAAGACTAAATTTATATATACATATATTAGATGCTTAGCAAAACAGACAACAAGTAAGTGTGTCACATAAGTGACCCCACTCTCCAGTTAACAATAATTGCATATGTGCAATGATATATGATCGTTATTATTTTGGTAAATAGCTACACCGCCAGCTAGAACATTTGACTATATAAGTGAAATTAGGTACAGGATTTTCTTCATCATTAATACTTCATGTTTCTGATAAAAGAAGAATATTAGAAATACGAGTCCCATTATCAATGATATCATTTTTATGGGCTCGTAAGAATTGTATATTAAATGTATATATATATTGATAAACCTGGCCTGGTCTTGATACATTTCACTAGCTCTGATTCTAATGTAAATAATGGATTTAATTCCATTCAAACTCTAATTTGAACGTAAGAAGTGATGCTGGTTCTGTTCTACCAAGAACCAAATGTAGAATCATTGGTTTTAGATATAATATATAATTTTTCTCTTATAGTTTTTCACGACTAGATCATTTTATTAAACTTTTATCTCTTAATAGTACTGTTGACCTTATTTAATATTATTTTAATAAATTATTTAAAAAGAAGTATAACTTCTTACGTGCGTATACAAATACAAACACATTTTCGTTAATAATGTTTCAATGTTTAAGAAATTTTAAATTTTTTAGAAAACATAATTACATGATTAAAAGTGGCAAATATAAAAGTTTTATCTAATATCAAGTCTCATGCATACTTCAATGTATAAACAAACACCCTGTACAGTACTTCAAAAACCAAAACAAACAAATAAAGATACATATTGTAGTCTACTTAAAGTCCGAACCACACACAAAATTTCTCTCTCTCTCTCTCTCTATATATCAACAATTCACTAAAACATTTTCTTTAAGTTTTCATTTAATTTCTCCTGTTTTATTTATGATATGTATTTTCTGCGGCAAGATTAACAATTTCATTTCAGTATTTGTCTGATGATATAGTTAGTTAGTTAGTTTGGTTGTTGTTTTTAGGGGGGCCGAGGGGTGGAGTGGGATAAGGTATGTATTATTATTTTATTTTGTGCAATAATTTCTAACAAACAACTATTAAACAACACCTCATATAATATTTGTTGATAAATATAAATATAACATACAAGACCGCACCAACCGCTAATGAAGTGGTTTCAGATGTGTTTTAAAATGATACACTCATATATACATATACACCCACATGTAGAAGTGTAGTGTATACATTAAAGACATTATTATTATTAAATTATATTTGAATTTTATTTTAATTAAAATGCATTTGTCCAATATTCAAAAAAGGATTCGTTACATTAAGTAGTTACGTCAACTCAATAAATCCGTTTTCTTTTGGATAAAGATCTTAATTAACATATTAATATTCCAGTCAACCAGCCAAGTAGCCGAGCGGTCAAAGGCGTTATGTCTACTTGGGGACTGGGAGGTTATTTCAAAGAAAGGGGGCGGTTAATTGACTATGCTTGTGAAGGTTTTCAGCAGTTTCCTTCACGAACTCCAGATGATTTTATTTTTGATACATTCAGTATATACCGGATTTCGGAAAGCCCTTCGTAATCCTAGAACCTATTTTAGGTATTCCAAGGACTGCATGTATACAGGTAATGAGTGGTCAATTGCTAGACACCGTGATCACTGGGAAGAAGTACCGCGTCAGGAGCTCGGGAAAATACTGCTTCAGATTGCCACTAAGAGGCTATCTCTTGATGCAATGAAGCGGAACAGAATGCAACTGCGGAGGGGGGCTACCGGATTCATTAGCGGCCATCATCCCCTGCGAAAGCATCTGTACACAATGGGACTCCTTAAGGGGTCTATTGTGTGCAGCAAGGGTATACCTCGCTACTTATACCTTGGGTTACAGCAAGCTCCTAGCTGTTGACAACATATGAGAGAAGCGAATCTCGTCGGACTTAAGTAGAAGGGGGAGCACAATGGACCATAAAGTCCAAGTGCAATAGTTTTTAGACCCCAAGATGTATCTATCTATCTATATACCGGTTACTTAAGCAATTAACTCAGTTCCTTGTTATTTTCACGAGTTTATAGACTTTTCCAAATTTTGTAACAATCCAAAAGTCTTTTAAAAGCATTTTTGGTACAAAAAATTGACAAAAACTTCATGACTGAATGAAACCCAGGCCCGTGGATTCTGTTCCTCATAGATGGTTATATTATTCACATTCCAATGACAATGTAGTTTTTTAATTTCAAATTTTGCCCCAATTTCTAGAACAGTTATTTTTAATTTATAAATACGTATTTCAACTACAAGGTATTCATCATCAGTATGCATTAGCTAATCACGCACGCACCAAATTAGCAACGAGCAAAATATCTCTGACTCCATATCCCAGAGATAATTACGATTAGCTAATTCATACTGATGATGACTACATTGTAGTCGAAATACGTATTTATAAATAGAAATAATTGTTCTAAGAATTGGGGACAAAATTTGAAATTTAATTTCAAAAATCCTAGAGTTCTCTTTGATTATTTTAACACTCTAAAATGTGGTTTTTGTTTGTTTCTACTTAAATTATAATAATAAACAACAATAATGATATGGGTGACTTCTGAAATACGAACCAATAAATGTGGGTGGGATATATCTGTTGCCAAATGTGAATATTATTAACAATATCCATACACACACCTATAAATATAGTTTTATTCTTGGTGCCAAATGATCAACTCGTAAAAATAAATGTTTTAAAAACAAGAAAAAAAACATTGTCTGGATGGGTTGTGTCATTCAACCAAATGGAAATCCATGATGAATATCACATCATCAGCAAGCAGTTGAATCCAAGCGAATAAAAAAAAATATATATATATATATGTATGTCTATCTAATAGACAAATATTAAAATTTATTCTAATGTTATGGTATTTTTTTTTAACCGTACCAGAAAAAAATAAAATATTCTAAAAATATTTATTTAATGTACTGTGTGTTCTACGAAGAAGTAATGGTGGGGCATACATCAAATTATGGCAAAAAATATTCAAAATAATAAGTTCTCAATTGACACGCGGAGCACTGGCGATCTTGTTCGATCCCCAACAAGATGACTATGATTTTATATATAAAGTAAGAAAAATAAGTAAGGTAACAACTAACTGAGTTAATTGTTTGAATATTCAGTATATACTGAGTGTATGAATGTTTGAATTGTTAATACCTTTACTGGGTATATCAATAGTATATTCATATTCGTTCGAATATGAATAGAATGTCATTTGCTCTTTGAGCACAAATTAAGAGAAAACTATTGAGTTTATAAAAAAATTTCTCAAACAAAAGTTGTTTATTTTAAAAAGAAGAAGATTTTTTGTTTTTAAATTTTTTTTCTATCTCTTACGGTTTCAAAGATATTAATTTTTCCCCTTGGCAGGGGGAAACACGTTTCGATTTTGTCCATTAACGAACTTGACCTTACTTTTTTGCTCTAGAAAACAAAAAAAAATTTCAGCTCGATATCTCTTTTCGTTCTTGAGTTATGGTATCCGCAGACGGACGAACGAACATGCGGAAATGGCCGAATTAGGTCATTTTATGAATACCTTTGTGAAGCTTAGGATTAATATGGATTAATATTTTCAAGCGTTGCAAAGTCGGGACTAAACTAAATATACTTTGTATATTTACATATACTGGGTATAATTAAGAAAACATTCCATGAAAAAAAAGTATCAAAAAAAAAAAGAGTATTTCCTTTAGTTTAGTACAAAACGAAATGCGTACTATTTTTAATGGACCACCCTATAGAAAATAAAAAGGAAAAATATGAGCTGAAAAAAAAAATGGTTTTTCCATTCATAACATATTTGTTCTGTATAAAACCAATATAAAAGAAAATATTGTAATAGAAAAATTTTCATGAAATAAAATTTTATTAAAATTTGTATTATTTTGTGTGTTGTTGTTGTTGTTTTTTTTTCACAAAGAAAAGAAAAAAAACCACGAAGATGTCGTTGAATATGACTTTTTGTTTCCTAACATATTTATATTTGTATATATCTTGCGAAAATAATCCAAAGTAAGTATGTATTTATATGGTAATCCACCAAATTTAGTGTGTCCAAATTTATACCAAAAATCCATTTTGGATTTGATTTTTGAAAGTGATTAGAACATTTCTTCTTTGCTTTTTTTTTTTGCAAGAGCAAAAATACAAAATAACAGGAATATTACTTTTTATCCAGTACCGGCTATTATTATTGGCAGTCTGTCTTAAGTAGCGCATTTTAATTTTTGCAACATGCGCAAATATTTAGTAAATGTTCACTTAAAAGTATTTAGTTTAACTGGAAAATAAATGTTTAACCAAGGAAAGAAGTAGATATACTTCCCAAAACACTACTTTTCACTGTAGTCTGTGGAGGGATGTGGACGGAAGGCAACCCATCTTATCTCAAGAAAGGAATCGTTTGGTATACAGATGTGTCCAAATCTTTTTCTGTAAAAGATCCAAGGCAAACATAAGCCTTAACTTTTGGAAATTTGCCACAGTCTTTCATACAGAAGTCTACGCCATACAAGCTTGCGTCCGAGAACCTACAAAGGGCTTACATAAACCAGACAGACAAGCTGTTCTAAAAGCCTTGTATGCCACTGAAGTCACTTCAAGGATAGTCAAAGATTGTAAGAGGAACTACTGGAACTGGCAAAACGACACAATGTTAAATCGATCTGGATATCAGGTCACAGTTGGAATACCTTTCACTAGCTCAGAACCTATCTAAGGAATTCCTAGGACTGCATGTAAGCAGGTGATCAACGAGTGATCAAATGCTAAACACCGTGATCACTGGGAAAAAGTACCGCGGCAGGAGCTCGGGAAGGTACTGCTTCAGAGTGCAACCAAGAGGAAATCTCTCGATGCACCGAGGCTGAACAGGATGCAACTGCGAAGAACTATACCCTATGGAAGCATCAGCACACAATGGGACTCCATAACGGGTCCATTATATGCAGATTGTGTGGCGAGGAGGAAGAAACATCTAGTCACATTATCTTTGACTGCGAACCTCTAGGTTACTGCAGATACAGGATATTCAGTGCATCTCACCCTGAATATATGAATCTTCGGGAGGACCTGATAAGCAAGCTCCAGGCTATTGCCAACATATGGGAGAAGCGATTCTCGTCGGACTGAGGTTGAAGAGGGAGCACAATGGACCATAAGGTTGAAGTTCAATTTTTTTTTACCCAAATATTAATCAATCAATCAATCAAATGAGGTCACAGTAGTTTTGAAGGATACGAAATGATGACTGGGAAAATATCCAATATCGGAATGCATCCAAGAGGCTATCTCTGGATGCTTTCAACCTGAACAGGATATAACCTGCTACAAATTGGACAGAACTATTCTGAAATAAAAACTGTGAACCAGAGAAGTGTTGCTGAATTTGATTAATAAAAGGGTTGACACTCTATCCAGAATTGCATTAAAAAAATGTGGAACAACACAATGTAACATTATGAGTATCCAGGCATCTATATTTTTCGCATAAACAAGAAAATATAACCAAACAATAATAACACATGTCATATTTTATATTTTATAATATTCGTCAATACTATATATGAGACTAATATGGATATAAATTTTATTCAATGTATATTTAAGGGGCAGTTTGGCATCAACCCGAATAATGTTTTTTTTTTCTCCTTATTTTATACACCTCATTCCTTCTATAATTTCCATAAAAATATTCTAAAAAATGAAAAACATTTTTTTTTTCTCTAGTCTTGTTATTATTACGCACAAAATTATTATTCTGTTTGAAAGGGAAAAAAAAAACACATTTTAGTCCAAGGGCCAGTAGCTGGAAGACAAGGGATTATAAGGACAGGAGTTATTCCAATTGAAATCGGGACTCTGAATCTCGACCGGAAGTTGCTTACAAATTTAGGCTACAGCGGAAGATTATAGATTTAAATTACATCTCTTTGGAAAACAAAGCATTTTTACAGATGAAGTATTTTTTTTAAATATACCAAGATAGACTTAAAACAATTTTTTGGAATTTGGGAACGTTGTCAGTTTAAAAACATGAATTTTTTGCTCATCACAGCTAAATTTTGTCTTATTTTAAGGCAATTTTGTTGTGAAACCCACTATTTCTGGAGTGTACTTTTTATTTTTGCAATATTTAATTGTATAGCCGTTTATCTATTTCTGGATACCAGATCCAAACACAGGTCATCTCAAATATATTGAAAATATCTTTTTGCTATCAAATTTGAATTTCATGACTTAAAGTGAGTTTGAGTCATTTTTATCTATAGAAGATAATACTGCACACTAAAGTTGGTTTCTGTTTTGGCTACCAAAAATCGTGTCCAAAGTGATCAGTTGTTAAAAGTGAACATTTACTCACACTTAACTTTCTATGCACACCATTTTCATATTAGACAAGCTTAATGCTTCGTTAAGACTACGACATAAGTTGCGACCCAAATGTCAGACATAAATTTCTTGACTATTCACACTTAAATAGATTTTTGGTGTCTGGACACGATCCAGACACAAATCTATGTGTTCGAGCTGTCCACACACAAAAGAATTAACTGCTGCTTATATTGTAATAAAACAACGACGTAAACGCTATATTTATTACTATATAATATGTATATGGAATGTATGGAGTGTATGAAAAAATGCCGAACCTGTTTGAAGTCTTGAAGAGACACTTGGACACTTGGACACACGGTGTTTACACAGATTCCAAACTAATTAAAGTGTCGCAATAAATGTCAAAATTAGAGACACCCGTGTGCACACATAGACACTCGTTGTTTACACTGACGGTGTATGGTGTATAGTGTTTAAACAAACCTTAATAGAATAATCCAACTTAAAACAAACTTAACTAAAATACCGTAAGGCTTCTGCTTCTAGACTACAAGAAGAACTTTATATACCATATATAAATGTTCTTCGAATGGAATTTTTTCAATACATTACAAAATTTTCGTAGTTCGCCATATATATATATATATATATATATATATATATATATATATATATATATATATATATATACTGTTGTTTGTTATTGGACAATAGAAATAAATTTCCTGAAATGTTTTAAATAATAAAGAAGAAATAGCGCAGCATAATAATATAATATTCTGATAAAAACATGTTTTTAGTTTTTTTTTTATAAATATTTCTTTTATTCGATTTTTATTTACAAAGTGTTCAGAAATAGGTTTAAAGTTTAAGAGATTGTTTGTTGTCAATATTTCCGGATCCTGTTTTTAATCATTCTGAAATTAGCGTAGTATTAATACGCACGCGATCAAGATATATGATGACCTGTATGTATGTGTCTCAGAGTAGTACGACTTGCAATTAGTACATAATTTTGATGATATAAAATGTAAGGAGCAAAATTTACCACACCAAAAATAGTGATCGTCACCAAAATTAGTTATGATATAACAGAGGGTCGAATTTGAAACGCTTCAAATGGTTTCCTGAATAGTGTCTAGGGATGGAAAACCCTTTTTGAAAATCATAATAGACATTGGCAAATTCTGGACAGCCACTTACTGCAATGTAACTGGCAACCTAGCCATTGAAAGGTCTTCCTTTCTTGAATGAATAAATATGGTGGGAATTTGGTGCACTGCAACGTATAACATCTATCGTTCTTCCTCATCTGGTGCCTAGCAAGGAGGTCTCGTTTAATCCAGCCCTGTTTCTCTCAGGAAGTGCACGCATCTGGATTGCGTCTAAGAATAGTCGCTTCCCTAAACATATGTGGAGAGACTCCCAAACATTGTATTATTTTGTGTATGAAGGCTTCACAGTGTCTTAAGAAGTGTTCCGAAGTTTTCTCTATTTCTCTACAAAACCTAAAGTTGCCCTCATTTCCCAATCCTAGCTTCCTCAGGTGTCCCCTGGCTTTACACAGTGTACCTTAGTAGCTATTTAATATTTTACTTGGTAACTTTAAAAATTCCAAAATAATTGGGAATTTTCCAAGTATTAAATACCTGCTAAGGCAAATCTTACAATGCTTTCTCAGTTGAGTTGTATCAACACGGTGACATCGAAAGGCGATTAACCCATCCCTATGTAGCTACTATTCTTAAAACCATTGAGAAACTTTCTCATTTTATGTTTGGCGTTATGGTTATCTTCATCGAAACACATTGTACAAAACACAAATATAGCCCAAGTCTCAAACTCATTGGTTATTTATTAAATTAAAATATATTTCACAACAACAAGATTACTAAACTAAAAATCTGTTTGAGCTTTTATGATTATGAAAAAGTTACATGTTATTTATATTTTTGTTGTATTTCCAAATGGGATAGAATCTACCAAGTCATGTTTCCTATACACACAAACATATTCTTCCAGTACATTAGCCCTTTGGCGTAATAATAATTCTCGTAATATATGAATAGGTATTGGTTACAAATATATATATATATATATATATATATATATATATATATATATATATATATATATATATATATATATATATTATTGTAATTTAAGTATCATGTTCATGTATCATCGAATATTATTTAAATCGTAGAAATATCCAACATATTCAGAAGAGTATTTTGTGTACAATCCTCTGTGTAGCCGTTGGGTATGTGATGTGTATGTTCTCTGGGAAGAATCAATCATCAGAAAGATCTCAATGTGTGTAGAATATTGTTTAGTTTTAAAAATATAATCATAATAAATTAGTTTTTATACTCTTTATGTACGCAAAATAAGACCGTCCAAGTAGCCGCGCTGTCTAAAGTGTTATGTCTATTTGGAACTGGGAGGTTATGGGGTCGAATCCCGACATCGGCAATTTTGTCAATTGTTAAGAAAAAAAAGAAAAAAGGAGGCAGTTAATTGCCTAAACTGTCGGTAACCATTAATCATATCGTATTGCAAATACAGCTATCGGTTTCGCTAGGTCCAAATTAGCATAAATCGAATATTATATAAAAAATCGGAGACAATTTTTTTGGCGATATGTTTTGGCGCCTTTGGAAAAAAATGCGAAAATAGTGAAGAAAATATTTGTTCTCGATTTTAATAACAATCATATTCTAGGGTAATTTTGACCCAAACAACACGAATATCTGGTTTATTTTAGCGTCCGACATATACTTTTCAAAATATTCTCTTTTGAACTCATAGAGTTTTTAATTTTACCTTCGGTGGCTTGATATCTTGAAAACCGTTTATCGTATCGTATTTTAACTATTACCATCGTTTTTGCTAGGTTCAAATTAGCTTAAAACCGAGTTTTTATCAAAATCCGAGACATAAAATTTTTCTCGAATTTTAGCGATTTTATTAAGGGGTACCCCTTAGAAAAAATGCAAAAAAACTGAAAAAAATTTTTGTTCTCGATTTTAATAATAATCATATTCTAGGGTAATTATGACCCAAACAGTACGAAAATCTACTTTATTTTAACGTCCGAAATATACTTTTCAAAATTTTCCCTTCTGAATTCATAGAGTTTTTAATTTTACCTTCGGTGGCTTGATATCTTGAAAACCGTTAATTGTATCGTATTTTAACCATTACCATCGTTTTTGCTAGGTTCAAATTAGCTTAAAACCGAGTTTTTATCAAAATCGGAGACAACAAATTTTCACGAATTTTGACTCAATTTGATTTTTTTACTCCATTTCTCGTCGATTTGTAATGATTAGTTTGTCAATTATTAAGAAGAAATAAAGGGCGGTTAATTGACTAGATTGTTGGGGTGTGGACAAGAACGAAGTAACCGGCTATGCTTGTGAAGGTCTTCAGCAGTTTACTTCACGCACTTCAGATGAATATCGGCATAGTTCCTATCAGAGGCATAGTTCATTAGAAAAATGGTAACAGCTTTTATTCGAAATTTTTTTTGGAAAACCGTATGCATAAGGCACAAATCAACTATAAAATTGTAAAAAATGTCATCAACATTCGTGGCCAAGGTATATTTGCTGTACTTTTAATACTTAAAAAAACACGGCTGGCAAAATAAATTTGAATATTCATAAAAATATTCCTTTTATGCATATGTGGGAGAGTGTGTGTGTCGGTGTGTATGTGTATGTGTTGGTACAAAAGATAATAATAATAATTAGAAAAAAATATTAAAAAAACATTTCACTTCAAAAATAAAAACATTCATCGTGCAAAAAAACGAGAAAAAAAAAAACAAACCCAAATTCATAAAATACATTCATCGTGCTATAAAAATATCAATAACGATTTTTATGTTTACGATGGCTCAGCACTCTCCACCGTTTCTGATGCCGCGTTATATTTTTCGCATCTAATAATAACGCTCTCAATCCCATGGTGAGAATATGATAGGTGAGCCTAATATGTGTGTGGAGTGGGAGTGGGAAGAACTTGCTATGTGGGTAAAGAACTCACTACGTTTTATATACAAATGTACTTATATTCATATATATATATATATATATATATATATATATATATATATATATATATATATATATATATATATATATATATATGTACATGGTGTTCTGAAATTCAGTAAGGAAAACTAAACCACGGTGTAGAACTGCAAAAAAACAAACAAAAAAGTTTCATAAAGTTTTTCGATTTGACGCTTAGTTTTTGAGATATCAATTAAATATTAATAAATTCAATCATTTAAAATCGGTATGTATTTACTTTGATACATAATAAACAAAACCTAGGTGCTAACATTTAATTAATTGATTGTCGCTACTCTAGCATACTCTATCTCTCTCTTACCGTCGGAAGTCTATAAAAGGTAATGCGCCAAACTCCACTGCTGTGGCTCCGCCTCTTTACACTATGCGCTCTGTGATTGGATGAATTTATCAATGTTTAATTGATTATATCTTTAAAAAAAAGCGTCAAGTCGAAAAACTTTATTAAACTTTTTTGTAGTTCTACACCGTGGTATAGTTTTCTTGAATGAATTTCAGAACACTCTATATATATATATATATATATATATATATATATATATATATATATATATATATATATATATATATATATATAAGGAGAAAAAAAAATTACCAATAAAATACTGCCCGCTTTTTGTATTATTGATGATATATCAAATGAACGTTAGTGCTATTATCAATAGCGATATATAAAACGCGTAAATAGTTAGTTCATATTAGAGTGTATTTCATTTATTTGTATATATGTACAGTGTGATTCACGGCAAACCAAACAACAACAAAAACAACAGTAATTGTAATAGAACATGTAATGTAATGACTATTGTGTAGTTGACTTTGTACACTGTCCCAGATCATTGGTTCGAATCCCAGTAGGGTAACATTATTTTTTTTATCTTTATAACATCGTTTTATTAATTATTTCATTGTTATCTAATATGTTCAAAAATTTCCAATACGACCCATAGATACATATGACTTGAATTTAAATTAAAACAACACTCGCTATTGTGAAAGTAAATCGAATATTAAAGAAAAACGATACAAGTTCTATTTGGAATCCTTCTGAATATAAGTTTTCATGGTTCCATTTGAATGGAGAGATTTGAAGAAAAAAAATTAGCTATTTCATTCAACTAAGAATTTGATTTATTTCTAATACCAACTAAGATATAAGTTTCCAATTATTTGATCAGAAATGTTTCATTCAGATTAGCGATTAATCTCATTTACAAAGTTTTCTATTAACGAATTTGTTGGTATATTTATAATGAACAACTTTTATTCGAAACATTTTCGCAAAAATCGAGGCACAAAATAACTGTACAATTTTGAAAATAGGACACGACTTCCCACAGTACATCAGTGTAATTTGTAATTTGTGGATTGTTTTTCCTTGTACAAAACGGCACAATGAAAGTGAAATTTATAAATAATTTATCAATATTTCAGTAATATTCTTCAGAAAATTGATAAAGAATTACATGGCTTACACACATCATTGTGAAAACATCAATATGTTGGTAACATCAAAGAACTTTTACCAAAGAAAATTGTATAGAAAATTTTTATAAACATTTGCTTTTCGATTAAATATTTTTCCAACTAGATGAAACTTGTTAAAAAGTCAACGGGTGGAATCACAACATTTTGTTATACAAAATTGTTAATTTGAAAAACGATTTCACTGCAATAATTTGGATATACCATATTTAAAAACAAATCGATCAAGATTTTTTAATTATTTTTGGGATCTTATTTTAAACATTGGGCATACATACCAGTAATATACACTCCGGTTATTGTGTTATTGTGTATGCATTTGACTAACTAAGTTGAAACGGTAAAATATAGCAGACGGGAAGTGATAATAGGCTTTCGTCACATCGTTTTCTATAATTTTGTTGCGTACAATCTTTTATGGAAACATGTATTTATGTTTATTTTTATTCTCTAGATGTTTCTTAGCATCTTGTCTCCTTCCCACAAAACTTTAATCTGATTAAAGTTTTGTGGAAAAATATTCATATTATTTGTGGAAAAATTTCTGCAAAACGAAAACTAACGGAAGTTATATAAATAAAATTAGTGAAGTTTTAGTTCAGATTTTTGATTACTGATTACTTTGAACAGAAAAACTATCAGACAAAAACGATTCAACAAAATTGCTTATATATTAGAGACGGTTTCGATCAAATAGTTTCAACAATGTACTCTATATTGGGTAAATATTACAAATAAATAATTCATCTCACAAAATACAATTCGTTTAAATTGATTCTATCAATAAATATATCGCATTTAGTAGTTCATGCTGTAATAACAAAAGCAGCAATACAGATTGGTTTGGTTTGTTCAATTCTCAATTGAATACTTTCTCTTATTTATGAGTGCAAGTAGTTTTTGTTTTATATTGTTTGTGTTGTTTAGGTTTATTTAGTTATTGTTGTTGTTGGTTGTTTTTGTTTGGTTATACTTACAACATAAACAATTTTTACAGTTCGTACATACTCACCTTTAGTAAATGGAATATTTGATATATATATATATATATATATATATATATATATATATATATATATATATATATATATGAATGCTTTTAAAATAAAATCATAAAAATAATGTATTGATAAGGTATAAGAAGTTTCTTAATGATTTCATGATAAATTTATAAAATCAAAAAAAGAATGCTACATGTTCATGCATATTACTTAATGTTAAAGTCAGTAAACACAAATCACCTCCGTTAGAATAACATAACCGTAACGGTAACTATGCGAACAATGAATGGACAGATGCAAGTTTATGATTGAAAAACCGACACTATTTTTCAAAAACTTGTATGAAGTGTTATACAGCAATTTAAGTTGAATTTTAATGTTTACATTAAGTAACTAGAGCTAAAAAGTAGGGTAAAGTTGGGTAAAGCAGGGTAAAGTAGGCTAAAGTAGGGCAAAATCAGACCGTGCTACCTCTCACCAATGGAAATTTTCCTGCTTTGAAATGGTAAGAGATATATAAAGTATAAACAGTTTTGTTTGAAACTTTTTCATTCACTCAGTATATACCAGGTGTTTAAGCAATTAACTGAGCCAATTGTTTGTTTTATATACTATGTTATATCTGACAAAGCGAATTTTTAACATACCAAAGAAGAACAATTTTGTTTGTCAAGTTTCGAGCATCGCCATACAACCATAAACTGAAAAGAAACTCTTTGTATTTCGATGTACATTTTATATATCATTCAATAAAAATGATTTTATCGATGTTATTAAAATATATCCCGTATAATTTTTGCATTTTTATTTTCTGTCATTACATTTTTATATTATTATTATTATTATTATGATGATTATTATTATGTGCGAACTTATCGAACGAAAGTGTTGGAAGTTAACGCGGTAGATATATATAGTCAAGTACTCTTTCTGCCTGTATAAATTAAATGTACTTATTGTAATGTGTATCAATTCCATTTCTATTTAATGGTTTTTTAAGATATATTATTTTTATTATAATATATATATATATATATATATATATATATATATATATATATATATATATATATTATATATATATTATATTATATATATATATATATATATATATATATATATATATATATATATATGAATGGTATTTCTATGCATTTTATTTCATTGATTACGCTTCGATAAGTTTATTCTATAATTTAAATACAATAGTATTACTTTCTTTGATTTGTGTTTAATACAAAATCCGTCATTAAAGTATAGACTTTTGTTTTTATCGCAAAGCTACCATTAACTAAGCTCCCCAACACATTTATGAATATTAAATATAGCTATCCTTTTTGTAAATAATCGATTCTATAAAGGAATCTTTCAATTCAATAATTTAATAAATATAATAAATTTAATAGAAAATCAACCATGTGTCAATAATCTAAGTAGTATAATAAGATGACCATGATCAATTATATTCAAATAATAATGTACAAATATTATTTTCACAGTGACATATTTCGGTCCAACAAGACCATTTTTAAAACAAACTAGCTTATGCCTGCGGCCTAGTGTACTCTAGCGTTTTGTTGATATATCTCGGACTCCCGTCATTTTCAGACTCAAAACCTCAATTTAATTTCCCACCGCTTCCTCTATTTTGAATATATTTTATTCCCACCACTTCCATCACTTCAAATATTTATCGACAATTTAACCGAATTTATATTTCAGCGAATATTGTCGAGTTATATCTCTTATGGTGCGATAAAATAGCAGTTTAAAGGTTTAATCGTAAGCATTTAAACAAAAAAAGTTTGATAAAAATCGGTTGAGTAGTTTTTGCATGATTTTGTTCGAGCATCATGCAAAAACTAAAAACAAATAAACAGACATTTTTATAATTTTACAATAGTTCAATTTTACAATTGTAGAGATACTCTCCTAATATTATGATCAATAAAACGAGATAAAAAATACGAGATAATGACTCCACTTTCTTGACTGGGATTAATTTTATCGTTAATATTATAAACAAACAGTTTAGAAAAACATGATTCCTATAAAAATTATTTTGATCAAAACGATTTTCTATTTTTTAAAGCTCAGTGTGAAATGAAATAAAATCCCATTTTGAATATCGTTAAAAAATTGATCAATATATGTATAATATTCATCTACCTGTCAAGTAGTGCAAAAAAATCCAATTTGATAGAAAAAGAAATCAAATGATGGCTCATTATACCACTCTTACCCTATATGTAAATAGAATGAATAATAAAAATCACTTGAATAATCAAAAAAAATATTTAAAAGTGATACCTTAGGTAGATACTAAAAGAAATAATACTTTTATTTTTTAAATGCATGCACATATTTTATATTATTCAATAAATAATTTAAAATTTATTATTATATAATAATATCAGTCAACGACGAACGAACGACGTTGAATCAAGTAAAAATCAACAACATCATCTTTAGATAGGTAGACACTCCCGTTCGGCAAAAATTCAATCAATGGAAACATTAAAATTGTTATTTTATGTCATATACATATATTTAGTGATATATACGATTAGAACTGGTGGTTCAATTTTTATGAACGGGAGTGTACGTATCAATCTATATTTTATTGCTGCCTGTCGGCTGTCAATGGTAGTGGGTATGCTAATGATTTGCTATTGAACAATTTTATAAGAATATATCGTTTCTGTATAGGTAATATATATATAAAATATAATGTATATACGAGTATATAGTTATCAATATAGTAATCTTATCAAGGTGTATATGAGAACATCTTTTATTAGGTAGTCAATAAATTTATATTTTATATGCATTGTATTGATTATATGGAGTGTGCCAAATTTTAACATTCCGAAAAATGGACGCCATAACGTATTCTATATAACAAATTCTCCAAAAAGTCAAAATTTATTTATAACATTCTTTGACATCAAAAAGCTGGATATGAAAAACTATACACATCTAGGATGGGAATCAAACCCACGACCTCAGGCATTCTAGACCAAAGTTCTGCCTGTTAGATACCTGATATATTAATGTAGTGGAATGTACATGACATATCTTTCATATCCAGCAGAATGTTCAGACATTTTACTTCCACGCCAAATTATGTAAATGCCAGTCACTTCTGTTGCTATAATATAACCGAAAGGCAATCATACTTACAATGGATAAATATACACACACACAAAAAAAAAAAAAACAATTAAAAAATTACTGTATATAGTAGGTGACCCGTGCGAACACATCGCGCCGTTAGTTGTCAGATAGTTTTAAGATATTATATTATTTTTCGTCATTAGAGTGAAAAATAACCTTCAAAATGATGTATCAAACATTAATTTTGATATAGTATTAAGGGAGATATTTTATACCGACAAAAAAACTCCTTTGAGAAATAATATATAGAGATTACTCAAATAATAAATTTCTCTTATTTTGAGGTTTAATTTAAGGTTGACCTTCAATAATGAATAAATTTATCTAAAGGGATTAGGGATAGATTATTAAAAACGTTGAAACAAAAAGAACACTCTAAAATGCTTTTTTTTCTTCAATATATATGATTTTGGCCGTTTATAATTTAGAGCACCCAATACACTTTACAAATCGGATTATGTTTGATTTTCTTTGGTTTATATTTTAGTATGCAATCTTTAATATTCTACACACTTCGGCTTTATTGACACACGACAAGCTTCATGCAAACTCTATTAACGTGTAGTAATGAGCACTTAATATCTATCTATCGCATATTGTATTGAAGTGATAACTTTATTAGATACAACATTGATTATAATATTATATGAAGATTCTATCCATTCTATTTGTAAATATTATTATTATTTGTTTTAAATACCACCAGAGTTTAATTCACTGGTCAAATAAAACGAGGTTAATGTGTCAACAGTTATTGGTACAATAAAACGACCTTTATCAATCCTATTCCAGTTCCTTTTATTCTAGTTAAATGTTTTATATTTTGAATTCAATAGTAGATACTAGCAAAAAGGGGTAGAATTTTTGATTATTATTGATCGTTCTAGAATATTCTAGGTATATACATATATATATATATATATATATATATATATATATATATATATATATTTGAATATTTAAGAGTTTTTATGATTTGGGTATAATATTTCAAAGTGGAAATATAGGACGTTAATTTTAAAGGTGCTTCAGAGGATTATACTCCAATATCTATGATTCTGATTATGGCTGTATAATATTAAGGTCGTTTGAGCACTTCAAACACATATACAAATTAATGATGCTAATATGATTGCTTTTCGGTTATATTATACTAACGGAAATGACTATCTTTTACTTAATATGACATTTAAGTAATAAAATTTCAAATTGCCCCAACACCTAGATCAGTTTTTGTATTATAAATACGTATTTCGACTACAAAGTAGTCATCTTCAGTATAAATTAGCTAGTCGTAATTTACTCTTTGACAATTAGAAATAGATAGAAAATCGAAATCAATAGACAAAAATAAAACTAAATAAAAAAATTAAACAAAATAAATTAAAATATAATAAATTTTATTGAAACTACTCTTATTCAAAAATTTCTTTCATTCAAATTTACTCTTGTTAACATCACTCTTATTAAAATTACTCTTATATTGTCTCAGGATATGTTATTCGTTGCTAATTTGGTGACAGTTTCACGACGTTTCTGGGTTTTGCCTTGCTTATATACGTTGACCGACGTATATAACTCTATTTTAAGATCGCACTTGATTGGTGCTAATTTATGCGTTGCGCAGTAAACGGGTGTTTATATTTTGACATCTTTGGGAAGAGAGTGTCGGACATACTGACGATTAATATTTCCGATTAATTCTTAGATCAATTCTTTACCACTGAGCTACTTGAGGTGTTATGGTCCTAGAGCGCATGTGATCACAGCTAGAACACTGATCTAGAATGCCCGAGGTCGTAAGTTCGTTTCTCATCCTAGATGTGTATGATGTTTTATATCACGTATATGATGTCATAGAATATGAAATATTAATGATGTTTGTCGTTATTATTATTATGGAAATAAAGTAAACTTTCAAAAAAAACAAAAATTATTTAAATATTTTTGATTAAAATACACACACAAAAAAAAACAGAGAAAATACTACTTTGATGATTTTACCCAAAACAATTAAAATTCATAGCCATTCATAGTCAAATATTCCATTCTATTCTTTCATTTTGTGTGAGTGGTGTGGATTTATTGTTTGTATTTGTGAACTTGTTTGATAAATATTCTTGAATTTATTTTGACAGAGAAAAAAAAATTGACGTCAGTAAATTGATTTAAATGAATATGTCAAAAGGACAAAACAAGGGCCTAACATACGATTAAATGAACGACAATATCTGTTTACAATATGTTTCAGCATTTTCGTTGAGTATTTTAATTTCAGCATTATCTGAAGCTTGTAGAGTTGAATCTATTTTTTATTTGCATATTTCCGCTATGTTCTGCTCGAAAAGTTTTCCGAGTTGTTTTATAAGTGACTCAAAATGTATAGAATTTTCCAGTAAGTGATTCTTGAAAGTTGTAGACTATAAAATTATCTACAAAAACCTTTAGAAGCAGTTTTTGATCCGAAATAAGCTGTAACAAGTTATAAAAACTCATGTACATTAGATAGTGAGAAATTATACATGTTCTACCATAGTATCTAGGTAGTTCCGTTGGTAGATCACTGGTCTGGAATGCCAGAAACCTTGGGTTCAATCCCCAGCCAACAATGGTTCATATCAAATCATTGATGTCAAAATAATGTGAGAAAAAAAAAGGTTTAAGGTATTTTCAAGCTATTATTGCTGAATTTTTTTGAGAATTTATCACAATGGCGTTTTTGAGAAAATCGTTGGAGAATTTTAACATGCATCTTCATAAACATGGTAAAATAAAACGCACGATTCCGACTGTTTTTACTTCGAACTCTCTCAATATGGTCACACGGTTGTTCTGAAATTCGACACATACTTTCCTCAATTCCTTAGAAATATTTTTCCTTAAAATTTTGGGAGAATGACCATCGGGTTGTTAAGTTTTTTGATAAATTATGCGTAAAAAATTGTATTTTTTTCATGTCCGCAGCAGAAGGTTATTTTTTAGGGTTCAGTTGGTATCCTGAGCATGGGCGCGCTGTTTGAAAGTCGTTTGAAATTATATACAAGTATATGTATGATGACTAGTATATATATGATACGCTGACGACAAGGGACAGCAGTTTTCAACAACGTGCAGGAGTAAAACATATAATTTATTATCAACATAGTTCTTTTCGCGCGGGGGTACCCGATCAGCTGATATAGTTTGGAGATATCTTAAATATATCCATAAGCTTAGTTATGTTTCCCAAACCCTACTAGTATTTATTCCATTGTATCAAAACATAAATACTGTTAAATACATAATACTGAAACACGCGGTATAGAGTAACGTATTTGTATAATTTCCCCTGAACAAACACAAAGAAAATGACACACAATCTTTAGAAAATAATTCAAACCGTCTTTAAGTATCTGTCGTTTTTTTTTCTATACTCGTATCTCTCAATTGTTTTAATGATAGGCCATATATATTGTATGGTTGCTGCCTACTACTTGCTTGCTATAGTGCTGCTTGCTATAAGCTAGTAGAGCTTTTATAGAGGTTCTATAACAATTTAGTTTTATATAAAGTGTCACTCAAAGCAAGCTCATCTATTGTGTATTCTCGCCATCTACAGAATATTATGGATAAAAAAAAGTCTTATTGTGACTGGCAAAAGACCTCTATATGTATGACAAAGCAGCTTTAACATTCAATTACGTTTTACTATACGAAAAAAAAAATTTTATTTATTTATTTGTGTATACTTAAGCGTCAACATTACGATGTTTGTCCAAATTCCTTTCAGTTACGTAAAACAAACTGTAGAAGACTTTAGTGTATACTATTTAGACAAATGTCATTGTCATTGAATTTTTAATTAAATACTGATATGAAAAAATTAACTCGTCAACCAGGAATCGAATCTCGCGTCTCTGGATATCTATTCCAGTATGCTTCCGCTACACCAAAGACGACTGTGACGTAACAGCCAACCTTTTCATATCATTCTTATTTTCATTTATTTAGACAGTATACTTCTGTCGAAGTTGTTATTCATATATATTTATTTGTGTATACTTAAGCGTCAACATTACGATGTTGACGCTTGATAATTCCAAATTCCTTTCGGTTACGTATGACAAACTTACGTAAGAAAAAAAAATGTTCAAGGGCATACAAAAACAAATTTGGAGCTTGCATTCGATATACAATCGACCAAAAATATGTGTTTAGAAGAAGTCTTATCTATCTGTATTTCATTACAAGAAATGTTTGAGCCTGAGGCATGATGTGAAAACATCCTATACCGGTTGTTTAGTTTACATCTTCGCATAGTAGATCTCCCACGAGTATGAGAGAGTACATATGTACACATTAAGCAATGTGTATGAGAAGGAGGTCTTATAGGTTTGTTTTCTTCCTTAAAGTTAAACTGTTGTGTGCTGAAGCAATGGATATTCATACACAAAGTCCAATTTGAAACACAATGGTTACCGATGGTTGCCGCCTGTAAAACGCAGTAAAATCAACAGTAGTATGGAGGATTATATAATGACATTTTTCGCATATAGGTCCGTCCGTCCGTAAACACGATAATTCAAAAACAATAAGAGATAACGAGCTGAAATTTTGTGTGTAGAGCTAAACAAATAAAAAAGATACAACAAAAAATTTTCCTCTTTGAAAAATGAACAACTTTTGTTTGAAACTTTTATTCATAAACTCAATATATATACCGGGTATTTAGGTAATGAACTCAGTTAGTTGTTAGTTTGTTTGACTCACGGATCTGTGGTTTATTTTACTCTAGCGTATAAAGCGTACAATAAGTCGTAACTTTTGATCGATTTTGATGACTCATCGTTTATCGATTCCCTACCAAACAAAATAGAATCCTCTTAATTTCAATAAGATTTCATCAAATATATTAATTTTAATAAACAATTTTCTACAAATGTCAGATCTTCGTCTGGAGCTTTATATTTCAACCTACTTGTTACTCGTCAGAACCCTGCCATGAAACTCGTCGTGGGTTTTGGTGCAGAAAAAATCGACCTACTATCTCCAATTTATTATTTACCCACTAGAGTAAAATAAACATGGTTATGTATTGAACGATGTCTTATATGCATTACCTCCATACTATTCAGGTATGTATAGAGGTAAGCAAAAAAAGTGTATATAGTTGCCTACCGCGCCATTTACTTTAACAAAATATTATGTTGGTAGCATAAACGATTGTGACGTATATTATAAAAACATAATAACAAACAAAAAAATAACAGAACAACATTATTTTGAATTATTTATATAAAGTTTATTATTTATTATTATAATATTTAAATATTATTTCAATTGTTTGGTAATAAATTATTCTTACTTATTGTAATACTTATATATATATTTTTTTATACACTATATATAGGTAGGTATGTAGGTACTTTTATTTATTTATGAACCAGATATATTTATGTCAAAATGTTTCAATTTTGTCAGATATATTTAAGTTGGCAATATACAACCATTTTTTTTTTTAAATCATAATTGTGTTGTTTTTCTATTGTTTTTATTATTTTACCTCTATGTACAGAATGCTCCAAAACTCTTAATCGAAGAATAGTTAAAATAATTCATCTATATTTGTTTGTGTATACTTAAGCGTCAACATTATGATGTTTGTCCAAATTCCTTTCGGTTACGTAAGACAAACTGTAGAAGACTTTAGCGTATACTATTTAGACAAATGTCATTGTCATTGAATTTTTAATTAAATACTGATATGAAAAAATTAACTCATCAACCAGGAATCGAAGCTCGGGCCTCTGGATATCTAGTCCAGTATGCTTCCGCTACACCAAAGACGACTGTGACGCAACAGCCAACCTTTTCATATCATTCTTATTTTTATTTATTTAGACAGTATACTTCTGTCAAAGTTATTATTCATCTATATTTGTTTGTGTATACTTAAGCGTCAACATTAGTTAAAATAATTTTTATTATTTCGTTCTTTAACAATATCACTGTATACTTGGCGTTTAAAGTCATGCTATCATTTTCAAATTGTATAATCGATTTGTGCCTAATTTATTAGGTTTTCGAGAAAATGCTTCGGAAAAAAAAGTTTGTCATTTTTTCTGTTTCTCTAATATTTACAGAGATATTGACAGTTGGTCGCCGCAAAATGGCGATTTGTTAATTTCCACATGAACCCCTATGATATGGGTGTCAAATGAAAGGGCTTGATAAGCGAAACACAGTAAGTAAAGTGACGTCATTCTAAATCCCATATGGTGGCTACCGCAAACTTATACAATTTTTTTCGTTTATCTTGTTCCTAACATAGTTGAAACAAGGTTGTTGCTATAGATAGATGGAGAACCGATGCAACAACTTAGTAATACGGAGACAGTATGTTACATAAATTTTGAAGCAAACCTCACATACAACTTCAGTTTGTATGAAGAGATTGCGGAGTGTTCCAATTCTGGTTTTAAAATAATAATTTTATAAAAAAAAAAACCATACACGATTGCCTGTATCGTTTATTATTATTTAATATTTACCGTTTCCATACAATAGGCACTATTGTCATGTCTTCATTCAATGTGATAAAACATGTTGTGAAGTGTGAGTTGTTTAGATTTCGTGCAATGAAAAATTTCCGTGATGATATCATGGTTTATCATGACGTTCATCTATCAAACTTTATAGAATGTTTTACTCATTATAGTGGTTTTATTTATTTATTTTTTCGTGGAATGATCATATTATCAGATTGTTTAACTATTTTTATTTTATTTTTAACGACAATTAACTTTATAATTCCTCACTTTTCTATGCGACAAGGATTTTTAATAGAAAATTCGATTTAATTATAAAATATTGTTATTTATGGATCTTTTTTCATATTATTATTTAATTCTAGATAAAAAAATATTTAAAAACTATAAACCCGACTACGGAAAAAGCAGGAAAAATATATATATATATATATATATAAGCTGCTTAAATCATATCTCCTTCTGTAGTCGGGTAAAAATGAATTGGACATTTTCGGAATCTGTGAATTGCAACCTTTCATTTAATTCCAAACTTTGATATAATTTTTTTTTGGCTAGCGTATTATCACTTTATATCCGCCACGTTGGATTTAATACGATGTCACAGTGGCGTTTTAGGCGCTATAGTGGAATATACATAAATACAAACATACATAATTTTCTGAAATCATAATCCAACTTTTTGGCTTTGCCAAAATCGGATAAAATGCATACTTTTGTAATTATAATCTTTACAATAAAAGCTATATTTCGAAAGTTAAGTTGATTTTCTCAGAGGAAAATACTTCAATGAAATCAGTTTTGATTATTCCAATAAAATAAAAAATATTTTCATATCAATACTTAATTAAAAATTCAATAGCATGTTTGTCTATATAGTATACGCTAGTTCTTTCATACTATGTCTTACGTAGCCTTAATGGAAATCGACATTAGTAAAAATATGTGAAATAAAAAATCTCTACGATATTAATAAAACCTCAAACACTTTTAAAAATCCGAAAAAGGCTGAAATAATGACAAATCAATAATCAAATAATGAGCTCGGTGGAAGATAAAGGTCCTTAGACCACCTTCCTTGTGGTTACCCCTTACACCTTACTGGGGTTTTTAGAATTTTTTTGCCACAATCCTTCTTGTCAATACCTTCTGGAAAAAAATACTAAGGAGATTTTCCCGAGCATAGACCTATGGTCGAAATAAAAACGCTTAGAGACTATTGACAGGTAAGACTTCGACAGGTAAGTATTGATACAATATATACGACAGTTAGAAAACAATGTCAATTGTTCATACTGAATTGAGAACTGGATATAATGTTCAAGGTTGAGATCCCTCAAATAATTCCATGCAGAAACAAATGATCTTTGACCATATTTTCCTTTATATTTATGATAAATTACGTATTTAAACGTTAAACTATTTGGAATGATAATAAAAATATTATTCGACACCACTAATATTTAAGTCAATTTCATTTTCATCGCTGCTATTGTTGTGTCAGATGGGTCAGATAGATGGGCCCATACACAAATCTTAATTTTCACAACAACAACAAAAACATTTCTCTGCTTTCATCTATTATGAGATTTATAATACCGACACAGTCAATAACCGACTACCATTCAATTTAACAACATGGATTTGACACTTGTCTTTCACCAAAGCCGGGCGAGATTTATACTTCTTTCTCCAGTACATATTTATAATTACAAAATCAACAACAAGAAAATATAAAAGAGAAAATCGGGCTAAAAATAAAATAGATTGTTTTCGCATGGTAACTGATTCGAGTAGTCTTTGTCGAATAAAATGAATTTTGTTGTCACCTTGTAAATACTCTGGAAATTCACCGATAAACTATACGTGAGGATGTTTCGTACTGAATAACTAAGCCCCCTCTTCTCGCATATTGAAAGACTATACGATTTTTGCTCGTCCTTTTTTATGTACTTGAAAAAGTCGCGCTATTATTTCAAAATTGATTTGAGATTAAATTTTACGTATAGTCTCTCTTCAAAATCTCTTCATGATGGGATTTAAGTAACAATCTTGATGGAATCACATCAAAGCACTGTTCGGAGAAATGTTAGGTATGAAGTAGAGGAGTGATTGACTCGGTTTTTATTTTTGTGTACGTAAGTTTTACGCATGGTTAGTGTTCTAAGGTTAAAAAATATATTTGAGCCGTCTATGGTAGATTTTTTTTTCAATACATCACATGCACAGCATTTTTCGACAATTAGAAAAAGCTTGAATCATCAATTGTTTTGCTGGGAACTGACATCTAAAATAAAACCCTCCTTAAGTATTGGATTTATATTAATTTTAAAACATTTCTGAATAGATACTTCCGTCACAAAGGGATAATATAAAATACAAATTTTCTATTTTCCAATTTTCATAATATTCATTTTATTTAACAAAATATATTTATGTGTGCGTTAAATATTCTAAAAACATCATCATTACTTTAAATTAAACAAAAATAATGATTGAAAAAACATTTGTGTATATTTTATTATAAAAAATACAAAAAGAATATTCTTTAAACACAGCAGCTCTACTAGTAGCTCTCTGTAGACATTATTTATTTATTTATACGAAAATACGAATGACGACGGCCTTCTATAAAGACATTTTTAAAAGAGCACATAGAAAAAGCGACACATAGGGAAAGAAAAACAATTAATTAAAACTTCATTATCGTACGCATAACAAAATAAATATGGTGTGAAATACTCACGTTACCTCTATATGCATAGTTTTAATATATGTTTATCATTGAATTCAACATTGGAGTAGAGTTTATAAACACATAAGAATATTAATTTGCTATCAAAGTTGAATTGAAACGAAAGGTTGTCAATTATTGAGCTTAATTTATTTTGTTTACGAAAACATGCTTGATCCCAAAGTTGTTTATAGTTTTGTCAGGAATATTTTCGAAATTTATATTTTTGCACTATGTCGTTGTTGTCTTTGAGAAAATTTCAAAAAAAAACAACCAAAAGCATTCCACTCCTAGTTGATGTATTTCAATCAAAGTTTGGATTTTTGCATCCCTTTGCAAAAATTATTTTACTTCGTTTATCAGTTAAGTACTTCTAAAAAAATTGGAGCAGTGACAAGTACGTGCAAAACTAATCATGGTAAAAAGTTTTAAAAATAAATTATCGGAATCGTTTTTGGGAAGTTCTTAAATAGTTCAAAGCCATTGAGGATAAAGGGTTCATTCCGGCTTAGTTATTTCCGTGAAAACATTACAGTTGCATGAGACATTAAACTTGGATACCTTTTGCCATAAATCGGTTCAAACCGAGACGCTCACACAGATCACTAATGGCCAAAAATGGGTTTTTCGTATCAAGTTCGAACCCCACTATGGAGCCAAAAATGTAGGAACCAAGATATACTGAAACCTACGCTTTAAATGTACAATAAAAGCAATGATTTGGGATTATAACCAAACGTTTATTTTGACTGAATATCTAACAATCACTAATGGCTTTGTTGGTAGTTACCAGATGACTGAGGGAAACATATACTTTACTCATAGGTACTATGGACCACATAACTCCTGGATATTTGGTCCAGGGCAACTGTTATTCGAAGAATTTTTTTCGAAAACCAAATGAATGAAGCACAAATCAGTGTAAAATTTTGAAAAATGGCCAGGATTTATGTGTCTCTGTTTCTCCCATGGTACTAAATATTGAAGAAATCTAAGAATAAAAATCGAATACATTACAACCTCAAAACGGAAAACATCAATATCGATATTCAGCAAGGAAAACAATACCTTGCCATAGATATGTATTAGAGATTAAATTTCAATGTTTATATGGAGGTTAAAAGAAACGAAACAAATTTGTTTTCTTTGTTGAATTATCCTGGTTTGATTATAATCATTTGGTTTGTATTTCATGCGAAAAACCATGAGAGAACAAAACCTTTATGTTTTTTTTTTGTGAACGCAACCTTTTAAATTTTAGAAAATAATTTATTGAAATATTGAGAAAAAAAAACCTCTTTTGATTAATAATAATAAGATCATTTATTACGGAAGAACAGCATTGAAACATTTTGTCTTGAATAAAAATATTAATTTACCTGGCTATAATAAACTTTCCATGTTAAAATTGGTATTTATTTTATAGATTCATATTTAATTTTCAAACATATTTAATATTTATTATTATTCTTTAATATACCAGAGAGTATATTATATTCAATCATACCCCCACTTCTCTCACCCCCCCCCCTCAAATATATTTCTATACAATAAGCCGGTAAAAAATCCGATTCCCTGATAGGTGGTTATTCAACGCTTTAGGCTTCAAAAATGGATATGCTGACGGAAGAAATTTTATTAAAAATATTATTAATTTGTAGTAATATTCAATTTTATATATTATATATATTTTTTAATATACCAGTAAAAATATAAGCTTTTTTATTCCTTCGGATAACTTTCAGGACGATGTGGCATAGCGAATTAATAGCTACTCCGCCGAAATTATCTCTTCAATAGGATTATCGGGTTGTAAATTTATTACGGACACGATATTTCTTTTATGTAATTTTAATATCCTTTATATTCTACACCAGTGATTCTTAACCACTATGCCGCGGCACTTTTGTGTGCCGCCAAATTCTTAAAGTATGCCGCCAAATCTAGAAATGTATATAGTAAAGTATTAAGCAACATAAAAACGAAAAAAAAGATCGAGACTGTTAAATGTAGAAGACGATATGAGAGTAGCATTGTCATTTTTACGACCAAATATAACTGAAATTATAAAAAAACATCAAGCTCAAATTTCTCATTAAAACTATTCGCATTATTAACTTGTAACACCTTTTAAATTTATCTTTGACTGCAATCCTCTGGGTTACAGCAGATACAGGATATTCAGTGCATCTCACCGCAAACCTTCGGGATATGAACCTTCGGGAGGACCTGATAAGCTAGCTCCAGGCTATTGCCAACATATGGGAGAAGCGAGTCTCGTCGGACTGAGGTAGAAGGTGGAGCACAGGTCGAAGTTCAATAGTTTTTAGATCCCAATTTTAATATAATCTAATCTAATATAATCTGTGTCTTATCTTTCGATTTTTGGAAAAATTTTGTAATTAATAGTTATTCGAATATTTATAATGAACAATTTTTATTCAAAACATTTTTTCGAAAACCGAAGAATGTAAGGCAGAAATTATTTATAAAAAATTGGATAAGTGCTACTTTTGGGGGCCCATAGTAAATAGGCGTATTTTTATTGCTGAAATGTTGGCACTAATTACAATTGAATATTAATAATATAGTTAGTTCATTTATTAGGAACCAGCTTTCTTCCGATGATTTGATTAATAATTCATCAATCAAATCAAACTATCATCGGTAGTATCGATGTCATATATTGCACATAATAAATACATAATATATTTAAATTTATTGTTATTGTTCTGCTACGACTGCAATAATATATACAGAGTGCTCGATAAGAAGTGTTCAAAAGAACAAAGCCCGATGTAGGAAGTTATATTTAAAACTACAGCAGGTGGCAGACAAGCCAAACTAGTAATAGCTGGGTACAATGCCACATGGTCAACCTGGTTCATTGACAAGAACCGGGAAGACATAAACCATGTAGTGGAAATGATTGTTAATACTGTGCACTCAAGAAACACCTACCCCTCATGGGGTAGGAGGGCAGTGCCACTTGCCCGGAATCTAACATGGCGGACGACAAGCCCTTTCATATCTTGGCTGCTCACCGGTCGTTGTAAACTCACCTACCACTCATAGGCTTGGAGGACTTCCGCCGTATGTAACGTGGCAGATGACACCCGCTTTCATATTCCGGGAGAATGTCCTTACAAAGCCAGAAAGAGGAACCTAACCTTTAGCTTGACCGAAATGAGGGAACCTGAGATAAAACCTCTCAAGTGGAGTTCTGTCCTGTCTTTTGCAAAGAGGATAGGTAGGTTCGACGGCAACCATAGGGCTAGAGAAACGCATTGGATGTGATAGAGAATTGAAAAGGTTGAGGGGATAAGTATCGCAAGAGTCAGCACCTTGAAAGGCTTACTTTCCAGGCTCCCCCTCCTTGAACTACTACTTCATGGGATCGATAGTATCCTGCAGTTTTAACATGAAAAGTTTTACAGGAATCGAGTTCTTCTCTCTAAGAATAACCAATCAAAAGGTTGTGATTTTGTGTGAACCCGATACATCGAGCTGGGAAATGATTGAGCTTTAATGGTATTGTAGCGGTATCGCTTCTTCATTATTAAATTATTAATTTAATATTGTTTATCATTTTTATCTGTTGCTTAACAACTATAACTTCCCTCTATTATCACGGTTGCTTTGAATGTTAACAACTTTGAATGTTAACAACCTGTATAGAATACAAAAGATATTTGTATATATTTAGTGAAACGACAGCTTTTACAATTCACGTGGGAAATAAGAATATAAATTCGATGTGTTTTTGTTAAATTATTAATGATATATTTTTTTAACAGTTCGAAAAGCTAATAGAATTATTTATTTATTTAAACGTATCAATATTGAATGTACACTTCACTCGTGTGTCGTTTTTTTTTTACATACCAAACTTTTTCGTTGTCTCTCTATCTCTTTCTTTTTTTTATAATAATAATTTATTTATTTACGAACGGAGAAATTCAAATGGCTTTAGATTTAATTTCCTCGTTCAATACATTATTTCTTATCGATTTTAATAAAATATCTAAGGTAATTTTGATCCAAAAAGTATGAAAATCATGTTCATTTTAAATTCCGATCAACACTTTTCAAAATATTTTCTTCTCAATTCATACAGTTTTGAAATTTAACACTATAGGTATGATATCTTGAAAACCGTTAATTGTATTGTATTTTAACCAACGCCATCGTTTTCGCTAGGTCCAAATTAGCTTAAAACGAAATTTTTATCAAAATCGGGGACATAAAATTTTCCTCTAATTTTAGTGATTTTATTAAGGGGTACCCCTTAGAAAAAATGTGAAAAAAGTGAAGAAAATTTTTGTTCTCGATTTTAGTAATACTCATTTTCTTGGGTAATTTTGACTCAAAAAGTACGAAAATCCGGTTCATTTTAACGTCTGATCAAAACTTTTTAAAAGTTTTACGAAAAAATATTTATGGATTTTCCCAAAAATCCAATGAAAATAGCACAAATCAACAAATTTTGAAAAAATGACATCAACTTTTGTGGCCAAGTGTATAATATACACAATTTTGTAATATTTAAAAATACGTTTAATAAAATTGTATTTTAATATTAAACTTTGCCGTCTTCGGCTTCTTCGTCCTCTTCGTCTCATGTAAAACCCCCCGGTTTTTACATTTTATGTTTATAAAATTGAATTCGTTGTTATAAAATTGATATAAAAATAAAAAAGTCTTATAATAAAATTTACTAAGACGGTACCAGTGTTATATTTTTCATTCCTTAGATCATTTAATTCAATCCTCTAATGTTCCAGATAAAAATTTGTATATTTCACTTTTTTTAAGGATTATCGTCGTTGAGGGAATTAGGTTAGTAGACATACAGCTTATTGTACAAAAGAAAAAAGATAAATAAACATAAAAATTAACTTAATAATATCCATAAACTGAGTACCTGATATGAGTACTGTTTATTTTACTTTTACAAACCCATATATGTTTAAAAACATAACTTGTGTTTTATATTCCAAGGTACTGTTTATAGTGGTCAATAAATATGTTTATTTATACGCATGCTTTTGTTATCAACAAGTCATTACAGATGTTTGCAAAATATCAGCAAGCTTATTATTGGTAAAGTTACTCGTGACGTCCTATTCCAAAATGGCGGCTTTAATCAGGCTACAATTAAACCAACAGTTATATTTTTCATAAATTAGATGAGTTTCATTAACAAAATAATATTTGTTTTGTTTATTTTATTAACGTAACCCTAGTAACTCCTTGTGACTATCACAGTTGAGCCTGACTACTGTGTTTCTAATTGTTGCCACCAAATGTCACAGTTCTAAGTAACAAACACCAATACTGTTAAGTATTTTTGGGAGTAAAAACTAAGGGAGCTGATTGTAGCTAACAATTAACTTCAGAATTCAAGGTTTTTTTTTGGGAGTAAGTTTCTCCATACTTTTGAAGGCTGCTAAATTCGCCCATCGAATACTTTCGATAGATCGGCATTTTTATTTTATTTTTATTTATTTCAATAATTTCAAAGGTCCATAAATTTAATTTCCTTGAAAATTGCACATCATAAAAATTTCAATTATCGTTAAAAACATTCTCCCACTCACAAAGAGAAACTTAAACAAACAAAATTAATTGTCCTGATGATAAAAAAAAAAAATCCTTCAGAATCCCCAATAAATAACATATTTAATTTAACGTACATAATATCACTTCGATTAACTAAAATCAACCAAGATTTATACTAAATGTTACAGAAATTCACGGCAATATTTTAGAAATGCCATTCTTCAAGTACAAAACAATCAAAAAAAATGCCTCAAAGCAATGAAAAATATCCAAGACTACATGCTATAGGCATCGAAGCTTCTTTGGGAGGTAGAGGTAGATTGTAAAGGCTGCCCTGGACGGGCTACACTTCGACCATAAGGTCCATTGTGATTCCTTAGGATGTGAGGATGTGAGTGGAGTGGAAGGAATTTGTGAGTAGACTAGGAATTGGCAGGATATGCGGCTGCAGCCGACTATGATAGGAACTATGCCGATATTCATCTGGAGTTCGTGAAGGAAACTGCAGACTACCTTCTCAAGCATAGCCGGTTACTTCGTTCTTGTCCATACGCCGACAGTTTAGTCAATCAACCGCCCCCTTTTTTTTTTTTTTTTTAACAATTGACAAACTGCCGATGTCGGGATTCGAACCCATAACCTCCCAGTTTCCAAGTACTGCATACTGCGCAGACATGACGCCTTAGACCGCTCGGCTACTTGACTGGTAGCTTCTTTGGGAAGTCAAACAGCATCTAAATGTCCCTTGATAGTGGCTTCAACCATACAATTATGTAGTTTTTCTTTCGTGCCCACAGACGTGGACTAAATTTTAAATTTCAACCAACTCCACATGAAATAATCTAATGGCGATAGATCAGAAGATCGTTACGACCTGTAAAAACGGGTAACTAACTGTTCAATATGGTTTCCGTTTTGTTGAATGTAGCATTCGACATCTGTGGACAACTTTAGGCATCAGGATGACCCTTGATAATTGCTGCACTCCTGATCAGGATTTCGAAGATTACCGGATTCATCACCGGACATGATCACTAACGAAAGCATCTATACACAATATGACTCCACAATGGATCCATTATTTGCAGATTGTGCGGAGAGGAGATGGCCACATCCAGCTACATCATCTTTAACGCGAATCTCTCGGTTTTAGCAGATACAAGATATTCGGTGCATATCACCCCGATTATATGAACCTTCAGGAAAACCTGATAAGCAAGCTCCTGGCTATTGCAAAGATATGGGAGAAGCGAAATTCGTCAGACTGAAGTAGAAGGGGCAGCATAATGGATCATAAGGTCTAAGTGCAACACTTTTTATACCCCAAGATTTATGCGGTTCCTTACCCCCAATATGTTCAAATAACGGGGTGTACATGGTTATTACTTGGTGCTACTTAAATAACCGTTACTTGGTGCGATTGAGTATATTCACGATAAATAACAATATTAGTAGTCTTTTATGAACTAAAGTTTGAAGAAATGAGACCTACAATATGTATAAACGTTGTGTGTCATTGAAATAAGAAAACATTTATCTAATTTATATATGAAAATTTTATACATTGACATGTTCAGAGCGTAGGACTGGGAAATTGAACCACTGAATTTGTAGGACAAGGTGGCCATCAAATTATTCATACCATTATTAATTAACAGCATTAAAATCAGCCATATATTTGCATCAACTTTCTTATTTACTTTGTTGTGCTACAGAACATATTCCTCAAAACATTGCCATGTATATCTGAAACACTCTGTATATATTATAACGCAATAAGATTTTCTTCTCAATGAAAGTAAAATAGAAAATGAGAAAATTAATTGCGTAAATATCTATTATGTAAAATAAATTACATTTTGTTGTAAGCAATAATAAATATAAAAAAAAAAAAAAAAACGAAGAAATGTTGATGGAATACCACCGTGTCATGTCGTGTCGAGGTTCGCGAGGATCGAGCAGTGTTACAAACATTCTTTATCACAACAAATTTTCGATGTGCTGTTGCGCCGTCAACATTCGATGTCGTTGCCATCCGTCGCTCATGTACGTCTATGTAATTCTATAATATTGTAAAGTTATGTCTTGTTACACTGCTGTTGTTGTTGTTGTTGTTCATGTAATTCATTACTCAACTACAAAATCGGAAGCAACATACTCACATGACCTCCATGTATATATCTGTTTATCTGATACCTCATGATATTCGAGCATTGAACAACTTTACCAATTGTAAAGCAATATAATGGAAAAAAGAATAATCGAAATTTGTAACCGCAATTGAAAAACATTAGCTTCACCGATATATCGAATAGTGATTCGTATTAGGTACACCGTATATACAAACATACATCTGATAACTTGTGTTTTGTTTTATTCATTCTACGCAACACCTATATAAGAGTATCCGTAAAAGTGTTTCTTTTCTATGTAAGGGTCGTCAAAATTAACCCTTATACTCTTAAATAGACAAAACCCCGCGCAGTTTTGTTAATTTTCCTTATTTCGAGAGGCGTTATCAGAGTAAATGGGAATCAACCTTCTTTGTAGACTTCTGTTGGTGCCTTCAAGGGAATTCTACGAGAAATGGCTACAAGTAGATTGTCAATTGTTGAAAAAATTAACTTGTTAACCTGATAGTAGGACTATAGGTTACAGAAGTTCTGGTCATTTTTCAAAATTCTGTAATATTATATTTGTACCTTAGGGCAATCGATTTTCGAAAAAAATGCTTCGTATAAAAATTATGTTCATTAGAAATATAGTAATAATTTTTATTCGAAGCATTTTTTCGAAAACTGAATGATCAGGACTTCTGTGGCCTATAGTACACATGTGGGTCAAATCTTACAATCAAAATGTTGACTATATTTTTATTTTCTACTTTTTAGTTCATTAAATAAAAGCTTGTCTTAAAAAAAACATTTTTTTTCTATTATTTAATAAAACAAACGCTATTTAATAAATCATAATCAATCATGACATAAGTGAAATAAGTGTTTATTTGTAAACCTTAATTGAACTGGTGCTGGGGTCATGCAGTGAATCAAACCGTCTAATATGTATATAGAGGTCACAACATTTGTTACAATTTTAAGTGAACATACAAACAACATGCACACAGTGTTGTACGTCGTGTTGTACGTAATGAATCCTTTTTTCTTTAATAAAACGATGAAAAACCTCTAAACATTCAACATCCATAAAGTATTTTCATTATTTAAACGTAGCGTTGAATGTTGTATGTTATTAGTATTCCTGTATTCCTTGAAAATTATTATTCAAAGTAGGATAGGAAAGTGTACACCTATGTATGTATAATATATATATATATATATATATATATATATATATATATATATATATATATATATATATATATATATATAACTCTTGTAAATTCCACCAATTTAATTATGAAATTTTATACATTTAATTTCTAAGAAAAAAATTATCAGGTTTTCATAAAAAAAGATTTGGGAACAATTTATTTGAAGTGAAAATTTATTTTACGATTTTAATACCCGGAATATATATATTATATATACCAGGGTTTAGTCCTGGTATATATAATCGCAGATGAAAATCTTCTATAGACGTTCATAAAATGGCCTAATTAGTCCGTTTGGGTATGCCCTCCATCCATCTGTCCGTAGAGTTGATAATTCAAAAACGAGCTGAGACTTTGTTTGTGTATTCTATCATATCCCCGCCAAAGAGGAAGATACATCAGATAGGGAAATCATGGAAGATAGAAGAAAAATTTATCGAATTACTTTTATTCGAAACCTTTTTTTATAAACTGGCACAATTTCACCTCAAAAATGTGTTATTACTCTTGATTATGTGCAAAATTTGTGTGTAAAGTACCTTTATATACAACTTTCTATTCATATATATATTTGTACGTGCGTAAAAAGTAAAATAAACAGTTAACACATTTATAATGAACTCAGAATATGTAGGGTATTTAAACAATTAACTCAGTTATTTGTTATTTTCCTTTGGATAAAACAATTAAAGTTGTTTTAAACGTTTTCGGTATGAATCGTGTCTATAGCTATTTGGATATTTGCACCTCTTTTCACTAGGTAGCTCATAGTTGGCAGAGCACTGGTCTGGAATGCTAAAGTTCTTGGGTTCAAGTCCCAGCAAAGATGTAAAATTTTGCATTTTTCTGTAATTGGTATAAAAAAAGTTTCCTGCAAAAGTTGTTGAAAAAAAAGTCTTGATATTTTTTTATCGTAATTATTATAGAAAAAAAAGGTTATAGCACGATAAACGATTTGGGAATGATTGCTTTTTTGTCCGATCAGGTTCTCGCAGGATTGATATCTTTTCTAAGAAGTTTCATCGTCTATACAATTGGAGCCATGTTTTATGGTCATCATCGTTTAGACAATTATTTTGATCTGATTTCAATAACGAACTATAACTTTACCTAATAATAAAACCACACGCGACGACAATATTAATAATGTCTAGACAAATGATGAGTCACATAAATAATAACATTGCTAAAAACTTTGACGTCTAATTTTTTTTTTCTTCAAAAATTACAAACTGAACATAAAAATTTACGTACCCAAAAAAAAAAAACGAAAACAGAAGAATTTAATGATACGAAACTAATTATTTAAATTTTGTTTGATTATTATTTTTGGAGCTTTTCAAAAACAAACTTTTTCACACACAAATCATATTTTTATAGTTTCCTGTCAGTAAAAACTATAACTGAACCGTATTATATTTTGTACCTCCATCAAAATGTACAAATGGTGTCAAAAGTCGAGCTATTATTTCCAAATTTTAAAATTGATTTCAGAAAAATGTTTCGGAAAAAGTCTAGTTATAATGAAAAACTTTTAGCCGACGCATTTTTTCGAAAAATGAATATATTAGGCACAAATCTATTATAAAATTTGAAAATGAAGCTCGACTTTTGACGCTGTTTGTACACACAAAATGTTTGTTTTATATTCTTATGCCAAGTTTATCACTTAAGTCATTGTTTTTGATATTCATTCTAGTAATGGGTGATTTTATTAGAGTGATATAGTACTTTTGATCCAACAAAGAAATGTTACAATTAACTCAGTTATTTGTTTAAATATCCTGTAGAAACTAAGTTGTTTATTAGTTAATATTAAAATACAAAAAAACAGTGTTTGTGTACTTATGTACGCACGTAAGAAGTTATACTTCTCTTAGATAGATGGATTGTAGAGGCTGCCCTGAACGGGCTACACTTCGACCATAAGAACCATTGTGATGCCTAAGAATGTGAGGATGTGAGTGGAGTGGAAGGAATTTTTGTGTATAGACTAGGAATTGGTAGGATTTGCGGCTGCAGCCGACTATGATAGGAACTATGCCGATATTCATCTGGAGTTCGTGAAGGAAGCTGCTGAAAACGTTCTTAAACATAGCCGGTTACTTCATTCTTGTCCATACGCCGACAGTTTAGCCAATTAACAGCCCTTTTTTTTCTTAACAATTGACAAACTTCCGATGTCGGGATTCGAACCCATAACCTCCCCGTTTCCAAGTAGGTATACTGCGCAGACATAACGCCTTAGACCGCTCGTCCACTTGGACTGGTACATATATTTCTCTTATGATAATTTATTAAAACAATATTAAATAACGTCAACATTGCTATTAAGACACAAAAGTTTAATAAAATGGCATAGTAGTGAAAAAACTACAATTTAAAAATTTTATATAATTGTTTCTAAAACCAATGATTATGGTAGAACAGAACCAGCGGTCACTTCTTACGTTAAAATTAGAGTTTGCATAATTGGCAATAAAAGCATTATTTACATTTGAATCGGAATTAGTGAAATTTATCAAGACCAGTCCAGGTTTAACAATATATATAAATTTAATATATAAAGTAATTCTAATATTTCTCATAATTCTAATATTTTTCTTTTCTCAGAAACAGTAATAATGATGAAGACATTCCTGTACCTAATTTCAACTGTATAGTCAAATTGAAATGTTCTAATGTTCAAGCTCTGATGGTATAGATATTTACCAAACACAATGGTGTTAACTGTTACCATATGTTTAATTCCAAAATTTTGTTCCACCCAAATAAAATCACCCGCTATATTACGTAAACTATATCACTAAAGTCATTGTTTAAGAATTTCGTAATAGTTATTATTCAAATGGTTAAAGTTTTCTTCTGACTTTTTATTATTAAATTACATGAGGTTTTCTTCGTCAAGAACGAGAATAACACCACCATAGAGAAGAGATAAAGACGAGATAATTTAAGAGGAACGAAGGAAAACATTGTCAAGTTACAGAAATAGTGTGATACTATAATATAGCTGCTACGAGTAGGATAGTTCTATGTATATAGTAATGGGGTGGAGGGATGGGGTGGGTGTGTAGTAAGGTGTACTACATATTACAACACAACAGATATGGTTGCTTGCCGCTTGTAAAATAAACATTAATTAAAGAATTAATGTCACGTAAACCGTAATTGCCACATAAAAAATGACGCCAATAAAAATGTAAATATATTTACTAAAACACACACAAACACACATTTGTACACACAAACACACACACACACACATACAATTTGACAGTTTGTTTGTGCAATAAAAATTTGGTGAGAGATGCATTAAAATGGTCCGTCAAGTGAACAACCACTCTGTGAGAGATTTGTAGTTATCTGAAATTTTAGTACGCGATTGTTATATACATTTATAGCATTTAATATCCGCAACAAGGAACCATAAAATAAACGATTTCTAGAAATGTTTATAAGTTAAGTCCTGACTTTGCAAGGGTTTGAAAACATTGATAGCAGAAAAAAATTTTGGTTACGCCTAAGTATGCATAAAAACATACATATAAACAGGTGATCAACGAGTTGTCAACTGCTAAACACCGTGATCACTGGAAAACGGTACCGCGGCAAGAGCTCGGGAAGGTACTGCTTCAGAGTGCAGCCAAGAGGCTAGCTCTCGATGCTCTGAGACTGAACAGGATGCAATTGCGGACGGTTACCGGATTCATTACCGGGCATTATCCCCTGTGGAAGCATCTGCACACAATGGGACTTCATAACGGGTCCATTATGTGCAGATTGCGTGGCGAGGAGGAAGCAACATTCAGCCACTTAATCTTTGACTGCGAACCTCTAGGTTACAGCAGATACAGGATATTCGGTGCATCGCACCCCGAATATACGAACCTTCGGCAGGACCTGATAAGCAAGTTCCAGGTTATTGCCCACATATGGGAGAAGCGAATTTCGTTGGACTTGGTAGAAGGGGGAACACAATGGACCATAAGGTTGAAGTGCAATAGTTTTTACCCCGATATAAATCAATCATAAATAATAATTTGTGGACTAATAAGTTAATGTTGACTGCAAACTTATACTGTAAATGATATACAAAAATTGATTCATTAGTTTCATCCGTGGTGTAGCGATAGCATACTACACTAGAAATCCCGTGATCTAGGGTTCGATACCTGGCGGTTAAGTTAATTTCTTAATATCAATATTTAATTAAAAAATCCAATGACATGTTTGTCAAAAATTTTGGTCGTTATATTTGGTCACTATAAAATTATCAATGAGAAAAAAAACGCACTCTCATATATTTTCTACGGAACCCTTGCAGAAAGGAATAGTAGAATATAATTTAGCACTAACTTAGTAGTCGTTGGCAGTTAACGACCCAGACTTATTATTGGGGAGGGTGAATTATTAATAGATGGATTGAGAGAATTGCTAGATGATGTTGGTTATTATTACATACATACACATACAGACATATATATATATATATATATATATATATATATATATATATATATATATATATATATATATATATATATATATAATTGAATGTGTAACTTTTTTTGTGTCCACAATATTTTTGTGACATAATAGGTGTGACAATGTGACGACAATGTAAACTTTTTAACAAGAAACAATTTTCAGAAACATTTGTGTGACATTCGCATATTTTTCATTAGTTTATATATATATATATATATATATATATATATATATATATATATATATATATATATATATATATATATATATATTACATAAAGCAAAAAAAATTACATTTCTTTTAATTTAAATTTCTCCACTTTTTCGTACTTTTTTTATACGACGATAAATTTTGTTCTTTCTATATGCAGACAGCCAGAACAAGTTTTGTTAATAATCTGCAAACCATTCGTAAAACGTGTTAAATTAATTTTAATGTTAATTTATCATTATAATAAAACTGAGGGCCTACGTACAAGATCCAGCAATTAGCGAAAGAACCATTTTTACACAAACAATTGTGATAGTGTATGTCATGAATTGACTTGTTGCACAACGATTTGAACGTTTTTGACCAAAAAAATAATAATTATAGAGTTTTATACCATGACTGGGCACAGTTTGACTTCATTCGGCTGTGAGTGAGAGGTAGGAAGAGAGATTGAGTAAATACAGGATAATCTCTACAAATTTTTTTTTTTAATTCAAACATTTTCTGAAAAAATATAATAATGCCAACCCTTTTTTATGGTCAACTATTACACAAAGTATACAATACATTGAATACATACTCTGGAATTCTGGGCTGGTAATTTCCGTAAATTTGTTTGATGATTTAGATTTTAGAAATTCCGAATAATTTTCCAAAACTATTACGAGTATTACACATCGGAGAACTAATAAACAATTATTTACCTGATTTAATTATTTGTTCTTCGTAGGGGGTATAGTGTCATGGGAATTTGATGACACTGGATACAATAAACATGCCAATGATATGGCTGGGGGATAATTTGTTAGTGAGATTAAGACCACTTAAAATGTTTTATAATATTTTATTTTCCATTTTTTTAAACAAAAGTTGATGGTGGTTGAACACTGAAATATGAAATTCACTTAATTAGTCCGACTATTTTATGGCATTCATATAAAATTATTTCCAATCGTTAAAAACACAATCGACACCACCTACTACACATAGTTGATTTACGCATGTAGGTATATATAATATTCCGAATATGGGTAGTCAGTTGGCAGAACCCCCCCCCCCCCACCCCACCCACTTGAATTGATTTGAACATAAAAAACATTTTAAAACATGCATAGAAAACTCAATAAAAGGTAATAATTAATAAAATTTCTTGATTCAAATTGTGATTCAAATTAATTTGAATCCCTTTTATATATAATATTTTTTTGTATATATGGTGTGGTTAATTCATTATATCAAAATGAAGAAAGATAAGTATAGAGTTTATACGTTGGATATACAGTGTGTTCCGGGAAAAAAGGGGTTCATTCTTAATGTTAACATATGTCATTGATATTATATGTATGTAGACTTGGCCACAAAAGTTCATTTTTTAGAATTTTTTAGAACAGGCCACAATGTTATTTTTTCGAATTTGATAGTTGATTTGTGTCTTATTCATTTGGTTTTCGAAAAAAAAAAATTCGATTAAAATTTGTTACTATATTTATAATGAACAACTTCTATTCGGAGCATTTTTTCGAAAACCGAATCAATAAGGCACAAATCAATTAGAAAATTTTCAAAACTAACATCAACTTTTGACGCATATCGTACAAACTGTCATGAAATTCTACAAAATCCACCATAAAGTTTACTATTGTTTGTCCTAAATTAAAATTTATTATTTAAATAAATTGTTGTTTGTTTTAGTATCTAATTAAAATAATTAATAATTTAATTTCAAATTTTGCCCTAATTCCTAGAACAGTGATTTTAATTTTATAAATACGTATTTCGACTACAAGGTAGTCATCATCAGTATGAATTACTTAATCGTAACAATCTCTGGGATATGGAGTCAGAGATATGTTGCTAATTTGGTGCGTGTCTCACAATAATATTAAAAAAGTTTTGTCTTTTATATGTTCTGACTGAGGTAGTACCTGAAGGATTATTTGAATTGACTGACCAATTAAACCCATTAAGCGCAACCCATTTTTGGCGGTATCCTTTTCTGATCATACGGTGTTGTTATTGTCAATAAGGTGAAGGTGTTGATGGAAGCTAACCTTGATATTCAGATATTAAATTTTGAATATTGTTTAATTTTATTAAATCAGAATTTGGAATTGGACCATTGTCTAAATGCATTATCTGTTTTCTTAATCTGTGTATGTAGATACTTTCGTATGCATCTAATTCTGTGGGGTTTTGTACCGATTTCTGTAGTTTTAAAATTCGTTTTGTCAATTTTGTGGTCGCATGAACCAGATGTTCTTTGATTCGAGTTTCGATTTGGCGACGACTTTGAACAACATAAATATTCGAACAATTCTGACAACTGACACTATATATGCCCGATTGTTTTTCATTGACAATTTTGTCCTTAGGGTTGCTTAGTAACAGTAATGTTTTTTAAAACAATATCAATCACAGTAATTAACACTGTTACAATTTTAAATATACAAAATTCTATTTTCCCATTAGGCTTAATGTAAAAAATTTTATTTTGAACATTTGACGACTTCTTCAAATGATCGATCGAAGATTTGTTAATGGTTAAGGGAACATAATTACGTGGTTAAACTTGCCAAACATCATAGATTAAATGGTTTTTCTCATATCCAGACTCAAGCATATAACGCCCTTAACTTTATCGTCACACGTTATCATGTGTCCGTTCTTGTGATTCACCTTGTAAAAACCGTCAATATTTTCCAATAAGAAAACTTCTGAATAGAGTGAAAATTCATTTACTTTTCATAATACCTTTTTATTATGACTAGAGTTAGCTGGTAGCTACTGAAGTAAAACTGAAAGATAGATAGACACATTTTATTAAGTTATTATAAACTATTATAAAATGTAATTAAATTTAAAATTTAATTAACAGAAAACAAATAAGAAATCATAATTGAAAAAAAAATTCTATATATATTTTAAAATTGGTGTGGTATGTTACTTCGACTACTTTTTTTATTACACAATGAACAGACAAAATATGGCAGAAAAAAACTGGTGTAACGTACTCACACTACTTCTATATCCTATTAATATTATTTCAAACTTTGTTAATTGAAACCATGAAGAATAGATAAATAGGAGATTGAACGACATAGGCAATTCGTCTGTTTTTTCGCCCTCAAAAAGGACGTGTAGAGATCATAGTTATTATTTTCGTCACTAGCGGCAGTGCGAATATACCCGTACGGAATTATTATTATTATTACATATTAAAATCAACGGTTATCGCATCTTACAAATAAAAATTGTAAGTATAAAAATTGTTTAATTTTATAAATGTGAAAAAATGGGACGATGTTGTACAGGGAAAGCATAGATATACTGTTATATATCTATGAGTGGAAGGTTGTTTAAGGTTAGGAATGCGTGTCTGCATTTACGAAAGGAATATGGTCTGTAATTACCGGTTTTGTCATCTTCTTTCTTTATCTAATATATGTTAGTATTGTAAACATATATTTGTATATTATTATTAATTGTAATATATTATTATTATTTAATTATTACTTGATAATCGAAAACAATTTTTTATTATCTATAAAACTAAGACTTCTTATTAACTGAATGAAAGTGATTTCTTGGCGCCTACATTTAAACATTTAAATTCCGTACGGCACTGAGACCAGTGACCCCTACTGATAAAAGATAGTTACACCAATTCTTGACCGTTTTTTTAACATTACGTTCGCTCTCCTAATATATCTATTCTTCATGATTGAAACGTTGTATCACCCTAAGCCCATTTTCCACTTGACTGAATTAGATAAAATTTTTTATTGGAACAAGTAGCAACAATTAAATCAATTAATAAAGCCATAAATACCAGATATCTAAGATGTTTTTGACAGAAAAATGTCCTGATCTGTGTCTTTTCACAGTCAAAAACTGCTTAGGTTTAAACCATCAAGAATATCGACGTTATATAAAGATATTCTTAATGTACACTCCCGTTCAAAAAAAATTGAACAGATCGCTAAATCTCTAAGACGATTATGACGCTTAAGTTTGCACAAATAATAATATGTAGAGAATTGGCATTTACAATACCATTTCAAATATTACCCATCCCTGAAACCTCTATACATACAATGATGTAGAGCCTGTATATAGAGGTTCAAAAAATAAACTTTATTTAGTAAAAAAAATAAAATCCATTAATTATTATACTTCAAAAGAGAAAAACAATTCATAATTATTATTTATTAAATTGTTGACGTGTTGATATTTTCATTTCTGTATGTTTGTGTATATGTTTAAGCATGTCGGTGAGTTTTTCACAATTTTTCCTCTTTTGTTGTATGTTTTTCACCATCATCATCGTGTACTATGGGACACAAAAGTGGCGCTTATTTTTCAAAAATTTTCCAAGTGATTTGTTCCTATTCATTTCTCAAAAAAGGAAAAATATTTCGTATAAAAGTTATTACCTATAATACCAGTCCATGTGGCCGAGCGGTCTAAGGCGTTATGTCTGCGCAGTATGCTTACTTGGAAACTGGGAAGTTATGGGTTCGAATCCCGACATCGATAGTTTGTTAATTATTAAGAAGAAACCAAGGGGGCAGTTAATTGACTAAACTGTCTGCGTATGGACAAGAACGAAATAACTGGCTATGCCTGTGAAGGTTTTCTGCAGTTTCCTTCATGAACTGCACATAACTCCAGCCGCACATCCTACCAATTCCTAGTCTACACACAAAAATTCCTTCCACTCCACTCACGGACCTTATGGTCGAAATGTAGCCCGTCCAAGACAGTCTCTACAATCTATCTTGTGGCCATGTGTAATATGGAACACAAATGTCTTGTCCGTTTTAAAAAATTGTACAGTCATTTTGTGGCTTACTCATTCGACTTTTGGGAAAATCTTTCGAATAAAATTTGTTAGTATATTAATAATGAACAACTTTTATCCTGAAACATTTTCCCAAAAACTGAATGAATAAGGTACAAAATAACTATAGAATTTTGAAAAAGGACGCGACTTTTGTAGCACATTGTACATCGTATTGTTTAGAGTATTTATTTCTTTAATTTTTTTGTATTTGAAAGATTTTAATTTAATTTTTAATTCTTTTATTGTTTTTTTTTTTTTTTGTTATTAGCATCAAAATTACATGGAAAGGGGTAAAAATCGGTATTTATTAATATAAAACTTTTTATATTTTTTATTTGAAAAAGTTTTGTAAAATTTTAAATTATGTTTTGTGGTTATTAATATTTTTTTTTAATTTTTACTAATTTATTGTTTGATGTTTGGCATCACAATCTTTTTCCTCCGTTTAAGTTTATTTCTTCGTAAATATTTTCGGTGTTTTGTCAATTATTTTTTCTGGGAGTTTTACATATCCTTTTTCTGTATACTTTGTATATTTCTGTATAAGGTTGTACGCGCATTTAAATAAAATAAGATAAATAGATAGATTGTTGAGGGTGCCATGGACACGCTACACTTCGACCATAAGGTCCATTGTGATGCCGAAGGAAGTGGAAGGAATTTTTGTGTATAGACTAGGAATTGCAGCCGGCTATGATAGGAACTATGCCGATACTCATCTGGAGTTCGTGAAGGAAACTGCAGAAAACCTTCTAAAGCATAGCTGGTAACATCGTTCTTGTCCTTACGGCCACAGTTTAGTCAATTAACCGACCCCTTTTTTTTCTTAATAATTGACAAACTGCCGATGTTGGGATTCGAACCCATAACCTCCCAGTTTCCAAGTAGGCATACTGCGCAGACATAACGCCTAGAACTGGTTAAACGTTAGGTAAAGTCTAATTTTCGTTACATCAGTGACTTAGTTTATTCTCGTCTCGTTTCTGTCGTTTCTCGCGGCATCACTAATTTCACATTCAACATAATTAAAATATCACAAATACGTGTACAAAATATGTTGTGTGTGATTTAGTTAAACAGTTTATTATTTTATATTGAAATGTGAAGTCTATTAAATTTGATTATATAAAATATTTTCCATTATACTCTCGAAATATTCGGAATCCACATAAATTTCTACATATGACAAAAAATTTAATTTACAACAAAATAATAATCCAGCCAAAATATTTGTAAAATTTACATACACTATTTTCGATATTCTATAACATCTCTATATATATATATCTAGCTAGTACCTGTAGCCACAAAAGTAGGGATATAACATTGCATATTCGGTTTTCGCAAAAAAATGCTTCGGCTAAAAGTTATTCGTATAAATATACGAAGAACTTTTTTTTACTCGAAACATTTTTCCAAAAACTGATTGAATAAGATTTCAAATTGAAACATTTTGAAATTTCGTTTCTTGTTCAAAACTTTATAGTTGTTTTGTACCGAAATCATTTGGGTTTTGAAAAAAATATTGAGCAAAAACTATTTGTAATTATTTTCATAACAATTTTCATTCAAAACCTATTTTTCGCAAATCAAAAGGATTTGTCAGAGATTGTCTGGCAAAAATTTGAATAAGAAAATTTAAGTGATACCTCCGGCCGCTTCGCTCGACCTGTCCCAACTTTGCATGGTTATTTACTACACTTTAATCAGAGCTCATTGATCGGAGAATTGATAACCTCACATGTGAGAGTTTAAAAAAAAAATTGTATAATATGTAACTAAGGTGATATGTAATTTTGGTATATTAACTTAATTACGTAATAAGCCATGAAAGTAAATTTTTTTCTAAATATATTATTTACACATACGAAATTTTAATTAGGATGTACTATACATATAAACTTGCCGGAAAAAAATATCTACATGATATACATACAGGCAGATACACATACAGACAGAGGCGGAAGCCGACTTCCTTTTTAAACTATGCATAGATATGCCAAATCTACTGAGTTTTCGAAAAAAAATGTGCGTTGATTTAAAGTTGCGTTCATCATAAATAGCAACTTCTGTTTTCAAAAACAGAATGGATTCGACACACAAATAGACTGCAAAATTTTTAGAAAAAAAGAACGCCACTTTTGTGGCCCTATGTACTATAAATAAATTTGTATATTTTATTTACGATGTATGATGAAACCCACAAAAATATTTTGAATAGTATTTTAAACAAATTTGAAATAAACAATTCTGTTTTTGAAATATTCAATTTTTCTTATAAACCACTTATTAAACCCGGTATATATATGATATGTTTACCAGGGTATATTAAGTTTAGTCCCGACTTTGTAACGATTGAAATTATTGATCGTTGAAAAAAGTTTTTCGAATCTATTCATAAAATGACCTTATTATTCCTGATTAGAGCTAAAATTTTGTGTGTATGTTCTAGATCTAAAGAGTAAGTTAAAACTCCTACTGTACTTTTCCCTTGCCAGGGGAGACAATATCCATTTTTGAAGCAGTGCCTTCCCGAGCTCTTGCCGTGCTACTTTTTCCCAGTACAATATACCCTAATATAGATTATACTTATTCCGGGTATAAAAATATGTTCTATTCAAATAAATGTTATCACATATCAACACAATAAATCATTTCATAATAATTATTTTCCATTCGACATGATTTCGATATAGTAGAAATATATATATATAAATTATTAAACGAAATTAAATTGATTTTCGATTGACATATATTATATATAATTCATTTTTGTTATTATGTAAAAAAAGAAGAAAAAAAGGAATTTAAAAGTCTTTAATTGAAGTCTTTAAGTTGTGCTTCAAATAACAAACGTTCATTTTATAAAATGAACAAAAGCTAAATATAATATGTGTCTTTTTTTTTTTCTAAATCGATTTTTCAATTTTTTTATTTATTTTCTACTTGATATTAATCAAACTTTCAAGAATGTTTTTTCTACTTATCTGTTCTATAAAGCTTTTTAACACTTTTTATCTTTTAAACAGGTTTTGTTAAGTGATCCTCCCAGATGATAATCGGTAGATGTAGGTGGATGCCAGATTTCTTAGGGTGCCCCAGGAATGCCAGATACCCTCAGCCAAGATATGTAAGATTTTTCATATCAAAATATTGATGTCAAAATAAAATTATAAATGTTCAGATATATTACTTAAATGTCAAACTAAGTAACTTCTAGTCATCTCCGTTAATATAACCTAACCGAAAGGCACTCATACTAACAATCTAACAATGGATAACAACAATGGATCTGGGACAATGGATAGATCACAACAATGGATCCATCAATGGATAGACGCAAACAGTTTACAAAAACAGGTCTTGTAAAAATAGTTTACCACCATGTTTATTAAAAAACTTTTATTAGTGAGTAACTCTTTAAATGGCAAAAAAAAGGAATAGTAAATCGAAAAAGCTTGAAGGGCTTGGTATTGAAATAAGGCTTCTCAAATTTAATCTTCAATTAAGGTTCTTAAATTCTAGCTATTTAATTGCGCTTTACATATCTATAAATCAATCTACATAGATTTTTTTTGATGAGATTCTGTTGAAATTGACGGAATTATTTATCGAGTAATAAGCTTCGAGAAAAATTATCTTATAGTTGGTTAATACTAATACAAATCGTTAAAAAAAAGCGTTAGTCATTCAGACAGAAAACTTTGTCAAACAAAGGCTTTAAGGCATACATTCTTCAAAGGAAACAAAAACATTTTTCGTGGATGTTGTGAATTATGAAAATTTTAATTTATGAAAATATTTTCGCAATATATAAACCCAACAATAATGATATGAAAATTTATACAAAATCAGGTATGTGACCTTTAAAGAGAGTTTGTCAACTATAAATTAAACCACAAAAATCTATTAAGAACTATTTTATAAGTTTATTTAAGGGTTCCGTTACTCAAAATTAATGGACTGTCAAAAATGTGATGCACGAATTAGAAATTTGATACTACACTGTTAGATTATTGTGGGCCGGCATATATTTTAAATACTAAGGATATTTTAAGTCTTTATTTGGAAGCAGTTGAGTTCTCTTTGAAAATAATTTCAATTATGCTGATTAAAACAATTAATAACTAATTGTAACGTTCGATAATAGTATTTTTTTATTCAATATGATAAACTGTATAATGTAAATAATAGTTTAACATAATGTTTATATCAGTGTCTAATTTATTAACATTGTTACAAGTTTAAATATCAAAGAATACAATTTATTTGTATTCTTTGGTTTTTAAGCGTTGATAACTTTTTCAAATGATAGATAAGAGGTTTTGATATTAAGGAGGGGAAAAAAATACATGATTAAACTTCGTCGAATATTAAAGATTTAAAGTTTTATCTAATATCATAAGCAATACGCATAAACGAATGCCCTTAAGAAAAAGATAACTAAGTTTTGTACAAAATTGGTATCTTATTTATTGTTATATCGTAGTCATATGTTTTCAGAAATAAACTTTCTAAGAAAAATATTGTGTTCAGAAAATTATTCACTAATAACTTATAATCACAGGGCTTCGCTCATGTTTTATTAATGTTATCACAACCTTAATGTAATTTCCCAGCACTTCCATTACTTTAAATATTTATCAACATTTCAACCAAATATAAATATCAGCGAATATTTTTGAATTCTATCTCTTGTAGCGAAATACACGATAAACCAGTTTTTATGATAGTAAAATTTCATGGATAACATTAAATTAAAATTGTTTATCATATATTTCTGATGAAGAAACTGTGTTCCGAAACTATATTCAATAGAAAATTATTATTGCGAAAATTTGAAATATTTGTTTTATTAATTTTAATAATTATTAAAGATTTTCTTCAAGTAGCAAACGACCCATTCAATATAAAAATTAAAAATATTCTCAAAAAGTCAACAAAGAAATCTTAACAAAATTTTCTTTGCTTTTAAAAAGCAAAAAAAAAAAAATTCAGAAATAAAAGTATCAAGTACCTACTTTTGAATAAAAATTTCCTTTTCGTAAGCAAACTACTAAAAAAACTTAGTTTCAAACTTCACACTTTATAAGCAAACTGTTACAAAACCGTTTAAAGCACCTCAAACAACTCCAGAAAAAAAACTCTCGCAAAAGAAAAAAACCGCAAAACAATTTCTTTTTAAAAAAGTTTTTATTTTACAACAATAGCTGCAAGTAATTCGTTAATATTTCGTTGCAGTAAATCTCAGTTCACACAAAACGGCAACACCGGTTACCTACCACCGATTACGATGAATTAAACGCATATACTGAATTCGCGCGCGCTTGAATCATACAAAATAGTATATATGGATACACAACACGAGCTTTCACATATAATATAACGGGCATATAATATTTTGTATATATATATATATACATATACCGAGATATGTATGTAACGAAAAATACCGAATCGTTTAACCGAACACTAAACCGAATATGATATATCAAAATAGTAAAATACTATATTGAGGAGTAACTAAAACTTACTGTTATATTATATTGTTAGATGTGAGCTTCCAATTCAATTGAATTTTGGTTGAGCTATATGTATATATATATATATATATATATATATATATATATATATATATATATATATGTATATAGTGTTTATACTTACGTGTGTCTCTTCCCAATCTCTCTACTATCCCGCCTTTTCCTGTGTATTTATTTGTGGTATCATATCTTCAAGCTGTCTATATATATATATATATATAAATATATATATATATATATATATATATATATATATATATACATATTTATTTATATATATATATATATTTATATATATATATATATAAATATTTCCGAACAAAAACAAATATGTGAGCGGAGTCAAGTTTTCGCATACAAAATGTATTGACATCTCAGCAAAAACAACAATTTTCCCTTTCAAAAGTTGTGAAATCTATGGTAAGAGCCAAGTTTTTTAACAAAAATGAGAAAATGATTGGTATCTAGAGCACGGTAGTGCGACAGGAAGAGTTTAAGGGGTTTTTTCCTTCGTAAATATGTTGTGTAAATTTCTCAAGTGCAAGGTATTTCATATTTTACTTGGTCAGATGCTGAACGAGTGGTCAAATGCAAAATATCGTGATCACTGGGAAAAAGTAGCGTGGTAGGAGCTCGGGAAGGTACTGCTTCTGAGTGCAACCAAGAGGCGATCTCTCGATGCACTGAGGCTGAACAGTGTGCAACTGAAACATCTAGCCACATAATCTTTGACTGCGAACCTCTAGGTTACAGCAGATACAGCGAATTCGGTGCATCTCACCTCGAATATACCAACCTTCGGGAAGATCTGATAAGCAAGTTCCAGGCTATCGCAAAATATGGGAGATGCTATTCTCGCCGGACTGAGGGGAGCACAATGGACCATAAGGTCGAAGTGAAATAGTTTTTAGACCCCAAGATGAATCAATCAATCAATCAATCAATGATTATGGACAATATTTGAACAGAAATTATTGCAAATCTATAAATTTCATGAAACAAAGTTTGCAAACAACAGTTGTATATTTTTGGACAAGAAAAGTTACTCTTTTTTTTAACTTTTCTTCTATCTCTTACCGTTGTGATGTATATATTACGCCCTCTCCCGTGGTGGGGGTGAGGTAAATTTCCGGTTTTCAGACTTTTTTAAGTGGTTTAAAATCTAACCTACCAAAAATCTACTGTCTAGGACAACTGGAAGTAAGTTAGAATATTGATGATGAGTCAGTGAGTCAGATCCCAAAATGTCGATTTTAAATAGCTTTGAAACTATTAAAGCTATAATGTTTAAACTTACTACGCCCGTTAGATGGTGGGTCTCACGCTCCGTTTGAGCTTCATAACTTTTTTGGTTCCTGATATACTGACGACTAAATATCATCTCTAATACTTCCTATAAAACATCGTACGGTAGACATCTATGCTCGAACTTGATGCAACGCACTCCCATGCTATCTGATACATATTATATATATATATATATAATATATTGAAGATTATGGTAGTATACAACGGGGTTAGTAAATAAGCTACTATGTTTTTGTAACTTTGCTGATGGTGTTTTCACAGAACACCGATGAGTTACGCATAAGTTTCGGATGTTCTATATGTATATGAGTATGCTGTCTACTAGTTCTAGTGGGTTACACCTTCGAATACTTCGAAAACTTTATTAGTTTATATACATTTTTTTGTTGTTGTTGCTATTGTCAAAGATATTGGTAAACTTTTTATGCAAAGTTTGTTTAGAGAATTAGTTCAATGCATTTGCTCTTCAAATTTTAATCTTTAGCCAACTTAATTAAATATTTAATTAGATTCATTTCAGGACGACATTCATTTAGAGCTACATTTGGCCACAAAAATTGATTTTGTGGCTTATTTTGATATATTTTATAGTTGATTGGTGCTTTATTTATTCGGTTAACAACAAAAGAATTTTGAATAAAAGTTTTTACAATATTTCCAAAGTATCCAAAGCATCTTTCGAAAACCGAATCAATAAAGCGCAAATCAATTATAAAATTTAAAAAAATGGCATCACTTTTGTGATCCATAGTACGTCTCAGATTCCGTAGGAAAAATAGACTTTATTATCTCTATTTTTCACTCCCGCCGGAATAAAAGGGGTGTTTGAAGCATATGCATGTCTGTCTGTCTGTGGATCAGACTGTTGTATCGTAGCTCTCAAACGCGTGGACCGATTTGGATGCGGTTTGTTTTATTAGATAGCAAGTGTCCTTGCGATGGTTCTTAAATATATTCAAATCGGTTAAGTCGTTTGAAAAGTATCTCAGCTCTTTTCCAAGATAATGTATAGGCATATAATAATTATGTTTCATTATGTTTCATATTATATTTAATTTTTTCAGGTTCAAACAGTCGTTTCCAGTTTTGTTAATCCCTTTAACATATTGAAGTCGCGTGAGGTAACAATATTACACTTAAGATTAATGTTTCATACCTCTCGTCTCATCTCCGTCCTCGAGACAGAGATCTTGTTCACAGACAAATCAAAATAATAAAAATCATTCACAAATACTCAAATTCCTTGCAACTCCATCTTTAAGGCAACAACACCAACAATTTAAATGTGTTTTAATATTAATTTTGTTGAAACGATATGACCGTAAAATTTAATATTGTTTTTTTACCTCGATATACATAAAATACGTAGAGCTATTGTTTTCGATGCTAAATATCGATATTGATATTACCGTCCAAGTGGATAATGGCCCAATTCCAAATTCTGATTTAATAAAATTAAACTATATTCAAAATTTAATACCTGAGATACTTTACGATTAGCTAATTCATACTGATGATGACTACTTTGTAGTCGAAATACGTATTTATAAAATACAAATAAATGTTCTAGGAATTGGGTGAAAATTTCTCTTTGATCTCAAGAGTTCTCTTATATGATATAAATACGTAAATTTAATTATGTAAGCGTTTGTTTTAGTTCACCTTTATGTTCAGCCAATAAAAGAAGATTATTATTTTCTGAGAATTCATTGATATGTTCAATTAAAGCCATTAGTTCAACTCTGTGTATAGAGGTTGTGTGAATGTTTCAAACCCGATTTTTATATAATAAAACAAACATGGTATCACACTTATTAGTTGTTTGCTGTCTGTATTGCAATATATATTATGCTCTGTAATTGTTGTTGTTATTGATACAAGTACAAGTACAAGTACGTAAGAGATCTTTTTACAAGTGTTTTCTTATTAAGGTGTACAACTGCTATAATTTTAATTTAATTTAATAAAATTGAACAATAAGAATTAATTTCTATATACCGTATATTTCTATATAAATGTGGGCAATGTACACTATCAATCATAATTAAATGAACATGGCTCAGTTCATCGATCTGTCTAATGTACCATCTTCCAAAACGAACACTGTATAAGCGTTTATTTATCGGCCCTGCATCCGATTTTTTTTAAGTATATTTCATTGCATTTTTTTTTTAAATATTTTAAATCTTTTTTTTCTGAATAAACAAAAAAAAAAACGCATAGCGTACAAAATCTTATTAGAAAAAAACCTACATTACCAAAATACTGTTTTCAAATTGTCAGTTTAGGAGTTTTGTTTTAATTTAAGAGGAGCTCTTGAAGTTGTAAGATGATAAATGATTATAATTAACAATTACCGTGATAACTTGAGGAGGATTTAGTTGAAGAGCAATTGTTTCATCCGCCATATTGAATACTGATATTAAATGACACTGACACGTACTTATAATGTCAAAACGATCGGCATTTTCAAGAGTAGAGTAAGCGTTCATAAGCCTAGAAGAACGACAATAAATTGCACTAATCTTTAGCGCTGGAAACGTGTAAGCATCCAAAACGAATACACCCACAGTGTATGAATATAATAGCATGAATATGAAGAATGATTCTGCGTGTCGTACTTAGATACCACAGTGAATGTGTTAAAGAGTTAGGGATGTTCATAGCTTTCGATTGTGTCAATTTTTTATGATTCCATGTGTGTAGACAGATAAATTGTCTTTATAATACAATAAAATATATATAAAACAAAATTTAAAAGATTAATTTAATTTTGTATATAATTATTGTGTTTACTAATTACAAAGATTATAATAAAAACATGAAACCAGATGCCTTCTTTCACCGTTTTATTGAAACGAAATATATTCCGTAATATATTTAGCAAATTCACTATGCGATAATAGCAATTCTAGACAGTTCTAGAAAAATTTAAATATCCTTCGTTCCCCTTTTTTTTTTGTACACCTTTTTTTTTATTAAACATAAACTATGCTCCGGCGATAACTTTGAGTTGACAAAGTATTTCTTCATATTATGCTACTTTAACATTGTCCCCTTTTGGAATTCTTTTTTTCATTTTTTATTCACGCAATGTGAATTTTTCCAACAATTAAAAATTCAATAAAGTACGTCTACATTTATAAAATCTACAATATGCAAAATTGTTTCCATTATACTAATTAAAATAATTAATTTTTAATTATATTGTGTCGAGAATATTATTTTTTTAATTCGTTGCAATAAACTGAATAATTCAAAGAATATTTTAAAACAATATGTATCACAGTGTTTAATTTATTCACATAGTTGTTACAAGTTTAAAAACAAAAAAATTTGATTTTTCCATAAAGTTCTAGATAGGTAGATAGATTGTAGGGGCTGCCCTGGACGGGCTACACTTCGACCATAAGGTCCATTGTGATGCCTAAGGATGCGAGGATGTGTTTGGAGTGAGAGGAATTTTTGTGTATAGACTAGGAATTGGTAGGATATGCGGCTGCTGTCGACTATGATAGGAACTATGCCGAGTTCGTGAACAACACAGAAAATGTTCTCAAGCATAGCCGGTTACTTCGTTCGTGTCCATACGCCGATAGTTTCGTCAAATAACCGCCTCGTTTTTTTTTCCTAATAATTGACAAACTGCAGATGTCGGGATCGAACCCATAACATCCTAGTTTTCAAGTAGGCATACTACGCAGACATAACGCCTAAGACCGCTCGGCCACTTGAACTGGTAATACAGTTTAAGTGTTACAAAGTAAACCATATCATAGTACACTACATATAGTCAGCGATAGATACACTATACATTGGGAAGTATTTTAAAACACCGGGTGTATATTCTAGCTCCATATCGCATCACAGACATAACTTAGACTAGAGTGATGCTGGTGATGAACACATCAAAAGTGAAAAACCTTCTAAGTGTATCCTGCTGCGGCTCTATTAATTTAAATTTACTGACACAAACACTTATATAACAGAGGTGGGCAGGAGTTGACTCGGCCAAGCTCTGAGTGAGAGGTAGGGAAGAGAGATAGAGTTAATACAGGGTAACCTACCAATTATTAATATTTTCTTTTTTTAATTAAAACATTTTCTGAAAAAAATATAATAATACCAAATCTTTTTTATGGTCACTATTATACAAAGTAAATAATACATGCAATCATTCAATACATACTCTGGAATTTTGGGCTGGTAATTTGGGTCATAAAATGTACCTTTTTAGTATATATCATATTTGTGTATGAATAAAATAAAAATATATAAAATATATATATAAATCTTTTGAACCTTTAAGTTTACCGCTGGATCATTGTAATAAAAGAGGGAAATTTTTGCAAAGGATAATTTAAATAGAAATATAGTTTTGGAAATTCCAAATAATTTGTCTAAATATTTTACTATTCATATCCGAGAACTAATAAAGAATTATTTACCTGATTTAATTATTTTTTCTTCGTATGGAGTATGCTCAGTATAGTGTCATGGGAATTTGATGAATTAAGTTAAATTTTACATAAAGTGGGAATTTGAGTTCTTCGAGTTAGTCTACTTTGAATTGAAAAAGTGAAGTACTTTTTGTAGTAGTGGAAATTATTTTTCGCATAATTTGTTTTTCAAAAAAAATAAAATATTGACTATACTATAGACGATACTATATAATTATTGGGCAATAATCGGTAGGACAACCTGTATTGAAACATCGTTCCGTCTTGCTTCAAAACATACCTTCTTTACTTACTCTCACCCAGCTTATGGAGAGCCCGTAAGGCTCAGATGAGCTGTCTGTGCCCACCTCTGTTATATAATGATTATATGACACACACACATAGGTACTCTCACAGACAGACTGACAGACAGACAAACTGACATCTCCACAGCTCCATAGAACGACTACATACAATACATGATGAGGTAAACCCACATCAAATGATGTACGACGAATTGAAATGAAGTTAAATATCTTATGGTTGTTAATGAATGAAAAGGGTACACCGAAAATTATAAAGGTATTTCTTCACTTTGTAGGTAGGTACACGTGGCCACAAAAGTAAGGCACATTTTCAAAATTGTATAATTGATTTGTGCCTTATTTTCACTTCAATCTGCGAAAATATGCTTCGAATGAAAGTTGTTCATTATAAATATACTAACAACTTTTATTCGAATCATTTTTTTCAAAAAATCGAATAAATTAGATAGAAATCAACTATACACTTTAGAAAAATGAGCACAACTTTTGTGGTTCATAGTACACATTGCACATTTATTGTCTGTATGTAAATATACATGCTATCAAAAATTCCTAGAAAGAGTCTAAGTTCGGATTTGTTCACATTTCAATTTGATCTATACAGATGTAATTAGGTAGAGGAATGTCTTCACTATTATTACTCTATGCTTCTGATAAACGAATAATATTAGAAAAATGAGCCACATTATCAATGATATCATTTTTATGGGGTCGTAAACTTTGTGTATTAAATGTATATATAGAAAATCCTGACCTAGTCTTGATATATTTCACTAACTTTGATTCTAATGTAAATAATGGATTTAATGCCAGAGTCTTTCAAACTCTAATTTGAATGGAAGAAGAAGCGCTGGTTCTGTTCTACCATGATAAAATGTAGGATTATTGGTTTTAAATCTAATATATAATCTTTCTATTGTTGTTTTTCACTACTAAATCATTTTATTAAACTTTTGTGTCTTAATTAGTAGTGTTGAACTTATTTAATATTATTTTTATCAATTATTTAAAAAGAAGTATAATCAATTTCTTATGTGCTTACGTGCACCTAATACGAATCACTATTCTTTGTATATGTGATATTTTTAGTGTTATTTTTTGCTTCTTTTTTTTATTATAAAATCGCTACCAAATCATAAAATCATGTATTGTACTTAGGAAAAGACTTTTTTTTTAAATATTTATATTTTTAGTGTGTTCTTATCTTTTTCTGAATATTTATGTTTAGAGGCATATCCATCCACATTGCTTGAACTTGATCCTATGCACTCCCCCTGCAAATAGATAGAACAAGTTACCTTTCCAATCTCTTTAACATGTTAATGTTTGACAACTGAACATTATTATAACTCTATCGGTTCTGATGTTACTTAATTAAATATCTATTATTGATTGATCGTGCATCGTAAATTGAAACGTCTTCTTTGGTGCATGGGAATCCTAGAAAATTTACTGAAATCAATTAATATTAGGTTGGATTTTGAAAATAATGGTTTGATTGTTTATCTCAAATTAAATTAAATCCTTATAAATATCCTAGCAACTTTTATTTTTAAACATTTTCCCAAAAGTCTAATGAAAAAGTCTAGATAGATAGATAGATTGTAGAGGCTGCGCTGAACGGGCTACACTTCGACCATAAGGTCCATTGTGATGCCTAAGGATGTGAGGATGTGAGTGGAATAGAAGGCATTTTTGTGTATAGACTAGGATTTGGTAGGATATGCGGCTACAGCCGACTATGATAGGAACTATGCCGATATTCATCCAGAGTTAGTTCATGAAGGAAAATGCAGAAAACCTTCTCAAGCATAGCCGGTTACTTCGTTCTTGTCCATATGCCAACAGTTTAGTCAAATAACCGCCCCTTTTTTTTCCTTAAAAATTGACAAACTGCCGGTGTCGGGATTCAAAGCCATAACCTCCCATTTCCTAGTAGGCATACTGCGCAGACATAACGCCTTAGACCGTTCGGCCACTTGGACTGGCAATGAAGAAGCCTAACAAAGTACTTTTATAATGGTAGTCAGATCTACTTCAGTAAATTAAATACCCAGTATATACTACGTTTATGAAAAAAGCTTCAATGTTTTTGAGAGAATGTTTCGAATAAATCATGTTAGTATATTTATAATGAACAACTTTTATTCAAAAAGTTTTCCCAAAAACCGAACGAATAAGGTACAAAATGACTATACAATTTTGAAAAAAGACCCGATTTCTGTGGCCCATAGTACATCTATATAAAACCGTTTTTTGCGTTCAATATTTTCAACCGTTACAATGTCCGGACTAAACTTAATATATCCTTGTATATTATATATATATATATATATATAAATATATATATATATATATATATATATATATATATATATATATATATACCGAATATAAAAATAAAGACTAAATAATATTGACAAAGTCTTTCTTCTCGATAATCAAAACATAATTATGAAGAATTCTCTTTTGACTTCATTTTCAAATATAATAACACAAATCCTTCAGTAAATTACTTTAAAAAGAAAGAAAAAAAGTTCCCTTCATATTTATTGTGTTTAAAAAGAAAAAAGGGAATATGAAAAATTCAATATGAAAATTCGCATTTATGATGGCTTTATATTTAATTTTAATATTGCCCCTGTTGTATACAAAGGTATTTTTTTTATACGAGTACAGAAAGTTCAAAAATTTGTCCAGGTAGATATTTTTCTTAATTAAAAGGTAAATAAGAGTCAGTGGTATCAGCGTTTTAGGAAATTCACACTCTAAGGGGGTAAAATAAGGGATGAAAGTCTGTATGGGACATGCATCATTTTTGAACTTAGAAACGTGAAAGTTGATATTTAGGCTTTTTATATTTGAAATATTTCGGATGGTTCCTGATAGGTTGCCGATGGGAAATCCCATCGGGCACATGGCTACTACATAATAAGGAAAAATTTCGCATCTCTCTATTCGAAATTTAGCAAACTTCCTGTATAAACACAGTTTACATAGATGTATTGGTGGTATGAATATTGTATAATATAAAGGTGTTATATTGTCACCAAATATGATTTATGAATATTCTATAAATTATATATATATATATATATATATATATATATATATATATATATATATATAGATATATATATATATTATATACTGATAAAGAACAGAAGTTGCTACTAATTTGGTTTATATTTATTGATTTTTTTTGTTGGTATTTCAATGCAAATAGCTCGAGAGAATACGTAGACAGCAGGAATTTGGACTTGAAAGTCGAAACGTGTCTTAATAAATCTATAGTTCAATTCAACTAAAAAAGTGTAAACAAGATTATTAACTTATACAATGGATTTCCACAAATAAAGACTCAATACAAATAAAAACTCAATACATTTCTCTCTCAGGAAATTCTCATTCATTCGGCCTACTTGTCTCTATTATTATGAAATTGTAAATGTCTGATTATTTGTTTGTTTGTTCGAGCGTCACACAAAAACTACTGAACCGATTTTGATAAAAATGTTTAAAAGCTTATGAGTAGCTCATGACAGATAAAATTCGAAAATATTCTCTGAAAAATTTGCTGGAAGTGTCGATAAATATTTGAAATAGTGGAACCGATGGGAACGACAAATACTTAAAGTTATGGGAACAAGCGAAGCCACAGGTTAAGCTAGTATTAATTAAATTTACAATGTATGTATCTATTTATGTATGTATATTAATATCAAAATTTTTCTTAAACAAGCCCGTATGTAGTTTCCAAGTCAAGTATCTTTTGAATCCTTTATGTTGAATTTATTACCCCTGAATGAGCCTTAAAGTATTTAAAGCTAATTTATATTATTATTTAAAGCTAATTTAAAGACAAATTGGTACAGCGAATCTCTACTAAAAATTTCCTACAAAATAAATATTTCAGTGAGATAAAAACTGTCTATCCCGATGTAAATATCAATTTTTTTATATTATATATATATATATATATATATATATATATATATGCTTAGTTGTGGACAGTTTATTTTTAATTTACTAACATTTATATACCAATTTATTTTGTATATTGAGTATATTGAGTAATATTTATTGATATTTAATGGATTATTAATAATTTATTTTTGCTTAATTGAAATAAAATGATCAATTTTGATAGAATTAATCACATTGGGTTTTAAGCAACATACAAAAATATTTATTTGTATTTATAAAAAAAAATTTATAGATAAATCAATTTATTATAAATATTTTTATCTTTTTAATTTAAATACAATTATTAGGTTATATGTTGGAAATTTCATTTTGATTGACTGAGATTATTATTTGAAAATTATTGATAAAGCGAAGTAGTCAAGTTGTAAATCGAGTCGACAAGTATGAATAATTAGTTTTATGTTGGACAAAACTTGGACAAGAACGAAGTAACCGGCTTTGCTTGAGAAGGTTTTCTTCAGTTTCCTTCACAAACTCCAGATGAATATCGGCATATTTTCCATCATAGTCGGCTGCAGCCGCATATCCTACCAATTCCAAGTCTATACACAAAAATTCCACCCACTCCCCTCATATCCTTAGGCATCACAATGGACATTATTGTCGAAGTGTATCCCGTCCAGGGTAGCCTCTACAATATATGTATCTATCTAGTTATTCTGTTCTTTATCCTTGTTTTTTTCATGTATTTTATGAGTATAATTTTTTAACATTTTTTTGACATCAAATGGTTGATATGAAAAATCATACACATCTAGGGATCGAACCCACGACCTCTGGCATTCTAGACCAATGCTCTACCAACTGAGCTACCATAGATGTTATGATAGTGCTATGCATACGATCTTTCACTATCATTTTTGATGCCATTGTATTATTAATTTTGTTTATTTACTATTAACATATTTTTCAAATTGTTTTTTGTAATCTAGCGTCTATTTATTTCCATTGTTAGTATGGTTGCCTTTCGGTTATGTTATACCAACGGAAGCAACTAGCGTTTATGATATGGTAGAGCATTGGTCTAGAATGCCAGAGGTCGTGGGTTCGATCCCCATCCCTAGATGTGTATGATTTTTCATATCAAGCATTTGATGTCAAAAAAATGTTATCAATGTTCAGACATATTACTTAAATGTCAAAGTAAGTAAACGCTAGTCGCTTCCGTTGGTATAACATAACCGAAAGGCAACCATACTAACAATGGAAATAAATAGACGCTAGTTTACAAAAAACAATTTGAAAAATATGTTAATAATTTTTTAATAAAACTTTTTTTTATGACCACCTTGTATAAAATATTAATTTTAAAAATAGTCTATTAAATATTTATAGAATAATAATATTTAAAAATAAATAAATTTTAACACATTTTAAAGCTAATAGATTTGTTATTACATAAACAACAACAACAACAACAACAACAACAACAGTAGCAAAAAGAAAAGCATGGAAAACCTGGCCACCTTAATATACGATCGTCTATTAAAAGAGAAACATCAATATACAAAAAAATATTAACGAACAAAATCCAACAAACGAACGAAATGTTTTTAAATTTCTCGTTGTATTTTATATATTTAATATACTCCTCTTCACTCCCAGATAACAACAGGGGAACATATCGGAGAAATCTTCTTCCGTTTTGTATTTCCCTGTTCCCTTTTCTTTGTACTACATATTTAATAAAAAATAATTTGTATTTAATATTCAAAACATGGATCAAGTAATCACGATAAGAGCCATTTCATATTTAAATTTTTCGTCGTATTTTCTTTGTTTTTTTTTTAATACGAAAAAATCTTTTTTAGGTTTCGTTAGGTTGTACGAGAAAATCATGAACCTCTCTGTGAGCCGAAAGTTTTTATCAAGATAATTATTATATTGTTCGTGTTGTAATCTAGAAAATTAATTAAATAGGGTTGTCACATTTTTCAACTGATTAGGTTTATGCTAAATGAAACAAGAGCTAAAAAGATATTTACACAAACAATGTTAATCCTTGACAAAATTAGTTTAAACAAGTGAAAATAACAGGAGTAAATTTCTTAAATACCAGTCCAAATGGCCGAGTGGTCTAAGGAGTTATGTCTGAGACGTTATGTCTACTTGGAATTGAAAGGTTATGGGTTCGAATCCCGACATCGGCAGTTTGTCAATTATTAAGAAAAAAATGGGGGCGAATTATTTGACTAAACTGTCGGCGTATGGAAAAGAACGAAGTAACCGGCTATGTTTGAGAAGGTTTTCTGTAGTTTCCTTCACGAACTCCAGGTGAATATCGATATAGTTCCTATCATAGTCGGCTGCAACCGCATATCCTACCAATTCCTAGTCTTTATACAAAAATTCTTTCCACTCCACTCACATCCTCACATCCTTAGGCATTACAATGGACCTTATGGTCGAAGTGTAGCCTTTAACGTCCTTAAATAAGCTGGCAGAACAAATGAATGTAAACCTGATATGGGTACCGGGACACAGGGACATTTCAGGGAATTGTGAAGCCGATGAGCTTCCTAGAAATGAGACAAGGCTGTCGGCACCAAGCATCAATAGGCATTCGGGAGTTCCGTTTGCAAACTGCAGCTGCTTCTGAATGAGGATATCTTTAAAAAGGCCAATCTTAGATGGAAGGAGGTACGCACTTGTGGACTACATGACTAATATGGTCGGAATACGTAGGCGTTCCGAAGATCTTATCATGACGTCCAGGGCAGCCTCTACAATTTATCTCTATCTAATTTCTTAAATACTCGGTATTTACTGAACTTATCAAAAAAAATTTCTTACAAAGATTGTTTATTTAAGAAAAAGGACTATTTTTTCTCTAAAAACTTGTTTTCTCTCTCGGTTCCAAAGATTGATATCCCCCATGATGAGGAGAAGCACTGCTGAAGTATGGCATTGAGAGTGGTAAATTGACAACAAAAAAAAAAACACACAGTAAACTGGATTTTTAATGAATGCAAATAGAAATTTCTAAATCAGTATTCTCATGGCAAAATGTTGAACAACCAATGACCACCAAGTTTCGACCAATATATATTGCTGCTGCTGCCTGCATATACTACCAAAATATTTTGAGGTAGACAAAATTACAATAAATAAAGTTAAATAATAGCATTTATATTGTAAATATATTATAGGCGAAGATAAAATCCTAGTAGTCCTTACAAACCAGTGCGAACAAACCAGTACGAAATCAATATTTATTTAAGACTAGCTGACCCGACAGACGGTTGTCCTGTCCAAATTTCAGTAATCAATTGTCCGGGCAACTTAAAAGCTTATTCGAACTATTACCTAAATCATTTAAAAATAAAATAACAATATCTAAGCTTTTATAATGGTCGTACACCATAGGTTAGGTCAAGTTTAAAGGGTCCGTGGTGATACCGAAAAAGTGGATTGGCCCATCCCCGACCACTACTCCATGAACCATTTGAAGCTGTTTAAGAACAGCAAGAGTGCTTTGACGCCAACGGGCTTAAGATCGGAGAGGTCGTCAAAGAAAGGATGACTCAGATCGTTCCATCTACTCATGGCAAAAGCTGGACAGTGACAGAGAAGATAAGACATCGTTTTCTCCTCCTCTCCGCTGTTAGGTCCAGTCGTTCAGCTTGTCTTCCGCCTAGCCAGTGTCCTGTAATAACCGCAACGATTTTGCTTCTAGACCTTCCTTTGAAGCGAAATAAGATCTTCGGAACGCGTACGATTGTATTCCGACCATATCAGTCTTGTAGTCCACAAGTGCGTACCTCCTTCCATCTAAGATTGGCCTTTCTTAAGATATCCTCATTCAGGAGCAGTTTGCAGTTTGCAAACGGAACTCCCGGATGCCTATTGATGCTTGATGTCTGACAGCCTTGTCTCATTTCTAGCAAGCTCATCGGCTTCACAATTCCCTGGAATGTCCCTCACATTCATTTGTTCCGCCAACTCATTTAAGGACGTTCGGCAGTCCTGTGCTACACCATATATGAATCGTACACCATATATGAATAACTGTTTGCATACCAAATGAATGAATGGATAAACATCCAACGAGCAGTCCATACAGCTAGAGTACGAATGAACTTTCTAGAATGTGGTTTAGTTGTAATACTTGACGATAAATTTGGTGTATTAAATATACATCTTATTATTACATCTACACAATCTACACACAATATTCTACTATTCTACACATAGAATCACAAATTTAAATTGATTATAAATACAGGGTGTTCTGAAATTCTTTCAAGAAAACTATACCACGGTGTAGAGCTGAAAAATTAATAATAAATTTTTTGAGTGTCGCTACACTACTCCACCAAGCACAAAGCGCATAGTGTAAGAAGATAGAGCCACAGCAGTGGAGTAGGGCGGCCATGCTAGAGTAGTGACAATCAGAGTTCTCAATAAGTGTAGCGATACCCACAAAATGGTTAAATTTATTTATGTTTAATTAATTATATCTCAAAAACTATGCGTCAAATCGAAAAACTTTATAAAACTTTTTTCTTTATTTTTTCCAGCTCTACATTGTGGTATAGTTTTCTTGAATGAATTTCAGAACACCCTGTATACACTGCTCAGTGAAATAAGTGGCGTGCTTTCCAAAATTCCTTGAAATTAATTTCTTTGGAATATTTTTCCATATACCTAAGCTATATTTTTATAAATTTGTAAACGTTTTTGTTGATATGAGGGTTAAAAGTGCAATAAAAAATTTATTTAAAAAAAAAAAGGGAAAATTTACATAATTTTTATAATTTAAAAATATTTTATTTCAAAGTTTTCAGACGGGAATAAACTTTTAACAGTGAATATAACCTCCTCTTGCTCTAATGACTGCCTCAAGCTATCTAGGCATACTTTTAGTAAAGTACGCTACACTCTTGGGTGATTTTCACCCATTCCTGCATTAAATCTATTCTCAACTCCTGAGAGCTATCATGAGAGTTAATTTCACTTCTTATACGTCAGAAAACTTTGGGCTACATGGTAGCTATCTCAAAACATCGATCGAAAATTTCGATCCTTTTATTTTAATGTACAACTTTTGAATACATTTTTTCACTGGTACTAAGACTGCCCAAAGTCTCCGTATGAATACCAGTTTTCTTACAAGTGCAAAAACTGTTAACAAAGACTTGTAGACATGATTTTGATCCAGAAGGCCATTCGTAACACCAGAGCACACAAAAAAAATTGGGTTTGGTTTTGTAAGAATTTCACACGCAATCAATAAACAAACTAATATATCCTAAAAACTACTTTTATATAAAACTGTATTTAAAACAAGATTGTCAATGAAAACTTTTCAATAGGATATCAGTGATTTTCAACCTTTTCTTATTTGTGGCGGCACCCTTTTACCGATTTCAAAATTTGACGGCACACAAAGAAAAAGATACGTTTAAAAGTTGTTGACTTAACTATAATACTTCAAATACCAAAAGCATATCACATACCAAATTTCACTCCAATCGGATTACAATTGTGGCCACTAGAAAGTGATATTGTGGAGCATCTGTAACTAGGTCAATTTTCATGATAGTAAATAATTGTATTACGATCACAAAAATAGACGAATCATGAAAAGTCTTATTTTGAAAAGTCTGAACTCTGTAATTACGTCAACGGGCTTCATTTTGTAATATAATGGTTTTTAAGGATTGAAGAACGTATTTTTGCGTATGGGACCTAACAAAACAAATTAATCTGTTGTTTTTTTTTTGGACACAACCTATATATTTACTGACTCTTAACATTATTATTTGTTTTAAATTCGATTCCTTTTTTTTCTGTTTTCATACTGTGCATATTTATTACTTTTATTTTAAAATTTAATATTCCATGATTTTTTTTAGCTTTCTTTTAGCTTGATTCATTTTCGTTGTTTCTTGTTTTGTTAATGATATTTGGGGATGTTGGATACCATAAGATATATTTAATTTATAAAATCAAATCAAAAATAATTTGTATTCTTTTATTTAAAATTTGTATTTTCAATAACTTTTGTACTTAATATTGAATATTATTTTAAATGACATCATCATAACAGAGTTTCTCAATTTGCTTGTGCAATTGTTTTTTACCTCCATGTGTAGTCAACAATATATACTATGTAATGAAGAGGTCGTTTAAAACTCATATACTAGACAGCTTTTCAGCAGCTTAAGCTCTTTTTTTTTAAGTTTTAAGGTATTTCCAAACTATTATTAGGTTGTCAAGAACTTCACAAAATTCACAATATTAGTGCAATGAATCCTCAGAAATCAGCTGAATTTTTTTGAGAATTTATCACCATGGCGTTTTTGAGAAAATCGTTATATAAGTTGGAGAAATTTAATATGCATCTTCATGAACATGGTGAAATAAAATGCACGATTCCGATTGTTTTTACTTCGAAGTCTCTGAACATAGTCACGGTTGTTCTGAAATTCGACACATGCTTTCCTCAATTCCTTAGAAATATTTTTCCTTAAAACTTAGAATGACCATCGGGTTGTTAAGTTTTTTGATAAAATATGCGTAAAAAAGTACATTTTTTTCATGTCCGTAGCAGAAGATTATTTTTTATAGTTCAGTTGGCATCATGAGTACCGGCGCGTTGTTTGAAAGTCGTTTGAAATTATACACTTGTATATGTATGATGACTAGTATATGTATGATATGTTATGTGACGAATGGGAACACTGACGGCAACAGACAGCTGCTTTCAACAACGCACAGGAGTACCGACATATTTTTTTACGCATATAATTTTTATACCCAATATATTTGTAAATATACAAGTAATATTAAGTTTAGTCCCGACTTTGTAACGCTTGAAAATATTAATCCTTAACAAAAATGCTTCGCAAAGATATTCATAAAACGGCCTAATTCGGCCATTTTCACATGCCCGTCCGTCCGTCCGTCTGTCCGTCTGTCCGTCTGTGAAGCCGATAACTCAAAAACGAAAAGAGATAACCAGCTGAAAATTTTGTTGTGTGTTCTAGTTTATATAGAAATATGAAATTATTTATGAAATATGAAATATTTTATGAAATACCTTAAGATCTATCTGTATTAAATAGAAAACATCTTAGCTAATTATTCAAATTATTATTTGTGTGTACTTGAACGTCACAATACTTTACCAATGCCAATTTTCATTACGGTTGCGAAGACATAAGTATAAAAGAACAAGCGTATATTTTTTAGACTAACATGTCATTGAATTTGTCAATGACAATTGAAGTGTCGAATTAGTGAGAATCTACTGTATATACTATATATATATATATATATATAAATTTTAATTTAGATGTAAATTACAAATAAAAATATTATTATTAATAAATAACAAACAAAAAAAGTCGCCATACATGTCAGTAAATAAGTGAATAAGTACCTTTATAACTTCTATACATGTCAAAATCTATAAAAGTAATTTAAATTTAAAATATATTTTTCGTCGATATACATACAAAACAAAAAAACACTAACACCTTATAATAAACATACAGAATGCAACAGATGTAGCGGTCACAACGTGACAAAACAACATCGTTTACTGTATGTGAACAAACAAAACAAAAGACTAGCCATCAAAGCTATGAAAGGTGGTATCAAAATAAAACCTTGTTTTCTTTTCAATAACGTCCTTTCCAATAAGGTCAAGTTCGTTAATGGGTAAAATCGAACAAGGGGAACGGGGGGCAGGGGTATTAGAGGGAGGGGAAAACACAAAATTTGATAAAATATTGCATACAAAAGTTGTTAGTATATTTATAATGAACAACTTCCATCCAAAACATTTTTTCGAAAACCGAATCAATAAGGCAATCGATTATAATATTTCAAAAAATTACAACTACTTGTGTGGTCCATAGTATTGCGATTTTGGTATCATAACGGCTAATCTTCAGAAGTACACCCTGTATGTAAAAGAAAATATTTAAATTCATGGTATACATATGTATGTGTTAATAATATATGCATGTATAATAAATTAATATACGTCTATTACACAGGAAATCGAAATATTTATAAAGAAATACTAAACCAACCCCCCCGCCCGCGCTTCTGTGTAGTAGATATGAACCGACGTTTAACACACCCTCATACTCACCACCACCCTCTCTTAACAAATAACAATAATAACCAAAATATATATATATTATCCATAAAGCAGAGCGCATCATCCCATTTATATATCGTCCCAATATTCTCCCAATAAACAATACAGTACAATACAGTCATTGGAAAAAATTTTAAATTTTAATTAACACTCTTATATATTTTTGTAAGCTGACTTTCCTATACTTCCAATTCCTGATTTGAAATACGACCAAAAATTAACTAAATTGGTACGTTTGAGACTTTAAATCTTTGATATTTGGAAACCTTAATCATCTAATTAGGTTTTATCAAAATTTAAAATCCCTTATCGATCATTTGAAAAAGTCATCAATGATTAAAATCCAAAAATATTTAATATGAGAAGACAAAATTAAATATGTTTTAACATGTAACAACTATATTAATAAATTAGACACTGATAAATAAATAGTGTTTTCAAATATTCTTTGAATTATACAGTTTATTTAATTGAATTACAAAGTTGGTGAAAAGTGATTTGCCAGACTTGCTTTCACAGTTCTCTAAATAGGTCAATAAATGCGTCCTACAAAGAGGCTTGGATCTGGTTTTGATGTCAAAATCTTCCTCTACATTTTGATAGTTAAAAATATGATATTTTGAAGATATCTTTACTCATAATTATCTTTTACATAAGATATCTCCATTCTATAATTTATATCAATATGAAGAAATTCACTCATCCGACAGGTATCGAACCCTAGACTTCTGGATTTTGTGCCCAGCGTGCTCAGATTTGCAGAAGTCCAGGTTTCGACACCAGAATGATGAATTATTTTTTTTGTATTGATATCTCTTCTCTTATAAAATTGTAATCTTCTCTTATTTAATGGCCGCAAAAACTACTGGACCGATTTTGATAAAACGTTTTTTGTTGAAAAGCTATAGATTAGACTTTAAAATTGGTATTTACTGGTATAGAATTCGAAAATATCCGTTGAAATATAAATTTGGTAGTAGTGTCGAGAAATATTTGGAGTCATGGAAGCGGTGGGAACGATAAATATCTGAAATAGTGGAAGTGATGGGAAATTATATTGAGATTGTTAGCTTTCAAATGACGGAAGCCAGAGATATAACAATAAAACACGAGCAAAGCCACGGGTATTAGCTAGTGAATGAGACGAGGTATTAGTCTATAAAGAAGACGCTTGTTCTTTCATAACCATAACCATAACCATAACCATATAACCATAATAGAAATTTTTTTGAATACTGTGACGTTTAAGCAAACAAAAATAATAATATGTGAAATCCCCATTTTATTCTATACTCTCATAAATACAATACCGATCCGGACGTCATGTTGCAGACAATTTTACAGGATACTTTTGACATAGACTGTACATATAGACTGGTATATTACATATATCCAGGTGTAGGTATTATTTATAATATAAAACGGATAAATAATGTTTATTAAAAATATTTAAATTAAGTGGTAGACCAATCAAATAAATAAAATTTGTATATAAAAGTGTTGTTCCCTTATTTATTTATTTATTTATTGTGTCTTGACTCGAAGCCCCTGCAAATTAATGTTTTACATATATTTCTGACAATTTAACATTTACCAAAAACAGGTAACACATTCATATAAATAAATAATAAATTCAACCACTCATATATCATCCTGCTGGGAATCGACCTTTATGATCTGATCTGACAGACGGTAGGGGACTATTAAGGGTAGGGGACAAATAATTTTTTTATTATTGTTTTTAACTGACTGGTTTTTTCTGAGAAGTTTTGTTTTCAAATTGTATGTAATAAAAGTTTTCTTTTATGTTTTTCTTTTTGGAAAATTTTAATTATAACGAATATTTATTAATTTGTCACGTTTAATGAAATAGAGGGTGTATTCGTTTTGGGCGCGTACACGCTTTCAGTGACTGTGTTGTTTTTAGTGTTCATCTTGACGCTGTGTATGCTAAGAAAGCGCGCTAAAGGTTTAATTCCACGATAATCATCACGCTCACAGACGTTTTCTCTATCGAAGTAGGGTAGTAACATCGTAAGCGCCTAATCGTTCCAATTTCCAAAATGAACACTGTAGAAGCGTTTGTTTATTTATCTGTCACCGTCAAGTTGCTTTAAAAGTCTTGCCTGGAACTGAGATCACCTCAAGGGTAGTCAAGGATTATCTGGAGGAACTACTGGAGCTGGCAAAACGGAACAATGTTAAATTGATCTGGGTGCCGGGTCACAATGGTTTCCAAGGAAACGAAAAAGCTGATATCTTAGCAAAGAAGGGAGTCGGAATACCCTTCATTGGCTCAGAGCCTTTTTTAGGAATTCCAAGGACTGCATGCACACAGGTGAACAAAGTATGGTCAAATGCTAAACATCGTGATCACTGGGAAAAAGTACCGCGGCAGGAGCTCGGGAAGGTACTGCTTCAAAATGCAATCAAGAGACTATCTCTCGATGCACTGAGGCTGAACAGGATGCAACTGCGGAAGGTTACCAGATTCATTATCGGGCATTATCCCCTGGGGAAGTATCTGCACACAATGGGACTCCATAACGGGTCCATTTTGTACTGATTTTGTGGCGAGGAAGAAGAGACATCCAACCACATTATCTTTGACTGCGAACCTCTAGGTTACAGCAGATACAGGATATTCGGTGCATCTCATGCCGAATTTATGAACCTTCAGGAAGACCTGATAAGCAAGCTCCTGGTTATTGCCAATATATGGGAGAAGCAAATTTAGTCGGCCTGAAGTAGAAGGAGGAGCACAATGGACTATATGGTCGAAGTGCAATAGTTTTTAGACCCCAAGATCTATTTATCTATCTATCGACACTATCTATCTATATGTCAACACGAACACCAAAAAATGGCGCTTAGACGCGTCAGCGCTGAATACGTGTAAGCGTCCAAATTCACTTGTGGCTACGTTTGGACGAACTTATTGTTTATATTGAATATATTGTTGGATAATTGAAGCGAACAATATTCATTTAAATGTAAATAATAAACATTGCATGCAATTTTTGTTTTTTTACTGTGTTTCTTCTGATGAATTTATTAAAACACGGGTTTGTTATTTTTTTTTTATATAACATTTATTTGTTTGTTCTTTTTCTATACCTCGAATAGTTTGGATTTAAAATTATATACAGTGTGCTCATTTGAAAAGTTCTTAGCTTAATTTGTTTTAAACTAGTAGACAAAAATTTTCAAACAAAAGTTGATCGTGTCTAAAAGGTAATCATTTTTTGAATTTAAAAACGTTCCCTATCTTGTGCACCATTTAAAAGATAAGTTTCTATTCAATTCATTGAACAAAATTCAATTATTGCAATATGTGTTTCTCCTTTTAAACCAAGCAACTTTTACATATTATTATGGTGTGTATACTAAAGTGTCACAATACAATTCTTATGTGAAATTCCAATGAGAGTACTTAAGACATAGTATGAAAGAACTAGCGTATACGATATAGACAAACTTCTGGACAATTTTCAAATGAACACTATATATATATATATATATATATATATATATATATATATATATATATATATATATATATATATATATAAATATACATATATATATATATATATATATAGATTATATATATATATATATGTAAATATATATATATATATATATATATATATATATTCATATATATAAATGTTTCTTTTGTTATAGAAACATAAAAAATAAATGAAATTTGTTTAGAAAAAAAAACATCCCTTAAACAACACAACAACATGAAATATAGAAAAACTAGAAATAGAAATAGTAAAAATAGAAATAATTGAAACAACAAATTCTAAAACATATCGTGAAGTAATTTCAACATCTTTTTTTTGTTTTACTCGATTCAATTACGTTGAAACATTTATGGACTAATCAAAGAACATTTGTTTTTATGAATTTTTTAGGTACAGTCAACGCCAAAATTCTAGCTAAAATTTAAAAATTTTTGATAATTGATTAGTACCTCATTGATGCGGTTTTTAAATAATGCTTCGGATAGAACTTTTCGAAAATTTCTTTCGATAACCGAATAAGGCACAAATCAATTATAAAATTTGAAAAGCTTATATCAAACTTTAACGCCTACAAGATGATTGGATGATGATCAGGCAAAAATATTGATTTTATTCAATTTTCTCTATACAATAAAATTTGCGTTCCAATCTAAATTTGTGACATCTAGAAAGGTTGTACATATCGGGACTTTTAGCAAATTTTCGAAGAAAATAGTGCTTTTAAGCTTGTGTATTGATGTGATGATTTTCCAAAAATTTCCATCAATTCTACTTAATGGAAATGATCTTCATTTATTGATGACATCTCGAATTATCTTATCTCGAATATTTAACTCAGTTTTCATAATTTTTAGTATCATGCTTTAAAAAAATTCGGCCATAACAGATAAATTATTTCCTCAAAGATTTTCTACGAGTCTACGAGCTGCATTCATGCGATCTGGAATTCTTTTAAAACACTTCGTATGCACATGAGATCCAGTCCACACTAGTCTAAGTGGCCGAGCGGTCTAAGGCGTTATGTATGCGCAGTATGCCTACTTGGAAACTGGGAAGTTATGGGTTCGAATCCCGACATCGGCAGTTTGTCAATTATTAAGAAAAAAAAGGGGGCGGTTAATTGACTAAACTATCGGGGTATGGCCAAGAACGAAGTAAGGGGCTATGCTTGAGAAGGTTTTCTGCAGTTTCCATCACGAACCCCAGATGAATATCGGCATAGTTCCTATCATAGTCGGTTGCAGCCGCATATCCTACCAAATCCTAGTCTATACACAAAAATTTCTTCCACTCCACTCACTTCCTCACATCGTTAGGCATCACAATGGACCTTATGGTCGAAGTGTAGTCCGTCTAGGGCAGCCTCTTCAATCTATCTCTCTAGCTATGCACATGAGATGATATGGAATTAGCTACAGCAGCAGGAACCAGAAATAAAAAAGGAGCAGATAGACACACATATCTGAACACCGTGTCATAAACTGTGACATGTGATATGATGATGTTTTGTGGCTGATGGCTGTCTGTTGTATATGTTTGTATATATAAAAACATTTTTATTATTATTTATGATAAAAAGTGCATAAATTTTTCATGAGTATCTATTTAATAGCATTTTTACCTATTCCCATAAAATTGAAAGCCATTAAGTAAGTATAAAATTTCTATCATCTATCTAATTTGAGTTTTATGATTCGTTTCCCATCAGGATGTTTAGGGTACCAAGAAGAACAAACCATATGTATGTACGTATGTATACATATATTTGAGACGTAGCTTCTACATGTTATGAAGGGTAAGGAGGGTTCTTGAAATTGTCAGGGAATGGATAATTTTATCTAAGAATGTTTTATTATTTTTTCATTTCTATCTCAAAAAATCTAACGTTATTTCAAGTATTTAGTTTTTTATTACCTCTACAAACGTAAAAATAAGGGACTAAATGTGACCCAAAGTTTACCCACACTGTAAATCCCTTGGAAAAAACCCGAAAAAAGTGATGAAAATTTTTGTTCTCGATTATAATAATAATCATTTTCTAGGCTAGTTTTGACCCAAAAAGTACGAAAATCAGGTTCATTTGAACGTCCGACCAACAGATTTCAAAATTTCCGCTTCTCAATTCATACAGTTTTGAATTTTAGCACTATGAGTCTGATATCTGGAAAACCGTTAATCGTATCGTATTTTAACCAACGCCATCGTTTTCGCTAGGTCCAAATAAGCTTATAGTGAAGTTTTTATCAAAATCGGGGACATAAAATTTTCCTCCAATTTTTGCGATTTTATTAAGGGGTACCCCTTGGAAAAAATGCGAAAAAAGTTAATAAAATTATTGTTCTCGATTTTAATAATAATCATTTTTTAGGGTAATTTTGACCTAAATATTACGAAAATCAGGTTCATTTAAACGTCCGACAAACATATTTTAAAATTTTCGCTTCTCGGTTCAAACAGATTTTAATTTTAGCACTATGGGTCTGATTCCTTGAAAACCGTTAATCGTATCGTATTTTAACCAACGCCATTGTTTTCGCTAGGTCCAAATTAGCTTATAATGAAGTTTTTATCAAAATCGGGGACATAAAATTTTCCTCAAATTTCCGCGATTTTATTAAGGGGTACCCCTTAGAAAAAATGTGAAAAAACTGAAGAAAATTTTTGTTCTCGATTTTAATAATAATCATTTTGTAGGCTCATTTTGATCCAAACATTACGAAAATCAGGTTCATTTTAACGTCCGACCGATACATTTAAAAATTTTCCCTTCAAAATTCATCATTGTTGATGAATACAATCTCAAACATATCACAACATACATGGTAAAAAATCAACGTTTAATGTTTAACAAACTCTCTGTAGACAAAAATGCATTAACTTTATGCACACATAATGAATATTAACGAACTGGTGTTCGTGTGTATGTGAACTATTCGGTTGTATTTTGTGACGAACGATTTGCATTTTTTAATACATGAATTTATATAAAAATTATTATATTTCATCATAAAATATTCAAAGCCACCTCCACAAACTAGCAGTAAACTGTATGTAATACTGTGTAAACCAACCCCCAAAAACTTACCTATACTTTGCTCGTCATCTTCGGGTACGATCATATATTTAACACATTCACAACCGACGAACAGACCGATCATCTAAGACCTAAGTACACATAATTTAGTTTTAGAAATAAATTTATTTTTCCATTACAGTACCCAATAAATGTTCAAGATATATCAGAGGTGGGCAGGAGTTGACTCCGCCAAACTCTGAGTGAGAGGTAGGGAAGAGAGATAGAGTTAATACAGGGTACCTACCAATTATTAATATTTTCTTTTTTTAATTAAAACATTTCCTGAAAAAAATATAATAATACCAAATCTTTTTTATGGTATTATACAAAGTAAATAATACATACAATCATTCAATACATACTCTGGAATTTTGGGCTGGTAATTTGGGTCATAAAATGTACCTTTTTAGTATATATCATATTTGTGTATGAATAAAATAAAAATATATAAAAAATATATATAAATCTTTTGAACCTTTAAGTTTACCGCTGGACCATTGTAATAAAAGAGGGAAATTTTTGCAAAGGATAATTTAAATAGAAATATAGTTTTGGAAATTCCAAATAATTTGTCTAAATATTTTACTATTCATATCCGAGAACTAATAAACAATTATTTACCTGATTTAATTATTTTTTCTTCGTATGGAGTATGCTCAGTAAAATGTCATGGGAATTTGATGAATTAAGTTAAATTTTACATGAAGTGGGAAATTGAGTTCTTCGAGTTAGTCTACTTTGAATTGAAAAAGTGAAAAGTACTTTTTGTAGTAGTGGAAATTATTTTTCGCATAATTTGTTTTTCAAAAAAAATAAAATATTGACTATACTATAGACTATACTATATTAATTATTGGGCAATAATCGGTAGGACAACCTGTATTGAAACATCGTTCCGTCTTGCTTCAAAACATACCTTCTTTACTTACTCTCACCCAGCTTATGGAGAGCTCGTAAGGCTCAGACGAGCTGTCTGTGCCCACCTCTGAGATATATAAAACAAAAATTGTGGTGTGTAGTTTCTTATAAATATATACAACGGGATAGAGCGATGCGAATTACCCTCGTTCAGATATAGTACATTCATAAAATTCTACAAAATCCACCCAATAAAGTTTACATCAGAGTTTTTGTCGTAAATTAAAATGTGAGATGGGACCAAGTTTTCGCATACGCAAAAGTATTGATATTGTCCAGCAAAAACAAAACGACCAAGGCATTTTTGGTAGATATTTTTTGGGTAAGTTTCTCATTTTTTTCATATTTATGGTGGAACGAGGTCTAAGGTGTTATGTCTACTTGGAAACAAGGAGGTTATAGGTTTGAATCCCGACATCGGCAGTTTGTCAATAGGGAATATGCATGAAAATTTTTTTTCATATTTATTTTCAGAATATGAAAATACTGTTAATACTGTAATTATATTTAAAAACGAAATTAAAATCCGATAAATATCAAGGAAGCTATAAGCTTTTAAAGATTATTATCTGTCTCTTTCTTGCAAAAATACTAAAAACGGAGTTTTACGTGTATTTTAAATGGTGAAAGTGTAATATGACATCACATAACATATCAAGAGGGCTATCACCCTCTTTGTCTAATCGTGAATTTCAATCATTCATATCTCGCTTATTTTTAAAGTTATTTAAAAAGTAATTTTACCTTGATATTTGTCAAGTAAAAATGCTTCTATTCTAGTGAAAAAAAATTTTCATGCATATTCCCTATTATTAAGAAAAAAAAGGGGCGATACATTGACTAAACTGTCAGCGTAAGGACAAGAACGAAGTAACCGGCTATGCTTGAGAAGGTTTTCTGCAGTTTCCTTCACAAACTCCAGATGAATATCGGCATAGTTTCTATCATAGTCAGCTGCAGGCGCATATCCTCCCAATTCCTAGTCTATACACAAAAATTTCCTTCCAGTCCTCCACTCACATCCTCACATTCTTAGGCATCACAATGGACCTTATGGTCGAAGTGTAGCCCGTCCAGGGTAGCCTCTACAATCTATCTATATAATATCTGCTTTTCTACCACAGTTTCCATGCATATTTATATTTTATTATACAGTTTTTATTACCAAAACTCCATATTCTTTAGAGATTTACAACAATCGATAACCCACAACTCACAACAAAAATATGACTGCACTCAAAGTGCATGAATCAACATTACACCACTAATGTAAAACTATACATTTTCCGAAAAGAATAATAATAGCATTAATGTTTGCATTAGGTGAGTATATCATCATCATCATATAAGTACTACTGCTAACTGGAATTACTACATCTACTCTATACAGCAGGAGATCTTGTCATATACGCGATGCCATCCAACGTCTTGTGCTGCTTCTTCATGGTGGTGGGTGGTGAGTAAGTTAGTATGTGTATACGAGATCATCATGCTGCTGCTGCACCTTGGAGACTTAACACCATCATATTTTATGCAGAGAAAATGTGTAAAAATAAGATAATCCATAAATTATAACTCATATACTGTAGGTATATTCGGGTAAGGTTGTCTAGGAGTACACGAATTTTACTTGTTATAATATTTCCTAAAAAAAAAATCATAAATATTAGGTTGTTTCAAAAGTTTTGTCCGTTTTCATGAGTCTACTTTAAATAATATCTTAGTGAATACGTATTCAATTCAATCGAAATAAGCGCCATTTGAATCAGTACACTTCTGCCAACGTAACACAAGTCGGTTAATTCCGTCAGCATAAAAATTGGGTGCTCAGGATTCGATAAAGGCCGTTTATGCCTGGTCCTGATTGGTGAATGCTCTACCGGTGAGAAAGTTATCGAAGTGCTTGAAAAGATGGTAGTCGATTGGCGTGAGGTCTGGGGAGTATGGTGGGTGAGGCAGAATTTAGACCCTCAATTCGTTTAATTTTCGGACGGTGATTTGTGAAACGTTACAATTTCTTTCGATCGCTCATATCGTGGGGCACGCACTTTTCGATCTTTTTGACCTTTCCAATACGTTTTCAACCATCAAAAACCATGTGGGAGCTGACGCCCAGTTCTTTCGCTATCCCACGCACCGTTTGTGATGGGTCTGTCTCCACCAGGGTCCTCAAATCCTTATAACTCTAGGTCGACCACTTCGGGGCTCATCTTCGAGGCTAAAATCTCCAGAACGAAATTTTGCAAATCAACGTCGAACAGTGCGTTCATGAACACTATCATTGCCCAATGTACCTTCCCGAGCTCCTGCCGCGCTACTTTTTACACCAATGATCACGGTGTTAAGCATTTGACCACTCGTTGATCACCTGTTTACATGTAGTCCTTGAAATTCCTATAATAGGCTCTGGGCCTATGACGGGTATTTCGACTCCCTTCTTTGCCTAGGCATCTGCTTTTTCGTTCCCTTCGAAACCACTGCAACCCAGTACCCAGATCAATTTAACATTGTTCCGTTTTGCCAGCTTCAGCACTTCCTCCAGACAATCCTTGACTACCCTTGAGGTGACCTCAGTTCCAGACAAGGCTTTTAAAGCAGCACTTGCCGGGAATAAGAATAGTTTTATCTAACCCATCGAATTAAAACCTAACCTCAATGATGGTTCTTTAAGGCAACTTTACCATAGCATACCAAAAAAAAAAAAAAACTATAAAAAGAAACGGATGTGGTCTAATTTAGGAAGACAATAACACAGTTTATTGAAAAGCTTTTGAAACGTTCAACTTTTTTAATACATTTGACTACAAATGTACTAAAAAACATTTAGAAGATACTCTCTTTTTTGTTTCAATATTTTTTCGTTAATTAATTATGAATCAGTTTGAACAAACTAATTTACATTTACTTTAACTAAATATTATGTAAATTTTTCACGCCTGAAAATCGGTTGATATTATTATTAACATTAACATTGAAAAATAAAATAAAATGAGAGAAGAGTAAGTAGTACTCTACAATTGATGTATTACAATGTACTTAGAGAGGTTCATTATGTAAAAGCAAATTAAACGTGATCTTTTCATAACACATTTTACGGTGTTCGGTGTTCGGTGTGATGTGTGTGTTGTTTGTTCACAATTATATGGTCTATTTTATCTATGTCTCAACTGATATCTACTGACAATTGAATCCAAAATAAGCTTTTTGTATTATTTTGGTAAACAATCAGTCAATTATAAAAATTCGTTATGCGTCAACATATTATTTTCTCCGAATAAATATTTTACTTCGCTTTTGGCAATATCTTAATTAATCTTCATAGCGATCCGTGACCGCTAAAGTGGCTACAAACACATAGATAGATAGATAGATAGATAGATACATCTTGGGGTCTAAAAAGTATTGCACTTCGACCTTATGGTCCATTGTGCTCCCCCTTCTATTTAAGTCCGACGAGAATCGCTTCTACCATATGTTGGCAATAGCCAGGCGCTTACTTTTCAGGTCTTCCTGAAAGTTCATTTATTCGGGGTAAGATACACCGAATATCCTGTATCTGCTGTAACCTAAAGGTTCTGCACATAATGGACCCGTTATGGAGTCCCATTGTGAGCAGACGCTTCCGCAAGGGACAATGCTTGGTAATGGATCTGGTAACTATGGAGCAGTATGGAGCAGTATTTTTCCGAGCTCCTGCCGTGGTACTTTTTCCAGTGATCATGGTGTTTAGCATTTGACCATACGTTGATCACCTGTTTACATGCAGTCAATGGAATTCCTAAAATAGGCTCTATATTCCCTACATATTCCCTGTATATATATATATGACTAGTAATGTTAAATACTGAATACATGAAATTCATCAGCAGTTATAGCAGTTATTCAACGCTGCACTATGTATCAGTATAGTATATTGGTGTAGTTCAGAACACTACCCTAGATATTTACTAGTTTACGCTTTTCTCTTATAACACACAAATGTTTGTTATGTAGGTAGGTGTACTGTAAAGGGCCCCATATACGATCAAATAATTTGCATACCAATCATACACCTTCCAATAGCTTGTGAAAATCTCATTTCATTTTGCGGTGTCCACAAGAGAAAATGGTCGCACAGAGGAATGTTGTTCCACGTTGAATTATTAGTTCATGGGTCAAACACAGCCATACACGTTCAAATTGCATGTTAAAAGCGGAGGTCAATCCTGACCGATTTGTTCCAAACCGTTAACTCAATCCATTCACCATCAAATTGTTTACATTAATACACGGTTGTTGTGCACAAATTTCTAAATCGTGTATGAAAGTTTCGTATACTCAAGCAATTTGCGCAACAATCGTATTTTCGGTTTGAAACAGTTTAATCTCGACACGATATTCGTCTGTACAAAGATTTACGTTGTTGAACTGTGTATGTACCAATGTTTGTGCAAACAAACGTGAAGTTGTACAAGCATGGATGTTTCGCAAATTAATTGATCGTGTACGGTGGCCTTTAGTTATGTATAAAATAATGCATCATTGTAGTAATATACAGTTAGTTGATGTTATTTGATGGTAGGTAAGGTAAGTATACAAAGTAGGATTCTCATATAATAGACACCTTCTCTATACCTATAATACTGATTTGAAAATGTAACCTAGATAATTCACACACAGTTGTTGTGCAATGTTATACACATAGATGAATGGATGGATGTATTGTTGTAGTAAAATAGTAATATTTGGTTTGACTAGTAGTCTACGACTATCTATCTATCTATCTACTCATCAAAACTGGGCATAATACACAGGTAAAGGTACTCAGTGTCGTAACTAGCCGTTTATGCGCCCGGTGCTAGCTTCTATAACTACACCCTTTGAAAAATGTTCTAATCTTACCCGGTTCTGACAATAAAATGGATTATGTTTATAAAAAATAAATCAATCATTTAAAAACTACATTTTTATATACTTAATTTTGAGTCCTTGTAGGTAGAGTTTTGAATAAGGAAGTATACTGTGTGTGTGTTGGAAAGCTTTTTCAATAGATAATCTATAATTCAAGAACTTTAACACTGTGTTCATTGAGGAAATAAAAAGAGACTGTCCCGCGATGAACAGGATACATGTTCGGAAGATTTCCCTATTAATCACACGAGGAGGATAACTGCGAATCTCTCGGTTAGAGTAGTTATTCGGTGCATTTTACCCCGAATATATGAACGTTCCGGATAACCTGATAAGCTAACTGGTTAATGGCAAAATATGATAGAAGCGAATCTAGTCCGAGTGATGTAATAGGCGACATGATTTGAGAAGGTAAAATTTAAAGAAGGTAAACATTTCTTTATGCTATTCTTAATCTCTCATTACGATTGAAACCACTGTGAATCCAGAGGCAAGAATTACTTCTTGCTGTTTATTTGTTCTGACATTGCAATTTAAACTACTGTGATCTGGAATACAAAACCGGAAAATATTCTTCCACCTGAATGGTTAACAAAGATTAACGATTAACGTGTAGATTAAGTGCATTAAGTGCCCAGCTACTAAGTGCGACGCTAATCCACAATACCTTCTATGTTTTATAATACACACATAACTCTTCTCATCATTGGTTGTATGTTATCCATACATGTATATACATATTATATAATATGTATGTATATGTATATTGTATGTATATGTATATAGTTTAGATACAACGTATTTAGAACATGATAAAGCACTATAAACTTATTCAGTTGTTTGGTATAAGTAACATTACTCTATTCCATAATCGGTCATTTTAAATTACAGAAATGAATTGTACCTACTAGCTAGCTACTGGATAGGTTATATATATATATATATATATATATATATATATATATATATATATATATATATATATATATATATATATATATATATATATATATAAAATATATTTGTAAGCATAAATATAAGTCTATCTATCATATAAAATTTGTTATATTATATTTGTTATTTATAATTAAATTATATATTAAATTGTTTTATGAAACATAAATAAATATAAGTTTCTATTAACAAAACATTTTTAAAAACAAGCTTTCTATAGTAAAACTAATTTTCTACAACTTTACTTCTTATGTGTTTTTCGATTTTTTGAATATTAAGAGCGATAAACCAAATTGTATGTTTCCCCCTCCCTCTAAACACCCTTTCCCCTTGTCAATTCTTGTCATGCTTACCATAAAAATGCATTTTTATCGGAACTGAACCAACAAATTCAACTTAGTTGAATTAAGGATAAGATAAAGTAAAGGATAAGAGGAAGTGGTTCTAATTCAGTTTGCAAGATTTGACCCGAACATACATACATACATTGGTAGTTAAATAAAAGCTTGTAAAAAGACATAACCCTTTCGATAATCTAACCTAAAATGTTAGCTGTTTTGTATTAGCTATTTTGAAGGTCATATTTGACACGAAAATTTATCGAATATACCTCTTTTTTTTGGCTAATAGATGTTCACTATCGAAAAATATTATTTCAAAAGTTACAGTCTAAGGGATTGACATTTTACAGAGAGTACATTTTTAATTCTATTAAAATGTGCCTTTGAATATATTTATTAACACATTACACTCTTTAGGGTAGAGCCATTCTTACACTGTAAAAAATAAGAGAGTGGGCCATAATACGCCAGGTTGTTGTCCGATACTATCTGGCGTAAATATTACAGGTAGACACGACAGACAAATCAATAGACTTACGGCTAAAATACGTGAAACAGTGAAGTAATGAAACTGATTTTGTTAAACCACCTACGTGACGTAGTTGATTATTCTTCTCACTCGACCAAAAAATTATCTCTTCTCGTGTGTGACATGTTCTTTTTTGATAGGTATATATAATCATCAAACCAAAGCAATTAGTTTTGGTTTTAGTATTAGTTAGTGTATGCGGTCATCATGTATTCCGAGTAAATCCTGAAACTTTAACTCTATAGATAGAGATAGTATAGAGGGGCTGTGCCCTAGTGGTCGTGCTGTTAAAAGCATTCTCCTCGAAAGTGGAAGATGCAATCCCAACGGCAGCAGTTTGTGAATTAAATTAATTTTTTCCTAAATTAATCGGGTTGCTTTAGTCAATCTAAACTATTGGCGTATGTGCAAGAAAGAAAGTAACCGACTATGCCCGTTTTCTACAGTTTTCTTTCACAATCTCCAGATGAATATCTATATCTTAGATACAATTTCTTTATCCTTAAGGGATCGGTAAAAAGGGTCTAGACAGGCTTTATTGCCAGACTTTGATGTCTCCACCGCTGCTACTATTACTACTATTACAATAAGTATGGAGATCAATGACTAAGTCAAGTCGCAACTCACGAGTGATAGAGAGTATGAAAATAGTGGAAATAAATAAACAATTTTACCAAGCATTGTAGAGTATATTTACAATACACGTGTAATAAATAAGTTGTATTAAATTTTCAATTTGCAAATAAATATGAAAATGAGAACATTTTAGTTTTAATAATTTAGTAGTTTAGTTTTGTCAAATTGTTTGATATTTTCAAAAACAAAACTTTATAATGAAACATCAACAACCAACTATTATAATTTAATATGTAGTATATACAGGGTGGCGCAAAAGTATCTTCACAATTTTAGATTTACAAAAGTATATGAGAAGTTAAGTAAATTTATATTTTGCAAGTCATAATACAAAGTGTGTTTCTTGTAGGTTTACGAAATATGATGTTTAACAAATGATGTCCCCTTTCACTCTGAAAACTATGACCTCTTTTCAATACATCTTCCATGACCTTTCGTAAATTTTCTTAAGATATCCCCAAAATATCTCGCCTAATATTCGTTGTTCCAAGTTATTCCAAGCATTGTGGCTTGTTTATATAAACCCCATTCGATCAGAAAACCCCAAAGAAAATAATCTGCAATATCGTATGGATAGAAGGAGCAGATCTGACATTTAAATATCGTCGATAGTTTCTCCGAGAAGAAATAAAACTTCCTCCATTTTCCAAATAAAAAGTCGCTATATTTAACCTTTCATATTTAAACTCCCAAGTATTTACTCTAATCTAAAATAGACAAACTCAATAAATTTATCTATAAATTCCAGAAAGAATAATTGAAATTAAAAATTGTGATGATACTTTTGCGCCATCCTGCCTGTATATGTTTTGTATACCAAACACTAATAAATAATTCAGAAATTAAAGTGATTTCATAATCATGTGACAAGTTACATACTGTGTACTTGCTGTGTCATTGACAACACGACACCACCATGCATGTGGGGGTGCTGTTTATTATTTAAAATAAATTGTCTTGTTTTTTTATTTTTTTTTATTTAGTAAAATATACAGGGTGACTCATGATAAACAATGTACTTATTCAGGTACAAGGAAGCGGTTCGCATAGCTATTGAACAAAAATAATGACTTTTTTTTGGATTAATTTTTTTCTAAACAAGTTATTTCACTAACAAAAAGCAGTCTTAGAAAATTCATTTTTGAAATCGTCTATAAAATGGGCGATTATTAACCAAAATAGAATTTATTACCCAGTTTTAAGGTTTTTTTTTTTTATCCGATTATATTCACAAATAAATATGAGTTCTCATTAGAAAAATGTAAGTTGATCTTCAAATAACCTTGAAGGCCATCATCGTCAAGGTGAAGATCAGGATCATCATACGATTTCCCCTCTTCAAACAAAACAACTGTATTTCGAGAAATTCGGGAAAACAGTTCAACAGAAAGCAAAAAAAATATTAAGTACAAAATTAGTTCCGATGAAAGGTCCTTTTTTATCAAGGATTTTTACGTATTAATGAAATAAATTAAACACAAATTAAGCGGAATATGTGATGTGATAGTAGTATATTTGATAGTAAATAAATATATACACCATTGTGTGTGTATATATTATACTTCAATGTTCAATTCAATGATGTATGTTATAGAGGTCACATGAGTGTTGCAAAACAGATTATTTTGTATACAAAAATATACTTTATCATACTTTATTTTGTAGTGACCAAATGAACGTTCGACTTTATTGACAGTTTAATTATAGATTTATTATTAACACTCTTTTATATGGTTGACTTGTATTTGTGAATAATAAACCAACAAATGTTTGTAAACAAATGTAGTAAGTCGATAGAATTTCACCGACTCCTTCATGTGCTTCCAGCATACTGCGAAAGTAAGGGCAATTTAACGGTCGACGAACTTTGCCGTAACAGAGACACACTCCTATGTCATAATTCGACCTCTTTGTGAATGACAGTACACAGCTTTACTTGAACATTTGGGTTAATCCGAAGGCTTGGTATATCATTCGGGCTCTGCAAGGACATTATTCCAGAGTTAGTTTAAAATAAACATTGGGACCAGATTTTTGTAGGGAAAAAGCTTGATCCTTAATCAGAGGCATGACCCATACGTGAATATGCACACATACAAAAAACCAGTACGGGAAAGTTTGTTTAAAACCTAATGCTAGACTTTCACTATATATATATATATATATATATATATATATATATATATATATATATAAAATATATAATCTATGAAAAAAAAACAAATACAAAACAGCTGTTATTATGATTTGTATTCAAAACAAGAAAAATTATTTGTAAACTTTTCAGTATTTAATTAGTTAGTAATTGATTTTGTAATAAAAGTTTTATTACTATAAATTTAATATAATTGTTGGAGGCGGTGTGAAAACTTTATGAAAAGCTCACTCTCATAATAATGTACAAACCTGCAGTTATATATACTATACTCGTATCAGAGACTCTGCTAGTCTCTGATACGAGTATAGTTACACCATCTTTAGTATGGTTCAGTCAAGACAACTTTTATATGGTATGATTATTATTATTATATACACATTAAATACGGAGTCTGTTACGAGCATATAACATGGGTAACACATAGTACGGTAGTGCTTTGGATCAAGTTTAATCATAGTCATACTGTAGATGAATATCGGTATAGTTACTATCATAGTCGGCTGCAGCCGCATATACTACCAATTCCTAGTCTATACACAAAAATTCCTTCCACTCCACTTACATGCTCACACCTTAGGCATCACAATGGACCTTATGGTCGAAGTGTAGCCCGTACAATCTATCTATCTATCTCTTGAGTACTCATAAAAGACTTGACGAACATTTAAATCCGGAGCACCCAATGTTTATAATAACATTTTTATGATGTGGTAAATATTTTTATTTTCTACTTTTTAGTTCATTAAATAAAAGATTTTTATTTTTTTTTCATATTTGTTTTAATTTTAGTGTATCAAACCATTTTTCCCCCTTTATTTTTTGAATGTATTTTAAAGTACATGTAATCTAAATATTGATATTTAATACCACCAAAAATACTTACACCAATAAATGTACCCTCATACTCTGCCCTTTTATTACCATTCCCTACAACTCCCCCTGTAGTGTGGGTAGTGTAAACGGTGATTGACATATTGCGTGATTTACGCTACCAAAAATACAATATAAACATAATGTTGAATTTATGTACTGAGGGTTGACAGAAGTCATGGTCATTTTTCAAAATTTTATAATTGTTCTGCGCGTCTTATTCATTCGGTTTCCGAAAGAATTCTTCGGATGAAGATTGGATAGATTGTAGAGGCTACTCTGGACGGGCTGCACTTTGACCCTAAGGTCCATTGTGATGCCTAAGGATGTGAGTGGAGTGGAAGGAATTTTTGTGTGTATGCTTGGAATTGGTAGGATGTGCGGCTTCAGCCGACTCTGATAAGAACTATGCCGATATTCATCTGGAGTTCGTAAAAGAAAGTGCAGAAAACCTGCTCAAGCGTAGCCGGTTACTTCGTTTTTGTCCATACGCCGACAGTTTAGTCAATTAATTGCCCTTTTTTTTTCTTAATAATTGACAAACTGTCGATGTCTCCATTCGAACTCATAACCTTCCAGTTTCCAAGTAGGCATACTGCGCAGACATAACGAGTTAGACCGCTTGGCCACTTGAACTGGTGTGCTTGGGATAAAAGTTGTTCCTTATAGATATAATAACAACTTTTATCTGAAGCATTTTTCCGAAAACCGAATGAATAAGGCCGAAGTCAATTATAAACGTTTGAAAAAATGATCAAGACTTCTGTGGCCCATTGTAATTAGGTACTACCAAAACAAACCCAACCACAAACACATTTCTCTGATTTTATTATTTTATTATTGTTTTTTGATATTGTCTTGTGATTAGAGAGCTCCAACGAACTAAACTACACACAAACATTACAAACAGTATAAGAACAACAATATATATATATATATATATATATATATATATATATATATATATATATATATATATATATATATATATATAAATACAAATTAAAACCAATTTCTAAAACTGACATTCAATGTGTTGAAACTAAATTATGGTTTTGGTATTAATAATTATCATTTTATTTGTGTTTGGTACAAGGTGTGTCATTTTTATGGTATACACGGTGTTACCGAAGAAACGTATGTATTCTGGGTTATAAAAAGTATGTCACTTTGGCCGTAGGACCCATTGTGCTTCCCCTTCCACTTCAGTCTGACGAGACTGACTTCTCCCATATCTAGACAATATCCAAGAGCCTGCTTATCAGGTTTTGCTGTGACTGGATCATAATGGACCCGTTATGAAGTCTCATTGTGTACAGATGCTTCCGCAGGGGATAATGCCCGATAATGAATCCGGTAACCCTCCGCAGTTGCATCCTGTTCAGCCCCAGTGCACCGAAAGATACCCTCATTATTGCACTCTAAAGCAGTACCTTCCCGAGCTCTTGCCGCGGTACTTTTTTTCCCAGTGATCACGCTGTTTAGCATTTGACCACTCGTTGATCACCTGTTTACATGCATTCCTTGGAATTCCTAAAATAGGCTCTGGGTCTATGAAGAGCATTCCGACTCCCTTCTTTGCTAAGGTATCTGCTTTTTCGTTTCCTTCGAAACCACTGTGACCCGACACCCAAATCAATTTAACATTGTTCCATTTTGCCAGTTTCAGAAGTTTCTCCAGACAATTCTTGACTACCCTTGAGGTGAACTCAGTTCCAGACAAGGTTTTTAAAGCAGCTTGACTGTCCGAAAGAATACATACGTTCTGGTTTATGTAGCCAACCCCTACGTAAATTCTAACAGACGCAAAGCAGTATATTATAGACTTCTGCCTGAAAGACGGTTTCATATTTAACCACGTTAAGTCTTAAGTTGGGCCATTCACCGTAAATCCCCGCCCTGGTATCTTCCCCACTTTTGAGAAGCCATCTGTATATCAAACGATTCCTTTCTTGACATAGGATGGTATACTTTCGGCCCACATGCCCTTATCACAGGCAACAGTGAAAGATTTTGAGAAGAAGTATGTTTTGGGAAGTACATCTATGTCCAAACCGGAACGGTGAAGAATCGTGGGACGTTCCCACGATTCTTGCATGTGCAACCTGGTTATTAGCGAATTTCCTGAAAGGAAATAGAGCTATTGGTCCCGTACCGAAGTCAAAATTTCGCAAAAATTTCTTCAAATGTCCATCGATCCTACCTAGTAGATGTCAAAAATCACCTTCTGTAAAATTTTTATATATATATCTATGGAAATATATATATATATATATATATATACATATATATATATATATATACATATATATATATATATATATATATATATATATATATATATATATATATATGTGTGTCTGTAATCACTCTAGCGGTCACAGTTTTCATTTTATCGGAATAAAATTTGGTATTTGAGGCGCTTTTGGTATTCAAAAGATCAAGTTCGTTAATGGGTAAAATCGGACGAGGGGAAAGGGGGGTTTAGAGGAAGGGGGAAACACAAAATTTGACATATCTCCCTTAATATTCGAAAAATCGAAAAATTTATGAGAAGTAAAGTTTTAGGTATTAAATTTTACTGTAGTTTTGTTTCTTATCATTTTTTCTGTTACACTAACATTTACAGAAATATTGACGGTTTAAGATTGAAAACTAAATTCCTCACTATCTTTGTACACAATAGAGTTTGAGCAAAAATGATGAAGTGATGAATTGTGGTAAACGTGATTTTCTACAACTTTATACTTCACGCATTTTTTGATTGTTCTAATATTAAAAGAGATATTTTGTATTTTGTGTTTTCTTCTTTCATTATGCCCCCATTTCCCCTTCACGTATGACATTTATTAATAAAATTGGCCTTGCAAATACTAAAATCATATACGACATTTCATTTTGATCAGACTAAAATTGTGACCGCTAGAAATTGAATTATGTATTTTAAGGAAATTCGCTAAGTTGAAGCAGCTCCTGCATAACGAATATTTTTATATTGCCATTTTAAAAATATCACTTTGCATTTTTACGATATTCAAGATTAAAAAAATACAAAAGGAAAATAAATAAAAAACAAAAAATATTATTACCTTCGTACATCCACAACTTTATGAGCTTGTTCACCCGATATATCCACCCACCCACCCACCTACCTACATACATTTGTACTTACAGCATCAACATGTGTAATCCAGAACAAAAGGTCACAATGATGATGAAGATGACGATGATATTCTACACAACAAATAATAATAATAATAATCATAATCATAATAATAATTCCCCTTATTAAAACTGCAATTTAATCTGTGTGAAAGAAGTAGAAAAATTTTTAAATTAAAAAAAAAAAAAATTGTGCAAAAAAATAGAAGTTATTAAGGACGTTCATGCCTGAGGCTTAATCTACTTAATAAAACTGGTGGCTCTAGAAATCAACAGGAGTTCCTTATACAACGCAGGTGTGCACAAAGAAAGGATTTTTGGAAATTCATTAGAGGGTTCAATAGAGGATGGTAGTTCGTCATTTTTGAAGTTAAAAATATGGAAATTGGTGTTTAGGCTTCTGTTGATAAATAAAAGTTAGTAATATCAGCATTTTAGAAAATTCATTCCCTTAGGGGTAAAATAAGGGACAAAAGTTTGTTTGTAGTGCGTCATTTTTGAAGTTAAAAACGTGGAAGTTGGTATTTAGTTTAAAAATATCAAAAACTAAAATTGCAGTTTTCTCTGTTTTCACTTTTTACACGTTACTGTCTTTCATCTAAGCACGACTCTATATCTGGTCTGACACATGAACCTCCTTAGTAGTAGTCGCAGAGAGGGAGGTTCGAGGGAGGTCAAGGACAGAGGTCCTGACAAGTAAGCCATTCTGGCCTTTTTTACCGACCTGTAATGGGCAAGGAATCTGTATGCAGACTAGGAATTAGAAACTTATGCTACTGCAGCCGACATTAATTGGAACTATGCCGATATTCATCTAGAGTTTGTGAAAGGAAACTGCAGACTACCTTCACTAACATAGTCGGTTATTTTCGTTCTTGTCCGACAGTTTAGTCAATTAACCGCCCCATTATTTATTTTTATATTTATCTAATTGACAAACTACCACCGTTGGGAATCGAACCAGCAAACCACCCAATTCCGAGTGGAGTGCCTTAACCAACTGGACCACTCGGACTGGTTACTTCTTAACCTCCTTAAAAAACAATTGCGTTCTGGTCTACTGTACTGATGCTGATGTGCTATTCACCACATATGTGAGAGAAGCACATCACCACGATGACGATGTCTATGTATGTGCCTTGGCCTAGGATACACAATCTGTCGGGAGGTTTTATTTTTATATTATAATAGCGGCGGTGTAAGGTATTTCATAAAGTATACTTATAATATATGTAGAATTGTATCATAAAATTCATGTAGAAAAGTACAGGGTGTTGTTGTCGTAGTCCTGCAGGAATACATGCCGAGTAAAAATGTAATTACGGATGCTACTTTTACCCAAACTTAAAATTTACTGTTTTTAATGGTTAAATTTATTATTAGAACAAAACTTTTATGTGAAATTATCTATACAATGTGCAATTCGTAGTTTTTTTTTTACGCAGAATCCCACGCCCACAACAATTTAAGTTTCATCGTAATCGGATGAACAGTGTATCCGGGGATAAAAGATACCAACGAACACTTATACATACACACATTAATTATTCTATGTTAGATTACCTAGAATTAGTAGAGAGGAGACAAAAGTAAGCAGTTGGGAAGCCAACTGCCAATATTTCATTCCTATTCCACTAATACCGTGAGATTTACAATCTCCTATCGCTTTTCTATCATTGGAATATACCCCCTCCTTTTGCCTAACGTTTGTGTATATTTTATACCTGTGTAGAATCATTTCTCTTTTTTCTATACCATCGAAAGTGCTGGGTCTCTTGCTGAATTGAATTTGGTTATTATTGACGTGACTTGTCAACAGTAGTTTACTGTAACTTATTTAAATTCGGGTTCCGAAATTGCATCCAAAGCAAAGCAGATAAAATTGGCAGATTTGATAGATCCATCCAATTTAATATAATTATGCTAGACTAGGTAGCGTTGTAGGGACTAACCAGGGAAATACTTAAACTGTGAGGTCCATTGTGATGCCGAAAGTGGTACTGACCTGCAGAAACGTGTAGGGTGTCAGGTATAGGTACAGGTCCGTAACCTTGGATCCATCAATTCTGGCAGCAATCCCGGTGGAGAAGTTGTGGGCCTTCTGTGTGGTGCCTGGCCTCATCACAGAATTCTAAAGCTTCATCTGCTTAAAATAGCACCACTTAGCCGGAGACGTGTCGCCTTCGGGTAACAGGTTGTTCTCATGGAGGGCACAGAGGACCCCTTGGTCTAGGTTCTAGGCAACCATTTGCGGTACCCCTCTTTCTAATTATTATTATTATTACTATATATATATATATATATATATATATATATATATATATATATATATATATATATATATATATATATATGTGTGTGTGTGTGCCATCCTATCCTAGAAAGTAGATCTACATACAACGTGAATAAAGTTCATATGAATAAGAGTTTAATAATCCTCATTATCATTATAATGATTCATTTGAGTGTAGCAAAACTAGTAGGTATATCTTTCGTATTAGATTCTTTTTTTTTTTTTCAAACATATGTTACGATACTAATTTTTTACTTCAAATAATAGAGAGACGTCCTTAGTAATTTGCTTTTCTCTTTACTTCCATATTCAGACCATAATTACGTAATATTCGAATGAAAATTTCGATTTATGTCTACATACACCATAAAAGATGTGTTTCAGAGTTTTTGGAAAATGAACTCTCCAGTATTTTAAAATTAGAAACATGAAAATTTATATTTACCCTATAACTGATACATTAACACATCAATACGTGTAACAGCGTTTTTCGAAAATCACTCCTTGTCGGGAAGAAATATTTAACCGTTACTCAGGTATCAAGTCTTGACATAATTTTTGCAAGCGAAGCTGCAACGATTAATGCTAGTATTATGAATAAGATGATATATTTTAATGCCGGCCGAACTATTTCGATATATTGAGATTATACCGTCTGTTTAGTTGACATCTTCGTATCATAGATCCCACGAGTATGAGAGAGTACATATGTACATATGCATTAAGCAATGTGTATGAGAAGGAGGTCTTATAGATTTGATAAACAAACATATTTTTCAAAATAGTGAATAATATTCATAACGAGTATGAGAGAGTACATATGTACATATACATTAAGTAATGTGTATGAGAAGGAGGTCTTATACGTACATACTGTAAATCATAATAGAAATTTGTATACACTATGTTTAATTTACATCTTCGTATCATAGATCCCACGAGTATGAGAGAGTACATATGTACATATACATTAAGTAATGTGTATGAGAAGGAGGTCTTATAGGTTTGATATACAAGCATATTTTTCATAACTGTTCGAGTGGTCACCAACCACTCAAACCTATAAGACCTCCTTCTCATACACATTGCTTAATGTATACATATGTACTCTCTCATACTCGTGGGATCTATGATACGAAGATGTAAATTAAACATATTGTATACAAATTTCTATTATGATTTACAGTATGTACGTAGAGGTTAGGTGGGTCTGTTCACACCAAACTATTTCTCTTTATTAAAATCATTTTTATACAGTTCCATAGTTACGAAGACATTGGGTCTTTATTACACAGTTTCATGTATGTAAAAAGAAATATACCATAGTTAAACAAATTTTATCGCCAAACGCTTTTTGTGCTGGCAAAATGATGTTGTTTAATTACATTTGATTACAGAACTTGAACTAAATAATAAATAATTGCATTATTTTTACATTAAAAACGTATTTATAATTAATTATCACCAACCAACTAACATTATTTAGCTTGCAATTAATTATTAATTAATATTTAAAAACTGAATAGGGAATATGCATGAAAATTTTTCTTCACTTGAATTGAAGCATGTTTATTTGACAAATATGAAGGTAAAATTACTTTTTTAAATAACTTTAAAAATAAGCGAGATATGAATGATTAAAATTCCCGATTAGTCAAAGAGGGTGATAGCCCTCTTGATATGTTATGTGACGTCATATTACACTTTCACCATTTAAAATACACGTAAAACTCCGTTTTTAGAATTTTTGCAAGAAAGAGACAGATAATAATCTTTAAAAGCTTATAGCTTCCTTGATATTTGTCGGATTTTAATTTCGTATTTAAATATTATTACAGTATTAACAGTATTTTTATATTCTGAAAATAAATGTGAAAAAAAATTTTCATGCATATTCCCTATTAACGTTTATTATAAAATGTAAATATAAATTGTATCAACTTACCCTGTGTTAATTGTTTAAGTCATCTGCAAGGGTGTAGCTACAGCTTTCACCAGAGGGAGGGGTGGTTTCCAACAATGTACAAAGGTCAACTAGTTTTTCTCCCTATGATTTTACGCCATAAAAAGCTACTTAAAACAAAAATGATATAGAAGTAACTAAAAAAAAAAAAGAATTGAGAAAAATCCCATTTTCATAAGTAACGCACTAAAAACAATAATAATTAAAACGAGATTTAATAGTTTAATTTCGTTACCAGTACATTCCATAATTTAATAATAAACTCGCTAATACTTACGGCTTCGCACCCGTATAGGGTTAATATTATTATGATATCTCCGGGTCCTTCCGTCATTGTAAAGATAAAAGTTATTAAGATAAGCTTTTAAACAAAAATAGTTTCATCATCATAATCGATCGGTCCTCTAGTTTTTAGCGTAATGCTTGAACAAAAAAAATTACAGTTTGTTAATTGTAGAGATTATTAAATCATTCTTTTCTGAGTACACATTGCCTAACAAATATATAAAATGGACATTTTATTAATTTTTTTTTTATAATAAATTATTTTTTAACTTAGAAACTGAAATACAATATTAATTATATTAAAATATTATTAATTTTTATCAAAAATAAAATAAAATTATTTACATACATTTTTTTCTATATTTTATAAAGTGAAATCAAATTTATTAAATTCTCAGAATTGTTTAACCCAATTATTATTATATTATTCCGTTCATTTTTATTTTCAGTAAAAATTAATTTTAACAAAATTAACTAAATAAATGTATATATATATATATATATATATAGGATGAAAGATAAATTATATGCCAAACATCACCAGAGATAATAATAAGGATAATTTAGAAAGGTAATTCCATTACAAGATCACTGTTTTATAGAAACAGAACTGGACCTACCATCAGGAGTGAGTGCAGAATTATATTCGAGATCCATCTAGTCTGATTATTTAAATCCGATGATGTCACTTAAAACCAAGAAATAGTTTTCGGTACACCTCTGACATACAATTTTGATAAATTTTCCATAATATCCAATAAATTTTAGTCAAGGTATTCAATTTTAATAAAAAATCCAAAATGTCTGTTTATTAGTTTTTGGTGAAAATTTGTACATGGGTCAACTATCTCGAAATGTATCTTTATAAGTTTTTGAGATGATATGTACAACGTGCTTCTTCTAATCTTGGAATCAATAAATGCTATATACAAGGTGTTCAGACAAGGTGTTCAATTTTGTGAGGAATATATTACATTGTTTTAAGATGATCTGTACAATTTTGTATTTCGCACAATTAATAAACGCTTTACAATTCCATCCTATATATATATATTAAATAAATATGATTTTCCAAAAATTATGAATGAATTTATTCAATCACATTATGGTGGTCTATGTACAGTTACCTATACTACCTATTATACTACCTATATATAAATTTAATAATATATTTACATAATTTATAAATATTATGTTAAACAATTGTTCAAAATTAATAATAATTATAATAATTATGAAATATTAATGTTAAAATATTATTAATTTGGTAAGGTTGATAATTATTTTAATATATTCAAATATAATATATATTTATTAAATAATTTAATGACAATATATGTATTAGTAATATATATATATATATACAGGGTGTCCCATAAGTAGTCGAGTTCCATAAGAAGGTAGGTAGAGGATACGATTTTGGAACGAACAGTCCTGAGACATTTTTTTACTAGACGCACCATTAATTAATTAAGGAAACTAGGTTGAAACCAGAGTTGCAAAAAGTGCATTTTTTTAATAACTCATTTTTTATTTAATTATCAATTTTTGAAAAAATGTATTGCTTCAATTTTTCAAATTATTAATTCCTTGAAAAGTGCATTAGTTAAATTTTTTTTATTTCACTCCAGGTTTTCCCTTCCTCAGCCAATTCTCTCTCCACTGTACTTCTCCAAGCGAGATTTTACAGTTCTTCAGATATGTCTGGACATCGTACAATGGACATTCTAATGTTGTGATATATTTAGTGATATACAGATATAGTCCAGTCGTTACGCACCAATTATATTATATAGATTTATGTATAGAAAAATATTGTTCGCAGAATGAAAATACTTTGGAAGGCCGTATCTGTGCCGGGAATTGTAGCGTGTCCGCTACTTTACAATTCAAATATGATAATTATATCCAAACAAAAAATAAAAGACCTTATAATTATTAATCAATTACCCAAACTTTTTCAGAGAAGTACATAAACTTTTTATTCATAAAAAATCAACTCTCTATAAAATATACGAATAGACAATTAGAGTATCTATGCAAAAAAAAAACTATCTACAAAACTGCTGAACGTGTTAGTTATATTACTTGGAAGTCAATAATTTTTTTAATAATATTAAATCATCTACATTTCGTCGGTCGTTTTTTTTCTCTTCAGCCTTCCCCAATGATAACAGAAATGCATTACAGAAAGACGTATATATATATAAATATATAGTCTGTTTTCAAAAGCATTTCCTATAGGGAATCAATGTTCAATAAATAAATAAAATATTTACCATAAAACCATACATACATACACATACTTGCAAACATTTGGGCTGCTTGTGTTATGATGTTTGTTTGATGTCATTTAACAGTGGGTATAGTGATGCCCACTTAATTTATAATATTATTATTCATTACGTATGCACACACACATACTTCAGACTACACCCACTATTTTTATTTCTTTATGAAGCATTGTGTAGTTATATAGTAAATAATATTTAACATTGATTCTCTATTAGCAAAGCTTTCCAAAACAGACGATATATATATATATATATATATATATATATATATATATATATATATATATATATATATATATATTGAACAAGAGAGATAAACGTATTCACATTAAAAGTAGTGTGCAAGAAAAAACAAAAAAAATTTTTCTAAAATGCTTTTGTGATTATTATAATAATATATGTATGAAAAATCATAAGAATTGAAGAAAAAAAAATATATACATATATAAAAATATATAAAAATATGTATATGTGTATATATACGAAAAAAAGTTTAAAGTTTATATATATATATATATATATATATATATATATATATATATAGGGTGGCGCATAAGTAACGGGATGGTTTAATTAGTGAATAAATATTTGACTACTAATTGAGTTAATTGCTGAAATATCCGGTTTATTGAACTGAAAGTGAAGATGTTTGTGATAAAAGTGTAGCAAAACTATTCAGTTTATGAAAAAACGAAGTTAAACACAAAATTTGTGTGTTTTCCAAAAGGAACTGTGTGTTTTTTACAAGCTTTTTTTCACTTGCAATGTATGTATGTATGTTCGGGTCAAATCTTGCAAACTGAATTAGAACCATTGCCTTTTATCCTACGGAGTTGAATTTTTACATGTTGGTTCCGTACCGATGACAATGCATTTTTATGGTAAGCATGATAAGAATCGACAAGGGTAAAGGGGGTTTAGTGGGAGGGCGAAACACAAAATTTGGTATATCTTAATATTGAAAAAATCGAGATACGTAAAAAGTAAAGTGGTAGAAATTAGTTTTACTAGAAAAAGCTTGTTTTTAAAAATATTTTTTTAATAGAAACTGTATGAGTTTAATACAATTTCATACAGTTTAAAAGGTAGAAATGCGCTCTCTAATTTTGCCCATTCATGAACTAGATATCTTTTTAGCTCCAGCATAGTATCCGTAGTATTCGTAAAAATCATTGTAGATACTTTTCTGTTTTGAATATTTTTCTTTAAATCATTGCGCTGAAATTGGGTGATTATTAAGGGCCATCCTGTATACACACATACATATAATGGCTGATGCAGTTAAAGTTTTGAACCTCTTATTTAATGCGAACAACGCGACACTGATGATAATGGTTAATGGGCATGGAATATTCACGAAGAAGACCATACACGACACCATCTTCATAGCGTTCTTGTCGTCTTGTATATATATATATATATATATATATATATATATATATATATATATATATATATATATATAAATTTTTTAAGTCTTAATTTTATTTTATTTCTTGGTTTTATTTTATAACTCCTCCAAGAGTGTCATACTTAAAATATTTACTACCGATATAATTTAATATTATTTCTTTATATTATAATATAATAGCATAGGATTCGCACTGAAAATTTTTGTTTTCGATTTTAAAAATACTCATTTTCTAGGATAATTCTGACCCAAAAAGTACGAAAATCCGGTTCATTTTAACGTCCAACCAAGACTTTTCAATATTTTCGCTTCTCAATTCATATAGTTTGGAATTTTAGCACTATGGGTCTGATATCTTGAAAACCGTTAATTGTATCGTATTTTAACAAACAGCATCGTTTTCGCTAGGTCCAAATTAGCTTAAAACGAAGTTTATATCAAAATCGGGGGCAAAAAAATTGTCTTCAATTTTTGCGATTTTGTTAAGGTAAGTACCCCTTAGAAAAAATGCGAAAAAAATGAAAAAAACTTTTTGATCTCGATTTTAATAATAATCATTTTCTAGGGTAATTTTGACCCAAAAAGGACGAAAATCAGGTTCATTTTAACGTCCGAGCAACATATTTCAATATATTCACTTTTCAATTCATACAGTTTTGAAATTTAGCACTATGGATCTGATACCTTGAAAACCGTCAATCGTATCATACTTTAACCAACGCCATCGTTTTCACTAGGTCAAAATTAGCTTAAAACAAAGTTTTTATCAATATCGGGGACATACATTTTCCTCCAATTTTAGCGATTTTTTTAAGGGGTACCCCTTGAAAAAATTGGAAGAAACACATCGACAATATTATAAAAGAACCGTTTCACTTCGAGTAAAATTAGTAAAAGTTTGACTACCATTATATCATCATATTACATTTGAGAAGGGAATCCAGTTTAAAAACCAGCCATTCTCAAAAATTAATATATGAAGACTATTCAAATCATGTACAAGACATCAATTTTATAATACTTAATAGTATATAATACCTTATACATATATACAGGATGAGTCGGAAGAAACGGACTAAACTCCAGGAGTGTATTGTACATCTGAAATTAAATGAAAAAAAAAACGCATGTTCTTATCCGATTTTGATTTGTTTTCAAATTCAAGCGTAATTCAAAAATGGTATCTTGTGTTAAATGGTATCTACAGTATTCAAAATTGATGATTTAAAACTTGCAATCAGTATGCTATCTATGCCCTAAGACTTACAAAACAATTAATAACTATGTTGTTCTGATCATGTGTCACGGCATTTTGACAGTTATTTAACGTTTATAACAAAACAAATCGCATAAGAACATATGCATTTTTTACCATTATTTTCACGTGTACAATAAACTCCTGGAGTTTGGTCCGTTCCTTCCGACTCACCCTGCATATATATATATATATATATATATATATATATATGGTGACTGCAACTTACTACTTGAACAGACCTAAAAAAAAAGTTCGATAACAAAAAAAAAAAAAAAAGAATTTATTTATAATTTTTATCAATAAATTAAAAACATAAATTTATTTATATTTTTTCTTCTTAATTCAAACGTCACAGCCAATACTTTTGGTAGTTTTTTTTTTTTTTATTCAAAGAAGAAATTTTTTTTTTGCGTTTAAAGAATTACACAATACTTGGGACGCTCGTAATTCATTGAATTAGAACTTTATCTCACCTTTTTGGCATTGACATTTTTCTCTATTGAAATAGTGAAGACATGTTTGTGAAAACTCACACACGTTGAAATTTTATTAAATTTTAAAAAGTTTCGTGACCTAATTCAATCGTAAAAAAGTTGAGTTATGAGTAGTTTATAGTCCATGGCGTTGAGAGCTCAAAATCTATTTGAGATACTTTATATTTTACTTCAAATTAGAGAAACATACACCAAATCCTAACTAATAAATGCGAAAATGAGTTTGTTTATTTTACTGTCTATTCAACTATATATACTAATTACATGACAACATGTCATCTAAGAGTTTCTGTGATAGTTTTTTGAAAATTTTTATTAATTTTTCAAAAACTATTCAATATCTTTTCAAGTTTTTATCTGCTGATACGTAATTTGTATTTCTCCATAAAAATTTGTTTGTGATGCTTTCACGCCTAAATCGTTGAACCGATTTTGATGAATTTTGGTAAAGAGATAGATGGGACCCTGGTGACGGATATAGGCTACTTTTTTTGTATAAAACTTGAAGGGGGAGAAATGATGGAGGGGGGGGGGGGAATTTTGCATGAAACTTCTTATTATGTTCAAACTTTGCAGAAGTATTGTTTATAATATATAATTAAAGTTTGCATAATTGTTTTTTTAAATTACCCCTAAAAGGTGGTGGATCAGGGTTCTAAAGATAATATGGAGAAAATATTCTGTACCCATGATTGTAACGGCCACGGACAAGCGAAGTTAATCAGGCAGGAAATCTTACGATAGCGAATCCGTAGGTAAAAGCTATTGTAGTATTATTACGTACCAAGTTTATGAAATGTTTCTGTACCTAATATAATGTCCATAGTGTTATAATTTTATTTTGATTCTTTCCTCTAATACAATTCACTTGGTCCTCGTAGCTCCTACGTAAAGAATATTTTATTAGTATTCGAAATAGAAAGTTGTATAGAATATTATTTGAACCACACTGTTTCTTAAAGAAAGTTTCTGGAAGATCGAAAAATAATACAATATTAAATTTGAAACGAAACAATCTCAAAAATTAAACCATCCCCTTTTATTTATTAGTTCTCAACAAGAAGAATATTCAAAATAGCATCATTCTCAATAGCTACCTACAATCCTACACCACTCGCTGCAAGCAACACAATAGAAAGTTTACAAATAATATAAAATATAAATCCATAGATCCACAGTGAGAAGATAACATGATTATTTCTGTTATATCTGTATATATAACGGAACAGAACATAGATAGGGAACTTAAGGAACTTAACGTATCGTAAGGAGTGGAAGTAGAACAAGATTTGTTGAACAAATTGAAGTAGTCTATTTATTGACAGTGCATACAAAAAGAATAATAATAATAATAATAATAATAGTAATGGAAAAATCAAATATATTTGTATATACGTCTTCAATCGTAGGCGATATTTGTCTACTTACAGTCAAACTTTACTAAACAAAAAAATTCGTTACGCAGGAGCTGCGACAACGTAGCGAATTTCCTCCGAATAAATTGCATTCGAATTAAAACTGTCACCGCTGAAGTGACTATAGACACATGTATATAAGTAAATATATTATCCATGTATTTGTATTTGAAAGGCCAGACTCGTTAAGGAGTAAAATTGAGGAGTTTAGGGAAAAAAGAAAACACAAAATGTATAAGAAATTTTAGAAAATCGACTACAATTTATTACCTGATCAGTTTTGCTAAAACTCGATAGTTCAATAAAAGTTATGAAAAAATTGACTGAACCTCGGAATGAGAGATAACAAGCTGAAAATTTGCATAAACCTTTCTTTTCATATTCTAAACACTGGGTCGCGCGTTTTCAAATATCTTGTTTACTATGCTGGGCTTTTTTTTTAATCACAAACCGCTTTTTGTGATTAAGCAGATAAAATTTGATTATTGAGTTTGCGTTTAAAAAAAGGTGAACTACAAATTATAGAAATGCTTGAAAAACATCTTGACTTTTACAATGGATAGCAAATGTGATTTGTACCGAATCGCCAGGTTATGTATCAAACTATCAAACTTTATAATATCATACTATTAGATCAAGATAAATATAGAGTTTGTTGATGGATACGGCGAGTAACCTAGCGCCGCATATATAGCCCAAATAAAACTATCATATCCCGTGAATCGTCATTCCATGCTGAGCACAGTTTTACTGTACATATTTACCCATAATGCAAATTGAATTCGCACAATGGTTTTTATTTTATTTATATATATATATATATATATATATATATATATATATATATATATATATATATATATATATATATAATTTTTATTTGGTTTTGAAAGATATTTACGGTAAAATATTGTTGTATTAAAGTTCTTCATTTTTATTTTTATATTTATAATATATAGTGTCTGAAATACTTCTCGTATACATTAATGGTATCGCTATGGTAGGAATGCCCTAAAAAAAGGGGGAGAAAGCCAGAAAATGGCCATATAACAAACAACCTATATATGAATTATTTTAAAAGTTTTTCAAAAACCTTAATACAATCTTATTTTTACCTCTATGTAATACACGGGTTATGTGTTCGAAATCCAAATTCACATTTTCACTGAGTCTTTATGTTTTGTGGCTGTCTGATTCCTATTTATCTCGTGAGCAAAATCACTATATAACGAAGTTAAATGACAAAATGACAAACAAGAGAAACAAAACAATTGACAATAGCAACTAACTGAGTTAATTGCTTAAATACCCGGCATAAACTTTATGAGTTTATGAAAAAAAGTTGCAAACAAAAGTTGTTTATTTTCAAAAAGAAAATATTTTTTGTCTTTAAGTATTTTTCTATCTATTACCGTTTGAAAAATCGTAGAATCATCCAATCAAACGGAATTCAATTACCTAGGCCGGGGCTCAGGCATAATATTAAAAACATAAACGTTAATTACATTTCAAATTTTGCCCCAATTCCTAGAACATTTGTTTGTATTTTATAAATATATAAGGCTAATCGTAACTATCTCTGTGATATGGATTCAGAGATATGTTGCTTGTTGCTAATTTGGTGCGTGTCTCACACGTTTTTTTAACCTCCATTTATACATTGTGAGACACGCACCAAATTAGCAACGAGCAACATATCTCTGACTCCATATCCCAAAGATAGTTACGATTAGTCGAAATACGTTGTAATCGAAATACGTATTTATAAAATACAAACAAATGTTCTAGGAAATGGGGCAAAATTTGAAATATAATTTCAAAAAACCTAAAGTCCTCTTTGATTATTTTAATAATCTTTACAAACGTTAATGTCGTAGGTATTTATTGTCAGCAATGTGATTGGTTAAACGATTTGATTGGTTGACAGTCACGAATGGATATCTTAACAATGCCGATAATTGCCGACTGTCACATAGCCGATCGTTACAAAAAAACGTGACATTATATTCTCTTTGATTTCATTTCATTCACCAGAACAATAAAAAAAGGTATGTATGAAAAATTTAGTATGAATATAGAGGTTATGTGGCGTCCGTGATGGCACTCAAGTTTTTTATGTATTTTTTTATGAATATTTTTATATCTTAGAGAGATAATTATAGGCAGTGAGAGTGGATAATCAAAATATGAACACAACATTAAATAATGATATTTTTCTCCATTTTTTTTTTAAATTTATGTTTGTTTTCATTTTCAAAACGAACAAAACAGTTTTTTATTCACTTCAGAGTTCAATAACATCCGATCAGGGAAAATTAAACGATATTGTAAAAACTCGTTAAAATAATGGACTTGAAAAGGCCGTTGAAGATGTCAAAACTTAAAGCAGGCGATACATATTTCTGCGAAACAAGTGTTTTGCAGAACATTTTTTCATAGTTATTTGCCTCCATCAGGAATTAACGACTAGTTTCGAAAATACTGTTTTGTTATGAACACTTCTACGGCACCTGTATCTCTAATACAAAGCAAATGTTTGGAAAAATACAAAGGAAATTTATCTCATCAAATGATTTCTCTTATAATATGCAGTCTCAAAAAATTGGAGGGTTCTATTTAATGTTGCAAACTTTGACCCAGATTCGTCGCAATTTGTCTAGTGGACCCCAAATCCGATTAGCAGAATGGATTATAAATGGAACAACCAGTATCCGATTAGGAATACATCTACCGATGCCAGAATTTTGGACTAGACCATAGTATATCATTTTTTTTACATTTAAGGATTCAATAGGATTTTCAATTTTCTATACAAGGAAATTCTACACAAAAAAATATAAATTACTTCTTATAGTAATTTCAAAATCTGAATTAAATATCACCGTATATAGTTTTTTGCCTATCCATGTGTTACTATTAATATATATATATATATATATATATATATATATATATATATATATATATATATACAGCTTGTATTTTAAAATAGACCCAATCTGGAAACAATGTATAGTGTATCCATAGCGGTCTATATGCAGTGTACTATGATATGGTGTACTTTGTTACACTTAATAATGAACTACAAACAGCTACAACTCTCTCTTCATTTTTTGTTTATCATTATTGTGGCATTCTATAGTGCCTGTAGAGTGTAGTTTGGGTGTAACATAGTACATTATATCATGGTATACTGTGCATAAACAGTGATAGATCCACTATAGATAGATAGATAGATTGAAGCGGCTGCCCTGGACGGGCTACACTTCGGCCATAAGATCCATTGTGATGCCTGAGGATGCGAGGATGTTAGTGGAGTGAAAGAAATTTGTGTGTGTAGGCTAGGAATTGATAGAATGTCCGACTCTGATAGGAACTATGCCGATATTCATCTGGAGTTCGTGTAGGAAACTGCAGAAAACCTTCAAGCATAGCCGGTTACTTCGTTCTTGTCCATACGCCGATTGTCCAGTTTAGTCAATTAACCGCCCCCTTTCTTTATTTTGCTTCATAATTGACAAACTGCCGATGTCAGGATTCGAACCCATAACCTCCCAGTTCCAAGTAGACATAGCGCCTTAGACCTCTCGGCTACTTGGACGTTAAATTCAAGGTATATGCACTATACATTGTTTCTAGATTGGGTCTATTTTAAAATACAAGCTATATATATATATATACTCGTATTGTATGCAAAATAAACTGTATTTAATTTTAGATATATTATATTTCTTGTGCGAGATATTCTTAAAGCGATGAAAGTAATTAAACGAAAATTCCATCAAACTTTCATCAATGTTACACACAACAACATATTATATGTCTTCCTTCGTTATTCTACATCACTTATAAATTATTATTTACAAATAGTTGAATATTTCTAAGAATCTTTTGGCACGAACGATGGTACACAATTTTGTGTTCTGCTCTATTTCACAGTGTTTAGCGGCCATTTAGTAAAAAATTCGTGTCATACAGTAGAAATACTAAATTTATTTATAAATACATAAGATGTTTATCGAAACAGACAAAAAGTAAGTGTGTCGCATAAGAAATCTCAAAAATTTTTCTTGAAAACTATACAACGTAGGAATTTGAACTTTGGACCTCTTTCCAAAACGCTATATTAAAACGAAGTTTTAACTTGTAAATGTACTTGCAAATAATGAATCTATGATTCTATCGTCAAAACTCGAATTGAGTAGTAACTAGTTGATCCGTTGGGCTGTTCAATACAATGAATATAAAAATACAACTATAATTTTCAAAAAGTGTAGTTTACTGTACATAATATTATTTTCCGCCTACATAGTGAAATAACTACATTCGCAAGCATAGAGTTAGTATTCCTCTCCCCTAAACTAAACTAAAATCAGACTTAAACACACACTCACACACACCAATTTTCACAATTTTAGTAATTGCTCAGAATACGTGACTAAAGAAGATTTTGTGTATATAAATAACTAAAATGCAAGCAAGTGTAGGAAGATACATCAACTTTAAGCTTCATAGTACACACACATGCATGGTGTAGGTACTAGTAGGAAGCGTGCGATACCAATATAGATGGATTGAATGATGTGAGTTAGTAACGATGAACGAATCCTTTTTTTTTTTTAGTTTATTATTAGGATACTCACTTAAAAAATAAACTATTGTAATTCAATCTTCCAGTTCCAAATATCTTGAATCTGAAAATAGTAGACTAGAAATTACCTTGACGAGAATTGTTGTATAGATAGATAGATAGGTATCTTGGGGTCTAAAAAGTATTGCATTTCGACCTTATGGTCCATTGTGCTCCTCCTTTTACTTCAGTCTGACGAGATTCGCTTCCAAAGTTCAATCACAATTTGTTGTGTATAATCTAGATGATCAAAATTCTTGATACCTCACTTCTAAGCTAGTCAGAAATAGTACAAAGCTGCTAAACGAGAGTATCACAAAGGATCTTGGTAGTCTTTGCGAACTTCAAGCTATCCCTGAAAGAAGCCATTGTAGGCAAGGTCCAAAGATCCAAAGTACAGCTCAAGGTGCTCCGAAGATATAATATCTCTCTACGAAAATCAGACATGAAGAACAGAATACGTGGGACAGACAGTGCACTATATAAAGCCAGATCTACTGCAGTGAAGAGGAGGAAACCTGGAAACTTGCCTACTCTGTTACTAACCTGCTCTTATTATGAAAAGACTCACTCTTTTGGGTCAACCATCCTTTGATGACCTCTCTAAGCTAAATTGTACTGGCTCTATTATTACCACAGCTCCAAATGGTTTAAGAAGTAGTTGCAAGGATGAGTAAGCTCTCAATGAACCATCCAGGACTAGTGTTTCACCGAGGCTACGAGGTAACCTCGCCTCGCCTCGCCTCGGCCCTCGGTTACGAGGCACGAGGCGAGGCGAGGCGAGGTTCAAAATTGTAATCCTGGTTACTAACCGAGGCGAGGTGAGGTAAATTGTCTCAAAAACCTTGCCTCGGCCGTGCCTCGTGAAACACTATCCAGGACAGCCACTATATTCTTACCTAGATTATCAAGTTGTAAAAAAGGACAATTACAGCCTTCTGGATGCATTCTGTAACAGTATTTTCCCAATCATCACTGTGTTTAACTTTCATTCACTCGTTGATCACTTCTGTTTTTATCTTCTGCCTTTTGAATTCCTATATTATGTTCAGGGCCTATGAAAGATATTCCAACTATATTCTTTGCCAAGATATCTGCTTTTTCGACCAAGACGCTATAAACTCTTGTGTTAGCCAGTTGTAGCGTTTCTTTTTTCACCTATTTGTATGTGCACATAACTTCATTTCACACACAACAGTCAGAGCCACGACGCTACGCTCTATGACGCTCTACGATGATGACGATGATGCAATGATAATCGTTAACTTTACCTACAGCTGTTATTATAGAGAGAGGATTTAACTGATTTCTTCTGTACCATCAATTTCATCTACATTGAATTTCTTCGTACCCTTCGAACGAGAACACATATCACACTCTTCGTACCGGTAAAGAGGAATAAAAAAACTAAAGTATACAAAATAAGTAAAGACTCTCATCGCTGGCTGCCGTTGCCGTGTCTCTAGTTGTGTTGTCTAGTACGGCATGGTGCTGATACACCCTCTCATGGTGTGCGTCATTCATGGTGTCTAAGTGTATTTGGTTGATGTAGAAGAGGTTCTGGTATAATCTGGCTTATTTGATTTAGTGTATATTTGTACAATACAAAGTGGTTCTATAAATGAGCTATGAGAATGTTTCTTGTTTACCTTCCCAGGTTATCAGTCCAAAAATCGAAATCAAAGTTTTCAACATATCTGCAAGTTTTACTGTATGACATACATTTTTTTTATAAATATCTCGAAAGTTCAGTGCAATATAGCAGGATAGAAAACTGTGTACCATCGATCTAGCGAGTGCTACATCAGTTGAGTTTTCGCGCCGAATGAAGTATATCTTCAAAAACAAATACTGGGAAGTTGATCATGTGTACCTTATGGATCGCCCTAATGCTTCGTTTAGACTAACGACATAAGGTGCGACACAAATGTCAGACATAAATTTTTTGTCTGTTCACACTTAAATAGAATTTTGGTGTCTGGGCACGATCCCGACACGAATGTATAAAAATATACGGAACTTGTGTCCGAACTGTTCGTACACAAAAGAACTGATTGCTGCTTATATTGTAATTAAACAACAACACAAACGCTATGTTTATTACTATATAATATTTATATGGAATGTATGGAGTATATGAAAAAAAACCTGAAGAGACACTTCGACACAAGGCTTTTTACACAGCCGCTGATTCGACACTAATTATAGTGTCGCAATCAATGTCACAATTAGAGACACCCGTGTGCACACATAGACCCTCGGTGTATACACTGAGTTTATGGTGTAGTGTCGTATTCTAAACGTACTTTAAGAACAGCCAGAGACAAATTCGTCTTACGGCTTGTTTGCATTAAAGATATGTCAATAGGGTACTTTATCTCATACAATATAATAATAATCATGAAGTAATCTTAATAGACTTTATTTTATTTCTATAATTTTACACATATCTGTATATATTAGACCCAGTGTCCTGTGTGAAATACAACTCGGCAGAATATTCTTGGAAACACCGTACCGTACAACATACATACTGTAGTCTAAACGTTACCTAATATATTATGGAAGACTTTGCAACCATTGTCGGATTCGTTGTGTTTTGTATGCACATGGTTTGGTAGTGTATTGGTATGTGTTGTAATGGTAGTTAGTTGTATTGTTAAAATGTACACATTATTTAATTTTACAAACTTCAAATTAGTGAATAATCGTAATGTTTACAATAATACCCCCTGATTAATAATACTATTACGATTCATTTAACACATGTTTACCCCCTGTTCAAATGGTGCATTACATACGACATATATATACATATATATATATATATATGTATATATATATATATATATGTATATATATATATATATATATATATATATATACATATATATATTTTAAATATATGGATCTAATAGGTACCTTGTGTATTATAGTGGGGATAATTAACAGTCAGCTATCGCATATGAACAACTCTTTGGAAATTAATTTTTCTCGCTAGTTCAAATACAAACCTGTTGAGATTCTTACATCGATTTTATAGTATTATTTTCGATCCCAACTCTTTACGAACGATGATTATTTTGGTAAATAGCTAGACCACCAGCTAGAACAATAGAACATTTCAATTTGACTATACAGTTGAAATTAGGTACGGGAATGTCTTCATCATTATTACTCCATCATTGTTACTGTTTAAAGAAAAATATTAGAATTACATTATCAATGATATGGGTTCGAAAACTTTGTATATTAAATGTATATGTTGATAAACCGGGCCTGGTCTTCATAAATTTCACTAACTGTGATTCTAAATGTAGATAATGGATTTAATGCCAGTCTATCAAACTCTAATTTGAACGTAAGAAATGACGCTGATTGTTTTAGACACAATATTCAATTTTTCGATTGCCAGACTGATACACACTGTATAGTTGATATATTATATACTCTCAATTCAGCCCATAATTATAATGTTTGAATGAGATATAGATACATATGTGTATCATATATATATAAACATATATATATATATATATATATATATATATATATATATATATATATATATATATATATAGTATATATATATATAGATATATATATATATATATACACTCCCGTTCAATAAAATTGAACAGATCTGAATCGAATCAGTCTCACACAATTATGATTATTCTTGTAGTAAATGTTGTTTACTATACTTCCATTTCTTTTTTCACACTTAAAATATATACTAGTTATCTTTGTTTATAAATGAATAATTTTTACAGAAGTGAGGAGTTTTATGAAATATAAGAAAATTAACATTTCAGGTCTGTTCAATTTTATTGAACGGTAGTGTACATATATATATCAGTATATAGACTATAACAACACTATATTATAATGAATAAAACGTCATTAGTTTGTGTGTTAGTTCAATGAGTAGGTAACTAATAGTAGAGTTTAAATTATCTCCAACAACTATCTATTCAGCGAGCGTAATATATAATGTACTATAATGTATGGTTGGGTTGGGTTGGGTTCGTTGGGATACTATACATACCGAGGAGTTTATTATATAGGAGATTTATGGAAAACTTTTAAGAAAATTTTATTTTAATTAAAATTTATACTTTTATTCTCTTAATATATTTGTTTTATTTTTATTAACTTTGAACAATTTATAAGTTTTCCATAAATCTCCTTTATAATAAACTCCTAGAAAATTCGTGTTTTTAAACAACTTTGGTTAATTTTTAACCAAAACAGACTTTATTACGCAGTTTAAATGTTCTTTCCTACTCAGCTATTCGATTATATGCCAAAAAATAAATGGGATCCCATTTGATAAACACAATTTGACCTTCAAATAACCTTGATCAAGATGCCCCTCCGAACAACATCAAGAAATATTCAAATGTTTTGTTTAAATTAAGACATCCTAAGTCTAAGATCAAATCTGGAAAAGCAATCTAAATATTTTTGCACAGATTCAGAAATATGATCGTTTAAAAGAAATACAACATCTATCTCAAAGTAATTATTTACAATTAAGTGTAATTTAGTGTGTGATATATTTCTTCCACATGCAAATAAATACGTTAAAAGCTCATAAATTGTTAATTAACAAAAACCCCCTAATTTTCTTAGGTAGTCCTGCTTGCCTGCCGTCCAAATAGCATGCATATAAATTCAATAATTATTCATGTAATGTAAATATGTAAAATTAGAAAGTTAACCACCATTAGTAAGTACCGACATAACCACCATCATAACCACCATCGTAAGTTCGTTTGTAGGTAATAAAAATGATTTTAATTATAGTAATTAAAATTTTCAACCAGAATATTATAATTGAAACACCCCATGTATATAAAACATTGCATACCTATCATATATACATACATACATGTATAGTTTATATTGTTCAACAACCAGATTGTTTAGTAATGAGTCATTAACACACTGTAAAGCAAAAAAAGAGATCCACTTTGAAAAATTCATTATTTTCTGGGATGATGCACAGATTTCTATGATGGTATAGCTGGTCTTCGGTGTGTGTGTTCTAAATTAAGGTCAAGTTCGTAAATGGGCGTAATTGGAACTTGCTTCCCTTCACCAGGGAGGAATATATTCATTTTTGAAACCGTAAGAGATAGAACAAAAGTGACGCACTTTGAATAATTCATTTGAATTATTTTCGTTGACGTCTTTTTTTAGTGAGCTCTGAAGGTGTGGCTGACCTTCTGGGTAGTAAGTTCATTTCAGCTTGTCTGCTTCTAACAGTTTTTGCCCTTGTAGCAATATTAGGATCTATACGGAGCCTTTGGGCAGTCACTCAGAAAAAACACCCCGGAAGCGGCGAAAATATAACGATGGAAAATCAGATTTTGAGATTGCCACCACGTAGCCCAGAATGTATAAGAAGATGAATCAACTCTCTCGATAGCTCACAGGAGCTCATAATAGCTTTAGTGCAGGAATAGGAGGATATTCTTCCAAAACGTCGTAGCAAAGTTTATTAAAAGTAGGCCTAAAACACTTAAGGCATTCGTTAGAGCTAGAGGAGGTAAAATTCACTGTTAAAAGTTTAAAAGTTCTAGAAACTTCGAAATAAAATGCATTTTCAAAAAGTTTAAAGTCAAAAAATGTTTCTATTTTGAAGACAAACTGTTGTTTGAAATTTGTTTTCATAAATCCAATATATATCGAGTATTTAAGCAATTAACTCAATCAGTTGATATTTTCACTTGCGCTATGTTGACTTTGTCGGTATCCACTATACATAGGTAGCTGCAATCCGGAATATTCCTTGACTCGCTTCTCACGATTCTGAAAAATCCCAGTACAGTTTATCCTGGAACTGAGTAAAGTAAAGTTCGACTTCAAACTTGACAGTATGCACTACTGTTGATGACTCATAACTTAACAATCTGGTTGTTGAACAATAAAGACTGTATTTAATTTACACCTACACACAATGGTAATGAGTATTGTAAGTGTGTTTGTAAAATTAGAATATGTGACTATACTACATTTAAACATATCAATTTTAACACATTATGTAATTGTGTACTTACTGGTTTATATATATATGGTGATTTATGTCAGTACAGAGTGTCACGCTACATTTAAAAAAAAAAAGAGTAAAGAGTCGTCACGCTGAAGCTACGTGTAGACTAAGTGTAGTTTCTCATGTTACAGAAAAAAAAACAAGTGAAAATTACGGTTGGATTTTGCCCATTTTACAACTTTTTCTTCTTTCACACACACAATTCCAGTTCGTTATGTCCGTTCCTTTTTGAGTTATTAGAGCTAAAAAGTAAGGTCATAGTCGTAAATGGAGTAAATTGGACGGAGATTTTATCCGCCAGGGAGGGAAATTTCCATCTTGAAGAGAAAATTATAATTTTTTAATTAAACAATTTTTGTTTGAAACGTCATAAAGTCATAAACTCAGTATATACAGGGCATTTAAGCAATTGATTCAGTTACTTGTTATTCTTACTATTTTATAGAAAATTTACCGATATTCCGTTTTCCGTCCATAGTTGATACTATTTCCAATGGTGCAGTATTCGAATTCGATTGTATAACCTTTATAAAATGTGCTACATGGGACTAAATAGGTTATAAAAACAAACCGTTAGAACGAATTATAAATTATATAAATAGAATCAAATTGATTAAACACTGAATATACAACCACAAAAGTACTTTAATCTTAAAGATATTATAATAATACTTACGAGTCTTCTTAAAACATGTAGTGTTGCCGCGATCAACTAGAATTCCAAACTAGACCAGAGAATATTCACATGAAATGGCTAGAATTTGGGAAGTCAACTTTCAAATCAAGAAAATTTGTTTCAGGTTGAACGGACACATGTATAGGTAAAATCGGCAATGTATAAATAAAAATCTGAATTTTTGATATGTTATTAATTGCTTTCTCATAAGTTTTTGAAAAAAATCTGACGAAGGGTTTTCATATAATTAATCATTAAAAATTGGAATTTTAACATATTGTATATAGTAAATGTTGAATGAACGCATACATTTTCGATAATGTTGCTCCATCTTCTAGAGATTAAAAAGTAAAAACTTCTACTTTTATACCATGTTTGGGTAAAATTGTATATCTTTGAAACCGTAAGAGATAGAACAAAAATGTAAAAACCAAAAATGTCCCTTTTAAATTAATAAACAATTTTTGTTTGAAACTTTTTTTTATAAATTCAGTATATACCAGATATTTATATGGTTAACTCAGTTAGTTGCTATTTTCACTTATTTTTCCTCACATACGAGATAATGGCATAAAATCATACGAAAGATATTCACCTTCTTTTCGCGGCATAACTATATATATTTGTATAGTATTAATTTGCATATATGGTGGGACAACCAATTGAATTAAATTCGATAATATATATATATATATATATATATATATATATATATATATATATATATATATATATATATATATATAAATAGTTACACATATTCGTATCATATATGTAAGTATTACTTCTCTGCTACCATTCACGGTTGCGTTTAAGCGGAAATTAATGTTTTCATTAAATATACCAATGTTGTTTTTAACAGAACAACGTATGTTTGAATTGATTATACAAATGGTTGAGCATATTATATTTGAATTATATTATATATTATACACAACATACATATATGTGTATATCATTATACCTACATATATGTTATTATATTATACATACATATGTTAAGTTGAATACACGGGTATTAAGAAAATACAACAAAATAATATATACCAGGATATGTTCAGTTTAGTCCCGACTTTGTAACGGTTGAAAATTTTGAACATTTTTTTTTTTTCAGACATCTCTACATTTTCAACTACATTCGCCCTGAGTTACCACGGTAATTGTTATTGTTTTTTACCTTGGTAACTACCAACAAAGTCATTCTGACATGATTCTACAATTTAAAAGACACAAAGATAGATATAAAGTATCTTTATTAAATCAATTCGTAGAATCATGTCAGAATAGCGTTGTTGATAGCTACCTAGATAACAAACAATAACAATTACCGTGGTAACTCAGGGAGAATGTAGTTTTGTAGTTTAAAATGCAAAAAAGTCTAATAAACTAAATTATATTAAAATGTAGTTGCGACTGCGCCACAATCACAATACTAAGAGCCAAAATCGAAGTAAAATTTAGGTTTTTTAAAGTTAAGTTTTTGAAACAAACGAAAATCCGCTTCAAACATTCAAGCTTAGGTTAGCATTACTCCTGATTCCTTCTGTATATACATAAATAACTTTATTATTGATATTTTATCATAAATTTAATAATCAGTTTTTTTTTTCCTATCTTTAATAAATGTTCAAAGTTTGGTGCTGCTGTTCAAAACGATTCTTTTAACTTTCTTGTATTTTCGAAATCTTCTTGGCAATCAATGACTTCGTCTACCTAACTTTGGCATCAATAAATCAAAATGAAATACCGTAAATAATACTCGAGGACTAATTTTAATAAATAAAATATCGGTTGTAAAGAAAACAAATAGCAACCAGATTATATTTTTTTTTAAACAAACAAACAAATAGTCTCCGGGAAAAAAAATACAAGAAAGAATAAAAGAAAAGAACTTATTAAAATCATAAATTTATTGTTTAATAAATCCTCATAGAGATATGACATTTTAATTCTAATGCTATTCTTATTTATCACAGAATGGTTAAAAAGTCACTGGACGCGAATTTAAAATAACTAATAAGGCATACACTAAAAATATAATAATTGAGAAAATTTTGATTTAAACCAAAGGAGTTTTTAAGAAACAAAACTCCTAAATTTAATTTAATATTAATTGTGTATACTTAAGGTTGTTGTCAAACTGGAGAGGGAAAGTAGGGGTGCTGAGTATGTCCTATACTAAATGCATTGATATCTCATCCATTGCCAACCCTAAATAATTAAAATTAATTGCAATTAAATCGTTTAATTTTTGTAAAAAACACATATATTTGTAAAAAAAAAAAACATATTGTTTAAAACTTAAATCCTAAATTTCATTTTTTCGAAGAGTTTTAATCATGAAAAATATGTTTTTATGTATTTCAAAAAAGTTGCATGGTGATAAAACTAGATAAAACTAGATAAAAATTAAATATAACTAAAAATAAAACTAGATAAGAATAAATATAACTAAAAATAAAACTAGATTTAGAACATTTTTCGATCTACAAATTTAATTATCTCAGAAACAAAAAACAAGATTAATTTGAAATTTGGTCCAGTTATTTATAAGACTTTGATAAATATTATGACAGTTTTTCATAACACTGGCATATCACTGACGAGCCAATTTAACCTATGTAAAAATCTCTTAAAAATCGTAACTTTAACATTTTTTTACTCAATAACTAACAGGATCAAATTCAATAGAATTTTCTTCACAACAACCTTAAGCATCACAATACTATATTAAGGTTAAATTTCCATTCAGGTTACGGAGACATAGTATAAAAGAACTAGCAATGTCAATAATATGAAAAAATTAACTTATTCATCTAGATAGATAAATACATCTTGTGTAATAGATACCCTTAAGATAAATAGATAGAAGGTCAATATTTTAAATCAGAAAGACGCCCAAGGTATTGTTTTTTTTTTACCTGATATCATAAAAACGGCCAATCGTTATAAAACCACATTCAATTTTAAAGCATTAAATTTCTTACAAGTAATGTCACTAATAGACTTTTCCTATCTGTAACATAGAACCGTAAATTGTGATTTCAACTATCATAATGAAAAACGTTTCACAGTCAGCGATTTATAATCTCTCTATCATATTTTATCAATGAATCACCTGTAGAAACTACAGCAATATGGTAATAATAATAATAAAATTAATAATATAGAAAAATATAATAAAAATCATTATTTATAAATAAATATATATTAGTTTATACATATATATATATATATATATACTGATATATATATATATATATATATATATATATATATATATATATATATATATATATATATATATATATATACTGAAAACTGTCATTTGCCTATGATAAATAACCAACACAAAATGGCTGCTATACCATTTATCAATAGTTTTTTTTTGTATTCTCAATATTCGTGAATTGTTGATAATAAAAAAATCAATTGAATAAAATTTCCTTTCTTACGAACATTTCGATAATATTATGGATGTTATTTATATTTATGTAAAAAAATTGATTTAAGTAGTGCCTTGCAATTGACAAATATTAAGATGCCTGTAAAGAATTTTGGCCGGAAATCAATTAGTTATACATAATGCAAATAATCTTTTTTTTTTGTCATAAATCAAAAATTGTTTCCATTATGCTGATTAAAATAATTAATAATTAATTGTAAGGTTCGATAACACTGCCTATTTAATTCAATTAAATATACTGTATAATTCAAAGCACATTTATTTATCACAGTGTCTAATTTATTAACATAGTTTAAATACAAAAAAAAAAGTATATATTCCAATATGACTCTATTGAAATTATGATTTTTATTCGTTGATCAAATTATCGATAAGAGATTCGAAAACAAAATACTATCCCAAGGTAAATCTTCAGTACGGTTACGAAGACAGAATTATGAAAAGATAAGCTTATACTGTATAGCTAATAACAAATCTTACGCATGAATATCCTTAATTTCAAAAACTTTAAGAACCATATTGATATAAATAAAGCTCAATTAATATTAATAGACTTAAATTCGTTGAGGCATTAAAAAAGGAGATACAATAATAATTCAGGATACAATTGAATATATAATACACCGGTATAAACTATGTCTACATTTACAACTTATTTATATATATATATATATATATATATATATATATATATATATATATATATATATATTTATAGATAATAAAATAACTATTCATGCGCCATCTAGATTTTGTTTTGTAACAATTAACTAATAAAACAAATATTTAACGCTTCAGTTAAAATTCATTGAAGCAAATTATAATTCAAGTCAAACATTATTCTTCTTCTTCTTGCTAAACTCAATTGTTTTAATAGAATTGGAACGACTATTATATATATATATATATATATATATATATATATATATATATATATATATATATACATACATATATATATATATATATATACATATATATATATATATATATATATATATATATATATATATAAACATAGAATATGTACATACAGCGTGTCTTTTCAAGGAAACGTTTTTTTGGCAAAAATGACATGAAAAATTTAAATCAGAAGGTAATAAATTATAGTCAGAAGTTACTAGAATTAATTACTCGATCAGTCCAAGTGGCCGAGCAGTCTAAGGCGTTATGTCTGCGCAGTATGCCTATTGGAAACGGGGAGGTTATGGGTTCGAATCCCGACATCGGCAGTTTGTCAATTATTAAGACAAAAAAGGCAATTATTAAGGGGCGGTTAATTGACTAAACTGTTGGCGTATAGACCAGAACAAAGTCACCAGCTATGCTTGAGAAGGTTTTATGTAGTTTCCTTCACGAACTCCAGATGAATATCGGCATAGGTCCTATCATAGTCGGCTGCAGCCGCATATCCTACAAATTCCTAGCCTATACACAAAAATTCCTTCCACTCCACTCACATCCTCACATCCTTATGCATCAAAATGAACCTTAAGTTCGAAACGTAACCCGTCCAGGGCCGCTTCACTACAATCTATCTATCTAACAAAGTATAAGGTATGGTAACATTTGTGTATAAGGTAACCTTGATCTATGACATGAATAATACATGCACGTGTTTTCCGTCATTTTTGAATCTGAAGTCAACACAAGTTGACCCTCAAATAACACCTTAAAAATCAACGTGAAAATCTGCGCTATCTGCCTTCGAACAAAACGTATCCCGTATCCGAGTCATTTTTTATCAAAATTTATTCCATCAAAAAATATTCATGTTTCTAATTTGACATGGAGGGAGGACAACCTGTATATTGATGGCAAAGGTAATAGTGACATTAGAATAAAAGTAGACAGGGAAAGGATTACAAATAGTGAAAAACACATTTATACTCACAACATTGGTTGTTTTGTTTGTTGTTTATAAGAAAACTTTAATGACTGATAAAGAAAATGAGAATTTACTATTGAGCTTACGTATAGTATCATCATTCTATAAAATATGTGTATATCATCAATGGTTCATTTCAAAGATTTCCAACTGAAAAACTCGTGAGCGCAGAAACACTATTTGTCGAGTTCTTTTTCCACCAGTTACCTCCTACTATAAAAAAGTAAGCTCACGTGTCTTTTTTTACACTAAAAAAATATGAAACCAAAATACAGAAATGTAATCTCTTTGAAACATACAATAACTGAAAACACAGTGTTAAATTTAGTAACATAGTTGTTACAAATTTAAATATAAAAATTATATTAATCGTTGTTGATAACTTTTTCAAATGATCGATAACAGTTTTGGAATTTTTGAGGAAACATAATTACAGTCAAACCTGGGTAAGTGAGAACTGGATAAGTGAGAAAACTCTATAAGAGAGAGAGTAATAGCCAGGACCCGTCATTTTAAGCTCCCAAAACTTCTATTAGCGAGAAACAAAAACCTCTGTAAGAGAGAGTCGTTTTTCCTTCATGGACCTACGTAAGTGAGACTGCTACTTATCTATACCTCTATAAGCGACAGTCGAGCTTTATTTATTTATATTATTTAGGAGGAACTATAACTACATTCGTACTTGCTGTGACTTGTTATTGCTGCGTACCTCTATAAGAGAGAAACGCTACCCATGTACCTGCATTAGCGAGAATCTCACTCGGGTTAGTGAGAAACCTCTATAAGCGAGAATGAGATTGTGCTCCCTTGAACTCTCGCTTATCCAGGTTTGACTGTATATGATTAAACTTGTCAAATATCAACGATTCCAAACGTTTATCTAATATCAAATCTCACGCATGAACGTCCTTAATTAAAATTTATATGTTTTTTTTCCGTTAAATTAAAATTCGTTATAACATTAAAATAGTTATAAATTACGATACAAATAAATCAATAACAATTACAAATTTAATACAAACCCTTTTTATATTTTTTTAACAACCTTCCTCACGCCCCGTCACTTACTAAAACACAAATCCACTTAACACCTTGCTGTTTATTCTCGTAAATTTATGATAATTCGCATTTAATTTTCATGTTTATATTTGCATAATTAATTCGCCATTCTCAGGTTGTTTTTTTTTAACAGTTTTTTATACATAAAAACAAAACATAATATACAGAGTTGTTCAAAAGTCCGGCATCCAGGCGAGATTTATTCCTACCGAAGGCGAAACAAACATACAAAATGTGATATTGAATCCTATTGTAATTTTTTTGTCGGGAATTCGCTAAATTTTGGATTCTATTAAAGAAAATCAAGGTTAAAGTGTGAAATTATGTATTGATCTGGCATTTTTTTACGAGGGACAAATATAAAAGAGGTTATTTTATGAAGATTAGAGTCCTTAGTAACTATAAGAATATTTAAATTTGACTATACAGTTGAAATTTGGTACAGGAATGTCTTCATCATTACTACACCATGATAAAAGAAGAATATTAGAATTACGAGCAACATTATCAATAATATCATTATGATGGGCTCGTAAACTTTGTATATTAAATGTATATGTTGATAAACCGGGCCCGGTCATCATAAATTTCACTAACTCTGATTCTAATGTAAATAATGGCATTAATACCATTCTTTCCAACTGTAATTTGAACGTAAGAAGGCTGGTTCTGTTCTACAAGGATAAAATGTAGAATCATTGGTTTTTAGATTTCAATTGATAATTTTTCTATTAGTATTTTGTCAAATGTCATAAATGGGCTTATGAAATCAATAAAATGGGTACAAAAAACTCGAGCAATAACGAGTTTATGATTTTACCAATTTACAATCACAAATATAAAAAAAAAGTTCGTGCATACAATCCATTAATGGAAGTTATATGATGTCTGGTCTCACTATCTATTTAAGTTTATATTTCTTAGAAATATAAAGTTGTTAACTGAATATTTCGTATGCAAATTGTTTTCAACTGTGACACCTATTTTGTCACTATCATTCTTTCTTCTTTTTTTTTTACTATATACATATAATTATCGTGTACAGTCTCTGTCCACTGTTCGCCGTAACACGAGACTAGAAAAACCCATAATATTGCATTGTGGGAAATTTTATTTAATTTCCCAATGCTACCACCAAATGTCTAGTTAATGGTGTTTCTTGTAATTTAATCGTATATCACAATTACAAAGTGCTGTATATATGTATGTATACTCCTGTTCATAAAAATTGAACCATTTGAAACATTCAATTATTACTGTATGTAATACTATGCATACATTTAGTAATATATACATTTAGAATGCGACTTACTCGTTCAATTTTTATGAACGGGAGTGTATATTCAAAAGCACATTTCTGCAACCAACAAATAATAACAGATGTTTGAGCAAATATTCTTTGTTTTGAATGCAGAAATATATTTTGTGTTAAAATATAGTCTGCGAGATATGATTGGACCGATTGTAGTTTTCGATAAATGTTTCGGATAAAACTTGTTCATTATTAATGTACTAACAACTTTTATTCGAAATATTTTCCCAAAAACCGAATGCATAAGGTACAAACTAACTTCCAACCACAGTGGAAGCACTTCTCAACTAGCCAAAGTACCTAAATTTTGCTTCTGTGCGCTTTCGCGGTATTTAATAAGTATGCGCGGCTGTCAGAATTTAATGTATGTGTGACTGTCACATGTATTTCCACTACACAAATAAAGTTTTTAGTCACACAAGCGCATTGAAGCACAAAATACAATAATATATACAGGATATAAAAAAAACTTGATTATCCTATCGATTGTTCAACGAGTTTCAGCTAGTTTCCTAATAAAGAACTTTTGATACGATATATGTATATACAGATACAAGACACACAAACAACATCAAGGATAACGACAACTTATTTTAAAGATGTATATATATATATATATATATATATATATATATATATATATATATATATATATATATATATATATTTAGTAAGTAATGCGATGATATTCTTTCTTCTACCCAGTTTAAGAGTGTATGTAGTACAATACAGAACGTATACGTGTAGATATTCATTCATTCCAGAGAAGATGGAAGGCTATCTTGAGACTTGAGAGTAAAGCATCTGACGAAACTAAACTACTTCTCGACAAAACTCTTATATTGTTGTGTATATATAAACAGCTAGCTAGATAGATAGATAGTTAGATATACTTACTATTCATATACAAATATATACTTTAAAGTCTAAAAGCTGGGGGCCATCCAGAAATTACGTAACGGCTACAAGGGGAGGTCCGGGTGTAATATTTGTTACGATTTGTTACAGAAGGGAGGTATTGGCCGAAAAAAAAGTCACGTAATACAAATAAAATTTAGCTTGTTGTAAAAAATTGTTTTCGAATCCAAATTTACCAAAATGACAAATTTACCGATGGCACTTGCGTTCCTAAGACCTATCTAGAAACCAAGAACTAACCTATCTAGAATATACCTACTTCGACAACATTGTTACAACCAGATTTTTCGGTGCAAAAAACGCTAAAACTAATATTATTAAAGTATTTAATTTTAATGTAATGGTTAAAAATCATTTTTAATAATAAATTAATTGTTTTTACGGTATAGTAGGAAGAGGGGGGGGGGGTTATGGTTTGGAAATTGTAATCTAATATTATATAGGGGTGTAATTTATAGATGGCAGCACGTAGGCCTACTAGGAATTTCAGCCAGATTCACGTTATTATAAATCCTCAAAAATTGTAACCCACTTCGATCGAAAAAGGTATCAAAATTCGAACATAGAAAATGAAATGATATGAAATATAATTTTTGATATTTAAACTTGTTAATGTCATATACATCTAGGATGAGAATCGAGCCCACGATTTCTGACATTCTAGACCAACGCTCTTTCTCTAAGATACCTGAGATGTTATGGTAGTAGAATACATTTGATTTCTCACTATCTTCATGTCGTACTGTTTACCGTTTGCATACTATTGTTTTGTAAACTTGCGGTCAATAAACATGCGGCCTTTGTTAGTATAGTTACCTTTCGATTATATTATACCAACATAAGTGACTAGCGTTTACTGTATTTGACATTTAAGTAATATGAACATTGATAATACATTCCTTGACTTTGAATGCTTGAATGTTGCTCTACCTCTTAGACTAATACATAAGGAGTTCTTTCTTGGTCGTTGATGCCAAGACAACTATTCGAGAACAAATCTTTTTATAGGTTTAATATGATTATTATGCGCATTTAAATGAATCGAAAAAGCTATATACAAAAGTTGTAAACAAATAATTTTTTTTTTGTTGTATTTTGTTAAAATTAACATTCGAATTGTTTGCTATCCATCGTTGGTTATTCTGACCTTTGTTTTCATATTTGTAGGTACACGAAATCATCGTATCCCGAACATTAGAGGAAACAGAATCCTTAATCCAAGTACGACGTTTTCTTTTTGTCTAAATATAGTTGGATTGTTCGTTAGATAGATGTATCTTGGGTATATAAATAGTCTTGCACTCCGACCTTATGGATCATTGTACTCCTCCTTCTACTTTAGTCTGGCGGGATTTGCTTCTCCTATATCTGGGCAGCTTGCTAATCAGGTTTTCCTGAAGGTTCATATACTCGTAATGAAATGCATTATGAATATCTTGTATCTGCTATAACCGAGAGATTCCGCAGTTAAAGATGATAGAGCTGAATGTTCCTTCATCCTCGCCACACAGGCTGCACATAATGGATTCATTGTGGAGTCCTATTGTGAGAAAATTCTTTCGTAGGTGATAATGTCCTGTCATGAATTCGGTAACCTTCCGAAGTTATATCCCAGGTTGAGTTGCATCGAGTGACATCTTCTTGGCAGCCTTCCGGAAGTTTTGGCTGCCATATTCTTTCCCAGTGATCGGGGTTTTTGACATTCATCATCCACTCTTGAATTGTTTGTCAAAAGAAGAATGTTGAAAATGAATTATATGAATAAAATAAATTTATCTAATTTTTAATTAAAATCAACATTTTCTAATTCATATACAATTTTTGTAAGGTTTTATTTATTTATGACTTTGGCACAGAAAACAACCTGGTAGAATCTAAGTGCATAAGAATGACGTAAGAAAGAAAACTAAAAAATTTCAATATTCGTACATGGTTGAGATAGGACTTGGAATATTGTAGTATATTTAAACCAGTGATTCTCAACCTTTTTTTTTTGTCGCGGTACACTTTTAACCGTTTTAAAATTTGCCGGCCCACAAAGAAAAAGATAAGTTTAAAAGTTGTTTACTTACCTATACTATAATACACTGTGTAAAATAGTTTAGTATAATAATTTTGAATATAAAATAAAATAATATGTACTACAAAAACAACAGTACGTTTATTAAGGCATTCATTACAAGTTAATAATAAGAATACTTTTAATGACAAATTTGAGCTTGATGTTTTTTGATAATTTCATTTATATTTGGTCGTAAATATGACAATGCTACTCTCATATCGTCTTCTACATTTAACAGTCTCGATCTTTTTTTCGTTTTTATGTTGGTTAATACGTTACTATATACATTTCTAAAATTTGGTGGCACACTTTAAGAATTTGGGGGTACACGAAAGTGCCGTGGCATAGTGGTTGAGAATCACTGATTTAAAAGTAACAAACATGGTTTAGTTGGGGTTTGTTGAGGTCATCCGCATTTTATATATATATATATATATATATAAATAGTATTTGTAATTTTATTCTGTATACAATAAATAAAATAAATACATATTAAATTAACATATAATTTGTAAATGTTTATAATAATTTATATTATTACAGAGTAGCAGTAAAATTTATTGATTAAATAATAACACAAATTATTATTTTAATATTTATTTCACATATTATAATTATAATATATTCTAATTTCTTGTACAAGGTGATTCATTGCAAATGGAATGTTGAAAATAATAACAATTACTATAAACAAATTATTAACATGAAAACTATTGAAGTATTTTAATTATTTGAATCTAATTATTGCACAAGTCATCCGTTAAGTAAAAATAACAACTAACTGAATAAATTGTTTAAAAACCTGGTTAAATATCTGAATCATCAGTGTGTGAACTGGTTTACTTTTTACTATATTTGTACAAAGAAGTGTGTGTATATGCATAGTAAAGATTTTATATACATATATGATTGGTGTACTCAAAAGTCATTACAAATTTTTCACCTTAAATTGTGAACAAAACTGTTCAGCTTACTTCCAAACATAAGTTGTTTATTTTAATAAAAGGAAAATTTTTGTCTTTAAAGTTTCAAGGACGAATATTTTCCCTTGGTTTCTAAGATGGAAATACCCATTCAAAGACTTGTAGTTACTTTTTAGATATAAAACACATAAACAGAATTTTAGATAGTTCTTTAACTGAGAATCTCTCGGTTACAGCAAATACAATGTATATCGTGCAACTCACCCAGAATATATGAACCTTCATATATCCCAAGATATATCTATCCTTGATTGAATTTTTCACATACTCCTTTAAAAATCTAGGTATTATCTAGTACAGTGATTCTCAACCACTGTGCGGCGGCACTTTTGTGTGCCGCCAAATTTAAGAAATGTATATAGTAAAGTATTAACCAACATAAAAATGAAAAAAAGATCGACACTGTTAAATGTAGAAGACGATATGGAGAGTAGCATTGTCATTTTTACGACCAAATATAAATGAAATTATCAAAAAACATTAAGCTAAAATTTGTCATTAAAATTATTCTTATTATTAACTTGAAATGAATCCCTTAAAAAACGTACTGTTGTTTTTGTAGTACATATTATTTTATTTTACATTCAAAATTATTATCATAAACTATTTTACACAGTGTATTGTAAGTAAGTAAACAACTTTTAAACTTATCTTTTTCTTTGTGTGCCGTCAAATTTTGAAATCGTTAAAAGTGTGCCGCGACAAAAAAAGATTGAGAATCACTGAATTCCAGTATTTTCCAGATATTTTGCACATTAATTCCAAAATAATTTGTTGTCAATACTTGTGAAATGAATAAATTTGTATTTAAAACAATTTACACACATATATATAAATATATATATATATATATATATATATATATATATATATATATATATATATATATATATATATATATATAAAGTAGATAGGTATATATTAATTAATTACGTACCTATTTGAATAAAATTATTTTAATAAAGTATTATGAATTATTTAGTTATAAAATGGATAATTTATTACAACTAAAATGGATATGGAATTCTATTTTTATGGCATAATAATAATCCATATAAATGCATTTTATTCATTCATAACGAAGCATGCAGTGTAGTGCAGTGCAGTGCAGTGGAGCTGTTTGGTACGCTGATTACTAATTAGTTGTAAAATAATAATCACATAATAATAGATTGATTATAATTAATTGTTATTGTTATTATAGATCAATTAATATAATCAAATGAATTCTTTTTCAAATCATTGTCGATTTAATTCATTTTTTTTAAACAATTATTTATTATCATACACACCGATGGATTCAAAAGTCCGGCACAGGGACATTTATTCCTACCATGCGATGCAAATTCAAATGGTGAATCAAATGAGCTCATGGACTTCGGATTAAGGCATATGAAAGTCAAAGCCTGAAATATTTAATGGATCTTCCCCATTCAGTATGTGGGAATATTATTCGAGAAGTAATTTTGTGAAGATTAGCAGCATGCTCAGTGTTTCCTCAAAACTTCAAAACCTCGATTATTCGAAAAAGTTATTTAAAATCGTAATAAACATTGAACATTATGGAAAATAGAATTTACTTGTAACGGTGTCTATTTTATGTTACTAAATTAGACACTGTGATATATATTGTTTTATAGTATTCTCTAAATTATACAGTTTATTTAATTGAATTTAAAAACTGTCCATACGCCTACAGTTTTAGTCAATTATCCGCTCCATTAATTGTAATTGATAAACTCGCAAACTTCCAATTCCAAGTAGACCGCCCTAATAAGCGCGGCCTTCTGACTGATTATGTTTATTAAAATAATGAACTTTAATTTTAATTTACTGCAAAAATGATAAACTTATGAAGAATTTTTCGAATGTACCAAACATCGAAAACCAACATCGGATAAAGCATTTAAACAAACAGACAGTTTACCAAATGTTGGACAGGCAGTTAACATAATGTTTATCAAATTTATCCAGTCTACAGAATTGACCCTGTATCTACAGGTTAATTATAATTGATTTGTCCCTTATTTATTCGGTTTTCGAAAAAATGTTTCAGATAAAAGTTGTTCACTGTAAACATACTAACAACTTGTATTCGAAATATTTTCCCGAAAACTGGTTAAATAAGGCACAAATCTATTATAAAATTTTTAAAACATACTTTTTCAGCCGATTGTACAAATATTGTACAATCTACAGGGTGACCCCATATAACAGGATCATAACAAATACGACTCCATTCTGTATATAAATAATTGATTTTTATACTTTTCCACGTAAACTATACTTTCCTTAGAATAATTTTGTTGTCTATCGACAAATTGTTTTATAAATACAAAGGACTCGAATATATGAAATGTAAAATGTCTCTTTTAAAATGAGAGATACTTCGTGTATATCTCTATATAGCTGCCTGCACTTGAGGGAAAATTCATAACTGTATAGTAGATATACAGAATTTTCCTGAAACAACAAGTATGTACATTATCCTACATGTATCCCAGAAGAGGGAGAGGGAGAGATAGAGAGTCAGACCCTCTCCGAGTGATAAATAAATATCGTATGTATTGTGTAAACATTCATTTTACTGTTTCACTCATATAATAACTATTTAAATGTATATGAAAATAGTAATAGTTTTTATACCGAAAGTGTTTCAAAAATTGAAGGTGGAATTCATTAAAATTCTATAAATTAATATTAGCTTATCTGTATAGACAAGTTATGGTAATTGGTTCAAAAATCTAACTAAATATTTCCAGTATATCTCCATATTTTGTGGTCACCAGTTTTTGGCAAGACACAATTTTTGGCAAGATGTCTGTCCTCTTCCTATTATCTGTGTGTCTTATAGGAAAAAATTTTGAATGGAAATATTTTTCCTTAAGATATACAGCCATAAGCGATGTTTACACAAAAATTTGTGGAAATGTCTCATCGTTAAAGTATTCAGATAATAAAAAAAATGTATTAAGAAGTTGATCGTGTGAACCTCTCATGGATTCCTCGCATTTAGAACAAATATACCACTTAGAGAAAAATCCACCCTGCGGCTTGTTTTGATTTTTGTATACATCTTTGGACAGTTCGAGCAAACTATAGAAAATCAGAAATTTTAAAACGTTCTCAATCAATTGTAAAAACACAGAAATTAATTTTACCACCCGGTATACACGTAATATATGCAAAACTATTATAAGTTCAGACCCGACTTTTTGACGGTTGTAAATATTGATCACAGAAAACCATTTTTGGTAAAGGTGCACATAAAATGACCTAATTAGTACATTTCAACAAGACAATCCGCCGACCTGCTCCTCATTTCACCTGTTAGCCTGTCAAAAACTAAAAAACAAAGATGGGCGACGAAAAGCAATAGCATTTTAGGTCCTAGAGCTAAAAAATGAGGTTACGTTCAAGAATAGGCAAAAGAATGTCATGCATTATCTCGCCAGGGGGAAATTCTTTACCCTTAAAGCCAGAATAGATGGAGGAAAAGTTTATAGGCAAAAAATGCCTGCTTTTTTTAAGAAAACCAACTTTTATCTGAAACTTCTTTTCTTCAACTGAATAAGTTTATCACAATTTCAGTTCAAACATCGGTAAATTACTCTTGATTACAAAATTTATTTTGTATAAGACACATTTTTACATTACTTGACTTTATTTGTATACATGTATACTTGTGTAGAAGTAAAATAAACAGTTCGAGCAATGATAATTAACTCTATCAATTATTATTTAAGCAATTAACTGAGTTAGTTGTTTTTTTTCAATTGTTTTAATGACATCTTCGATAAACATAAATAACAACACTTAGAAGCAGAAACAAATGTATTGAATATTCTTTGAATATTTCCGAAACACTTTGTACATACAAAAATAAATAGTACAGTAGCATTCAGCGCACAGTCAATGGTCAAACAGCGTACGGTTGTAATCTTTTTAATTAATCAACTGAAATTAAAGTTATATAGCAACTGTATATTAACTATGAGCTACTATTGTAGTTGCTCTTGCTTACAGCTCCCATGCACACATACGATCATGCTAGTGTAGCTACAGCTAGCTAGCTAGCTCGTAAAGCTCATATAGCTCACTCTGATGGTGATGAATATAACAGAATGAAAAGCAACACATTGTTTATTTACCATTTCGAATATTATTTGAATCTCGTTTATTATTTAATACACATATAGAGCGTGGAGTCAAACACTTATCCAGCTATACATACACATATACTATGTGTCACAAAAGTAGCGTACATTATTCAAAATTGTCTAATTGATTAGTGCTCCTTATTCATGCGGTTCCCGAAAAAATGCTTCGAATAAAAGTTGTTCATTATAAATATAGTAATAACTTTTATCTAAAACATTTTCACGAAAATCGTATGAATAAGGCATTAATTAAGTATAGGACATGGAAAAATGAGCGATACTTTTCTGGTCATATGTACATTCATACAAACATGTACAGGGTGCCTCCTCAAATGTTAATCCGGAAAATTGAATAGGCGATAGATCTCCCATGACTAAGAAGAAAAGTTCATATGAACTTGGATGTTTTCAAGCTTCGTTTTCGAGATACAGGTTGGTAAATTTAATCCAAAAAAAAATTTTGTCAAATGTCTCAAAAACTACTTGGGTGATTTCGATTACACTTGGCAAACTTTTAGTAATAAGTAAGTGAGGCTTAATTTGATGTAATTAGATTTTATTTAATTATTCCAGAGGCAGCCCTGGAACATCCTAAGTAGATATTTTAAAGAAAATTTGAATAGGCTACTGATTTTTTATATCATTCTGAAGTTTTATATCATTTTTATACTTCGTTTAGACTACGATATAAGTTTCGACACAAATGTCAGACAAAAATTTCTTAACTGTTCACACTTAAACAGATTGTTGGTGTCTGGATATTATCCAGACACAAATGTATTAAAAAGTACGGAACTTATATCAGAGCTCCTCACACGCAAACGTTGCCTGGTCTAAAATCGATAAATTACTGGTAAGTATTAATTAATTCTAGAATACAGCGTTTCCATTGGAGTATTTCTAAACTGAAGCTTGAAAACTTCCTAGTTCGTATGAACTTATCTTTCTTCTTATTTTTTTTATAGCAAGATCTATCGTCTATTCGATTTTTCGGATTAAAATCTGAGTCACCCTGTATACATTTGTTTTGTGTGTTATACAGGTCAGCGACAAAGATTGAAATCAGTCAATCTTTGTAGTACCAATCATTGATTTGCAGTTTTAACTAGAATGATGTACGGAGTAACAGGAAAAAAAGAAATTATATCTGAAATCTACTATTTAAAAATGGAAATGTAAAGACAATTGTGATTTCAATGTAATCTTTATTTTTTCCTGATATATAATGTCTGACTTTGTTTATTGATAGTTACTGAGGTAACAAACATATAGTTACCTAAGTAACAGGCGGCAAACGTAGTGATTGAATAAGAAAGTACATTGAGATTTAGTAGCAAGTCCACTACATACCTGCCCTTTAATTTAACTTAACGAATTTCTTCAGAAAACAAAATAATAATAATGGGATTTTACCGCAGTTTCTAGGACTCTCTTCTATGGCCTCAAAACAATAAAAAAATTTGGTATTATCTACGTTAATGGTAAAATGTGACAGAGAAAGAATCCAAATATTAAGTAAACGCTAGTCATTTCCGTTGGTATAATATAACCGAAAGGCAACCATACTACCAATGAATAAAAAGACGCTTATTTATAAACAAATAAAAAACAATTAAAAAATATGTAAATAACCAAATTAATAATACCTTGACATCAAGATAGTGAGAAATCATTGGCATTCCACTACCATAACATCTCAGATAGCTCAGAGGCAGAGCGTTGGCCTAGAATGAATTTTCAAGCATTTGATGTCGAAAGAATTTAACCAAATATTATTTTGTTGTTAATATTATTATAAGGATTGTCGGATTTCATGATTTGAGAGCCTTGCGTCGCGTCCAGCATCACGTCGTGACTAATGAAATTGTACTCGAAACAACAACAAAACAGGTATTGTTTTAGAGAGCGTAGCAAGCAAGCAGCCACCAAAATGATCGTGCATCAATCATACAAATTTACAATTATTTTTAATTAATTTCAGAATAATTGTTTTTATTTGTACACAAAATACAAAAAAAAAAAACAATGAAATATTTACATAAATATGTTGTTTTGTATATTATTTCTGCTATTTTTAAAGTCCAATTGACTTCCCTAGATATTGAAATGGGGGGGGGGGGTATGCGTTTCTACATTCGTAACCAATTACAAACTGTTTGAGATATTATGTTTTCTCTCTATCTGCTTTTGTTGGGGGCTGTTGACTAACTCAACAGAAAAATCTCATTAACTCAACTGTTCCTTGAATATTTTTAAAGTACGAGGTTTGTTGGTTGGTTGTTATATAATGAATGTAAATGTCACAAGTTTATAAATAGTAAAACACCCAACATAAACACAAATATTAACTTAATTAGGACACAAAGAGACCGTTAACAATATGATGTTCATCAAATGATTAGAGCGCGTATCCTTCGACCAAGATAGAAACATTGTCATCACCATCTCACCAACATGTATTATACAGGATGGTTCATTTTAAACATTCTAGTTTTTGGTAAAAAATGACCGGAATTTTTTTTATTCGAAGGAAGTTGTTTTGTTCCAGCAATTATTTTAGTTAGTTATTATTTTCCCTTTGTTTTAAATTACATTTTTTGTTATCGATTAGAAAACTATTTTTCGAAATGAAAATTTTTACAAGAGTTGTGAGACACAATAAACAATATAACAAATTATTGATAGATATAAATTGAAATAGAAAACTATGAAACAAAAGGGGAGTACCAGGAGGTGTATAAACAAATATGTTTATAATATGATAATAGAGACATTCTATTCTATTCTTCTACAAGATTTTCAACTACTAGATACCATTTTCGTTTTGTTATAACAGTTATAGGGATAAGAGAAGGAGCTGCTTGCCATACATTGATAATATAATCGTATAGAAGGAGGAAATTTAAAAAGAATAAGAAAATGTAAACAAAACGTAAATTTTATATTTTATATATATATATATATATATATATATATATATATATATATATATATATAGATGTACTCTATATAACGACTATATTATTCTTTTTATATTTATACCAAACAACGATCATCATTTCGTTTTAAAACTATCATTTTACGAAACATTTCTCAAGAAAATTTAATCGAAAGATTACAAAGTTATGATTACGGACGTTCATACGTGAGACTTGATATTTGGCTTCCTCAAAAATTCAAAATCTCTTATTCATCATTTGAAAAAGTTTTCAATGAGTAAAAATCAAATTTTTCAAACAAAGTACCTTTTCAGAAAATAGTTATTAATTATAATATTAAATTAAAATTATATTAATTATATTTAAACCTGCAGCAAAAATGTTAATAAATTAAACACTGTGTGGAATATTGTTGCCAAATATTCTTTGAATTATACAGTTTATGTAATTGAATAATTAGCAACGAATAACATATCTTTGACTCGATATCTCCCGGAGATGGTTACGATTAGCTAATTCATACAGATGATAATCATTGATCTAGGTATTGGGGCAAAATTTGAAATGAAATAGAATTTTATATATGTACTATATATCTTTCACAATAACGTCCTTAAGAATTTTTCGGTTTCTCGGTTTCGATTTTTGTTTCGGTTTTTTTTTTGGAAAAATGACACTTTTGGACCATGCATACGTTTAACTGTAAATATTTGGTGTTGGCGCTGAGAAGAAATTATAAATTGGCATATACAGGCGTTAATTCATAAAATTGAATTTTGTTTTGACCCCTTCATAAAAATTCGAAAATTTGAACAAAATTTTTGTCTCCTATTTAGATGAAAATCATTTTCTAGAGTAATTTGGACCCAAGAAGCACGAAAATCTAGTAATATTTGCGACAATATGTTTGGTTCTGGAGATATGCTTGATTTCAGGCTCGGATCCTTTAATCTAAAAGTACTAGAAGCCATATTTTGAAAACCATAATTCTGGCGTTCGATTCAATACGATTTTTAAATTTTTCTGGCCCAAATTACCTTAGAACGTAATTTTTAATAAAATTGGTAACCAAAATTTTTTTAAAAATTTTCGCGTTTTTATTAAGGGGTACCCCTTCATAAAAATTCGAAAATTCGAACAAAATTTTTTGTCTCCGATTTCGATGAAAATCATTTTCTAGAGTAATTTGGACCCAAAAATAACATAAATCTAGTTATATTTACGATATTATGATTGGTTCTGGAGATATGCTTGAGTCCAGGCTCGGATCCTTTAATCTAAAAGTACTAGAAGCCATATTTTGAAAATCATAATTCTGGCGTTCGATTTAATACGATTTTTGAATTTTTCTGGCTCAAATTACCTTGGAACGTAATTTTCAATAAAATTGGTAACAAAAATTTTTTTAATATTTTTCGCATTTTTATTAAGGGGTACCCCTTAATAAAAATGCAAAAATTTGAACAAAATTTTTTGTCTCCGATTTAGATGAAAATCATTTACTAAAGTAATTTGGACCCAAAAACAACGAAAATCTAGTTAAATTTATGACATTATGTTCGGTTCTGGAGATATGCTTGATTCCATGCGCGGATCCACCTTAAAAAAGTTAGAACAAAATCATTTTCTTGAATTATGCCACAGTTTCATGTTTTCTGAAACATTAGGCACATTCATCTAAGGTATAGACACACATGCAAAAGAAAAGAAGAAAATAAAACTATTTTACTACGAAAACGTATTGTGAGTAAAAGTACCTTTGTTATTATTATACTACTCCGTATCACATGTATGTCTCAACAAACAGAACAAAGACAACTAGTGTGCTACGCTCTACTACGTTGTAATAGTCCGTGGGCCAACCGAACAAAGTTTGCATATCATTACAGTAAGCATTATTTTTCAATTAACCGAATCGATTGCAGTGCACGCTGTGATCCAAATAAGCATTTAATTTGGCATTAAAAAAACATTAATTATTATAAATATTTAAAAAATGTAATACTACCATACTGAATATTTAAATTAACTATGAAAATACTAAATTATCGTTTGAACCTCTTGCTATGTTTAAATAATTTTTTTTAAATCTTATCAACTTGATATCGGATTAATTATATTTAACTCCAGTAAATTTTCGTTTACGAAACAATCCAATTGTTGGCCTGAATCGTTTGAGATTCATATTATGATACATTCAAATCAAGTTTGAATGATGATGTCCATCTTTCTCCGAAAATAAATAAAGGCCATTTTTTTAATGACAAATTTTTAACATAACGTTTATAAAATAATTGAGAATTTAGTGATTAAAAATAAAAATAAATCAATACTGTTTCAGATCAATGAGACCCAAATGACTGCTAATAATAAATAAAAAATCAATTTTATTTTTAGTTAAAATGTACACTCTCGTTCAATAAAATTGAACAGATCTGAATCGAATCAGTCACCCACAATTTTTAGTATTCTTGTAGTAGCAGATACAACATTTTATTTTATTTTTACACGTAAGAGTAAGATATAACACCTAACATGTATTAACATTACATATATTCTTTAAATTCTCACTGACACCGAGTATACAAATAAAAAATATAAATTCAATTTATACTTCCATTTCTTTTTAACACACTTAAAAAATATACTACTTATCTTTGTTTATAAATTAATAAAATTATACATTATACAAAGAGTTACAAAAGTGGGGAGTTTTATGAAATGTAAGAAAATTAACATTTCAGGTGTGTTCATTTTTTTTGAACGGGAGTGTATGTTACACTTACTTTTTTTAAACACAATACGTAATATTTACTAGCCCGTTTCAGATGTGGTATTAATTATGAAAAATATGCTATTCAGTAGTTGTTTTCGTCGAGTACCTATCCCCCATAATTATATGCAATATATTTTCATGAGTGTGGGGTCCAGAGCCCAGAGCCCACGGCCTACTCTAGTCTCCGTTGGTGTATGTAGTAAATCGTAGTATTTATTGATGACTCTTATTTATTATATCGTATGTTTTGTTTATTTATATTTTATATACATTACATTATATGCAATAAAGGTGGGTGGTTTTCAATGTTGTAGAACACAACAAATCTACCATTATTTTGAGAATTCTCTATTACTTTCTTCTTCTTCTTCACTACTACTTTCTTTTTTATATCGTTGCTGTTATTGTTGTAGTGTTTTTTTTTTGGTCCATTTTCGTTTTTATATATGCATATAGCAGATATTTATGATTTTTAGGATGTAGTACCGGAAATAAACGCAGGAATAAATGGAGCCCAGGTCGAGATTAGACAAGTCATCTTCACAGTTCTTGTGGTCAAGTATGGTTTCAGTTGTTCTAAAGGCGTTCTAATCGTTACTGGTTTAATCTCCAACAATGGCAGTTTAAATTAATTTTTATAAATAAAATAATGGGCTAAAACTGACGCCGTATGAGCGAGAATTAAAGTAACCGATGTTTGTGAAGGTTTTCTACAGTTACCTTGATATCCAGTTGATTTTCGGCATAGTTCCTATCAAATTCGGTTGCAGTCGTACAACCTACTAATTCCTAGTCTACATACAAATTTCTTGTCCTTTAGAAATCGGTAAAAAAGGACTAGGCAGGCCTACTTGCCAGACGTCAACGTTCCTTACTATTATATGGCCGTTGTATATTTATGCGAACATCAGTGTTGGGTCCCCCATCGTTATCTGTTCCTGAGAATTCCGGATTACCATTCTGGATATGATTTTAAAGACAAAAAATGTTTAAAAATTAACTTTTGTTCATAAACTCAGTATATACCGGGTATTTAAACAGTTAAACTTATTACTTAGTTTAACGTGTTTAATACAGATTTATACAAGATATTATTTTTCGAGGAAACCTTCCAGAAATTTCAACAAAGAAGTATTCGCATTGGATTGATCACCGAGTCGTCAAATGCTAAACACTGGGAAAAAGTAGCGCGGTAAGAGCTTGGGAAGGTCTCTCGATGCACTAAGACTGAGCAGGATCCAACTGCGGAGGGTTACCGGATTCATTACCGGGCATTATTCCCTGTGGAAGCATCTGCACACAATGGGACTCCATAACGGGTCCATTGTGTGCAGATTTTGTGGCGAGGAGAAAGAAACATCCAGCCACTTATATTATAATTATGTTTGACTGCGAACCTCTAGGCTATAGCAGATACAGGATATTCGTTGCTTCTCACCCCAAATATATGAACCTTCAGGTAGACCTCATAGGCAAGCTCCTGGATATGGGAGAAGCGAATTTCGCCGGACTGTAATAGAAGGGGGAGCATAATGGACCATAAGATCAAAGTGCAATACTTTTGGGGTCTCCCAAGATGTATCTATCTATCTAACCGCGTTGGATAGATAGTTTTTACTTCATATACGAGATATTCGTAATCTTATCTACAAGATCTGTGTTCAACTGAACACTATAAACTTCGTCGTGATTCTATGTAAAGCACAGCACAGCACAGCTCATGTATTGTTTTATTCTGCTTTTTATTTACATCTTGTTTCGCGTAGTTTTAAGTGTTTTTGAAAATTTATAATGTTTTAAATTGTCTTCTGTATTTGACAGCACAAACACACAAACACACATAAACTTACGCTTTTTATATCATCAAATGTGGTAAGTAATCTTGTCTGTCTGTTTATCTGTCTATCTGTCTATCTGTCTTTAATAGTGGTTTGTACATTCAAATACTTTAAATGGTCATCAATATGACGGCCAGAACAGGAGTGAATTTTTAATTTAAACTTAATATACTACACGAATGAGATTGTTATTGCCCTCCACAGATATATCTTGGGACACAGATATAAAAATATTGCTCGTCGACCTTATGGCCTATTGTGTTCCCCATTCTACTTCAGTCTGACGAGATTCGCTTTTCCCATATTTTGGCAATAGCCAGGAGTTTGCTTATCAGGTTTTCCTGAAGGTTCATATATTCGGGGTGAGATGCATCGAATATCTTGAAACCGAGAGATTTGCAGTTAAAAATAATGTGGTTGCACAGTTTGCACATAATGGATCCAATATGGAGTCCTATTGTGTGCTTTCGTAGGTAATGTCCTATGATAAATCTGGTAACTTTTCGAAATCGTATCATGTTCACTACATCGAGTAACTACCTCTTGGATGTATTCTTGGATTGAAACAGTATTTTCCTGAGTTTTTGCTGTGGTATATTTTCCCACTAAGACCGGGTATCCAGATTAATTTAACATTGTTCCGTTTTGCCAGCTACAGCAGTTCATCTAGACGCCCTTCATAAAGTAAGCCATACAATTTAGGTGTGATTACATTCTAATAATCGACATTCAAATAGTATATTTTCAGAATAATTCATAATTACTCCTTGATTTTATATCTCTGAGGGGGGTGAATAAAATTCTCATTTCTTTACTATTTTAAGTTTGAATTTAAATTCTCGCTTGTTACCTGGATGATGACCATATTGATTGATGACCATTTAATGGTTTTGACTGTACTTATTACAGTGTAGAAAAGAATTTTCTTTTTCCTTAGTAATCATAGTAGTCATAATCATAATAATAATATGTATAGTTTATACAATTCTCTATGCACTTACTAAATAGTTTTGTAACTATTTTATTCTATTTCTTTTATAGAAAAGTTGGCATTCATTTTATGTATTTAATGATTATTATTTTTTATATTTAAAAAAAATAAATGATAAGTGTGTACCAATCTTGAATGGAGTAGAATGAACTTCCGTAGTTTATTCAGCAATTCAGTAGTTTTTTTTTCTTCAGCAATAATATATTCATCAACTTCAACTTCAAGGTCCTACTATTTCTGGGATTCTAATTTGTCCGTTTAGTTCCAAATAGTTGTGACTGTAAAAATGAGTCTTCCCAATCGGTTCTTAATGAAATGGTCGATAATTTCGTATACATGAATTCTTCTAGATAGATAGATAGATAGATTGTAGCGCCTGTCCTGGATGGGACACTCTTCGACCATAAGGTCCATTGTGATGCCTAAAGATGTGAGGATGCAAGGAAATGGTAGGATGTACGGCTGCAGCTGACTTTGATAGGAATTATTCCGATACTCATCTGAAGTTCGTGATGGAAACTACAGAAAACCTTCTCAAGCGTAGCCGGATACTTCGTTCTTTTCCATACGCCGACAGTTTAGTCAATTAACTGCCCCTTTTTTTAAATAATTGACAAACTGCTGATGTCGTGATTTGAACCCAAAACCTCCCAAAGTACACACAACGCCTTTACAAGCGCGGCTACTTGGCTGGTTGAGTTTTCCTATAGTAACAACTTTAAATCCAAAGATTTCCCCAAACCATTAAAAAATATATAAATAGTAAATAAACTAAAATTAATAATACAACGACATCAAGATAGTAAGAAATCATATACTTTCCACAACCATAACATCTTGGGTTGCTCAGAGGCAGAACATTGATCTAGAATACCAGATGATTTTTCACATCAAGTATTTGATGTCCAAAGAATGTTATCAATGATCTATGTTAAAGTCATTTGTTAATCTCTGTAACAGAGGTCGTGTGAGTGTTTCACACCAGATTCGACGACCTAGAAGACAATTTCTTCTTTGTATAAAAAATAAATAAACAGGTAAATATTTATATATTATTAAATTTTTAAATAGAAATGTGTTAAAGTTAAATTTACATTATGTTTATTTTGAAGTGTTTATTATGATAAATGATGATATAAATATCATACAACATATGAATGAGGGGTGCGAGGGGTGGGGGGGGGGGGGGTCGTGATAGAAGAAAAACCAGAAGCTTTGCTATTGAAACCATCTCATATTATTATAAATGTGCGAACCAGGAAACAAATATTATATAGAATATTTATTTACATACATTTTAATACTAACTGCTCTGCTATGTAGAGATACAATAAAAATATATTGTATATATATTTATATATATTTATATATATATATATATACATACTTTAGATGAACAAAACGTAAAAAGAATTCACATTCACATTTTATCTTTTACCCCCGAAAAAACCAAAACCTAAACCCCATATATATTCTTTTCTGCAAAACATACATGAAAAAGTTATTTAAATTATAAACATTTAAATAAGTACGCCCATCACATATATATTATATATATATATATATATATATATATATATATATATATATATATATATGTATTTATAATATATTATATGTGTATGTATAGTGTGTAACAGTGATAAGGGGGTGAGGAGATCGAAAATCTGTGAGAACGGGGTTTGGTAGTACTTAGCAAATTGAACACGGTTTAATTTCGGTTTCGAAATTAACCACTTCAGAGATCCTCAGTCAAATTCAAACTGGTCAAATTCAAATACAACCAATATCAGAAATATGGTCGTTAATTTGAACTACAGACCTCGAAAGATTCACCAAAATCGTATGCATATGTGAAGAATTGAATAATATCTTATATTCATTTACACTTTGGGTCCACAGCCCCAATTCTTTTCAATGTCCCAGTTCCACAGTCAATTTGCAGCCACATGATTGGAAAATTAGGTGTTCAGGGGCACATTATTGACGACCTAAGGATCTCATAAGTCGCCTGAATAAAAAGGTCACTAAATTTGTATTGCATTTTTAGTGCGGTTTTTTGCATTATTTCAAGGACGTGAAGCTAAGGAGGAAGGCCACCCCGGGGGTTATCATCTCGCGGAGCCCCTTTGCAAGCACACCGGATTTTTTTTAAAATAAACATACTTGTTACAGTATATTTGTATATTTTTAACGCGAAAAAAATAGTTTCAAACATTATAATTAACATAATTAATAATTCATTCGTTCGATTACAATATTTGTTTTAACTCAACTAAAAAAATGTAATTCAAAGAATATTCTAAAACAATATCACAGTGTCCTATTTATTAACATAGTTGTTACAACTTTGTAAATAAAAATCTCCCATAAGGATAAATTTAAGTCTAAATTATAAAGTTTTATCTAATATCAAGTGCTATGCATAAACGGTACTTCGTAAGTAAAAGCTCTTTTGGTGTCCATCTTTTCGTACATCTTGTACTTATAACATGATATATATTATATACACAGTTCATGCCTGTATAAACAGTATATATACACATCTAGGTACAACAGTCTCTAAAACATCTAAACAAACGGTAAGGGGTGATATGATTCTTATTATGATTATTGTGTACACAGAACAAGAAAAAAAGGAAAATAATGTTATAAAAATTATATAAAAATGTTTTCAAAAAAAAAAAACAAACAAACATTATCATTATAATTTATTTACACATCTTTATCACAAAACACATTTAAATACTAAAACTTGTATACAAATCATATAATACTTTTAATATTGTTATTATTATGATTATTATTATTATTCTTGTAACTTTTTACAAAAAAAAAACATCAAGTCAACAACTAACTGCTGTGGACAGGGTACGCGATGAAAACGCGATCTCACGACCATAATAAATAATGCTATAGAACCAATGGAGGAATAGCTTAATTAGTACTAGAGTAGAATAGTTAATTAGTTCATTTGATGAACACCTGTACCAAAAATTTTATTCTAGGAAGAATGTATATAGTATATAACCAGTCCAAGTGGCCGAGCGGTCTAAGGCGTTATGTCTGGGCAGTATGCTTACTTGGAAACTGGTTGGTTATGGGTTCAAATCCCGACATTGGCAATTTTCAATTATTAGGAAAAAAAATGGGGCGGTTAATTTACTAAACTGTCGTCGTATGGACACGAAAAAGTAACCGGCTCACATCCTTAGGCATCACAATGGACCTTATGGTCGAAGTGTAGCCCGCCCAGGGCAACCTCTACAATCTATCTATCTATATAGTATATACATACCGGTTATAAAACGGATATCATCATTTATTTTTTCTAATTCTCATGAAAAAATATCAGATTTGTTAAATTATATATTTGCATAATACACTTAAAACTAAAACATAGCTCATAGTTCTTATGAAATCATGGAAAACATTTTTTTAAACGTTTTATCCAAATCTGTCAAATTGTTTTTTAAGTTAAATCCGTTCAAATATGCATACACAAACTTTTATACAGCAGTAATAATAAGAATAAGAATGGGATTTTACTTCCAATTCTGAGACTCATAGTCCATAACAGAGATCGTCCCAATTATTATGAATTTGTAACCAACCCTTAAGGTTATGGGTAGAGTACTATGCAGACTGTGAAGTCGTAGGGTTGTGCGACAGCAACCCACTTTGAGCTGTCTAAAGTATTAGTTATATAGCCGTATAAATTGTTATACTACGGGCCACAGAAGTTCAGTTCATTTAAAAAAATTTATAATCGATTTGTGCCTTTTTCATCGAGTTTTCGAAAAAATGCTTCCAATAAAAGGAACAACTTTTTATTTTCGAAATTTTGAAAAATGGATCAGGACTTCTGTATCCCATTGTACAACATATTTTCCACACTTTTTAACATATTTTTATGTATGTTAAATTATTAACATTGAACCAATACACATTTTTTCGAGTTAATAAATAGTTGATTCCTATATCAAATGATTTAAATAACTATGTCAAAATAACTATGCTTAAATACCACATATATATCGCATATAGTTTCTTATCAATGCAGGTGAACTGTTTATTTTACTTTTGACGCACGCTCAGATGTATACAAATACAAAGTACAGAGTTACGAAGATTCAGTATACATACATGAGCTATTTTTCCCACGAAAGTTTTATCAACAAATACATCATGATCGTCATGATGATGTGAAGGCAAAAGAATAAACATAGAAAGAAACAAAAAAAATTGAGAACGAAGAAAAATAATTTTTCTAAATTAATTAAATACTAACATGAAACCAAACTAAACTATATTTACTACGGACTGCTACCTACCTACCTACGGTGGTGTGTGTTTTGTATGTGAGTACTTAAGAACTAACTAAATGAATATTTTTATTCAATTATGACCAGTGAGTATGTAATAACATGTAAAAAATAAAAAAGATCGGCCGCTAAAATGTCAAAATTATGCGATAACGTCTGAAAATATTTATGGGCCAACGTTAATACATCTGTGTAATAATTTTGCCCATATTTTTATTTAATACAATATGCCTATGTTTATACAAAGTTCAATAACCTTGGTCTGAAAATATTCTTAGGCTAAAGTCAGTACAATAGTGTAATAATTTTGCCTATATTTTTATACTCGGGCAAAAATCAATACTGTTGTGTAAAAATTTTGCCTATACGTTTATGAAATACAATACACTTAAGATAATTTACGACATTCACAAACACTGTTAACATTTTGCCAACTAAAGTTTTTTAAATCTTTCAAACAATGCACCTTGAAGACTTTTGTTAAACTTTTAGAATTTATTTCTCACTCATAATTAGCGGCCAGACTATAACGTAAAGTCCAACTTGAACTCCTCTTAAATAGACATGTATATATGAAATTCCTGAAGTGTGTATATATATATATATATACTCGTATATACATTCCTTCATACGTTGGTGTGTTTGGTTGGTAATATTGCAACATACAGGATAATTGTACTAACAACTGAAACTACACTCTTAAAACAGATACGGATTTCAATATCTCAAATATTTTCAAATTGAGATATTTCTTAACGCCCGTATCACATTTCAGGCCAGTATATATTATGGACAATTTTTTTTGATCGCATACATCCACTCGGTAAATAATCGGAATGTCGTAAATAATCTCGTAGTACAAAACAGTTCTATAAAGTAGGTGTTTTACAATACAATTTGAATATAGTTATTGAAAAGTTCATTAACGTTGATTTTAAAACTAACTTGAATCTAAATCAATATTGTGTACAAATTTTGCCTATATTATTAAACTCGGACCAAGACCAATACAGTTGTGTAAATATCTTGCCTATATTTTATTCAATACATTTTTATACAAACGGTCATTAAACTTGGTCTTATAGTAAATATTTATTAATTTTTAGTAAATATTTAGTTATTTTAGCTTTATAAACATTTTAAATAACAAGATTGAGACATTATTAAATTAGAAAATTTGCGAGTACAACATTTGCTACCCTGTATTATCTCATATATATTTATATATATATATATATATATATATATATATATATATATATATATATCAACGATAATGAATATATGAAAGCAAAAAGTTTAGTTTGCAGCAAAAAGTATATATATATATATATATATATATATATATATATATATATATATATATATATATATATGAATATATATATATATATAAACATAAACCTACCCCCATAAAACTATATAACATATATTCTATTTCGAGATGTGTTTTCATATATGTAGAAAAAGTTTTCTCACCTAGAATTTCATACATATATACACGGACGGCTACGATGAACACAAGAGAACGAGATGAACAAACAAGCAAACATCATCTAGAGCAATAAGTAAACCTAGTTACTATACGACGACTACCTAGTTCTATTATAGATATCTTTGGTCGTGTTGTTGTACCTACAGAACAGAAACACACATATCATCAACATTATCATCATCATCATCATCATCGTGAACATCAAACTAAATAAATGTATGTGAAATTTGTATAAGAAAAACACCTGAAATAATTATTACATCATTCAATAGAAAATTGTTATTTGTAGCTACATTTTATGTTTAATATACATACATATACGTACAGTGAAAACTATTTGTGACAGTCGTTAACTATGGGCAGGGTGCGCGACGAAAACGACATCTGACGACCGCAATAAACAGTGCTCTGTAACCGTTGAATAAATAGCAAAAGTTTCTTGAGCTTCGACTTACAGAGATTCTACTCTGTATTAATTCAATCTCAAAATAGTGTGTTTATGAAAAAAGTTTCTTAACTCTTACAATTTCAAAGATGGAACTTACGGTCTGATTATACCCATTCATGAACTTGAAGTTATAATTGTGTAAAAATGTTACCTAAATTTATATGAAATACAAATAACCGCGTAAATTTTTTATACACAGGTCATTAACCTTCGTCCGAAAATATTCTTGAGCCAAAGTCAATACAATTGTGTAATAACTTTGCCTATATTTTTATACACTGACCAAAATCAATACAATTGTGTTATAATTTTGCCTATATTTTATATAGTCGGTATTTACAATTTATTGCTAACCAAAAAGTTTTTTTTAAATATGAATTGACTATCAGACTATCAATTATTGAAAATCGATGACAATACTATAACAGGTTTTACTGTACATACTACATATGTATAATATTCATCACTTGATCAACATATCGTATGCACATACTTAAGAAAATGATAATTAAAATGCATTTGTAATAATAATTAATATTAGTTTTCTATTATTAATTAAAAGTAAAGTTTATTGTTATTGAAATCAATTACTCATATTTTTTCATATTGTTTTTAATAATGTTTTCAATCATTCTTGAAATAATAATATATTAAATATACCATCAACTCACCCATTATCATAACTGTGAGGTGTCGTCCAACGTTTCTTACATTCTCTTATGAAATATAACTCTTATGAAATGTGAGTGGTTTGTAATACAGTACCCAATTCCCAGTCGCACTAATAGTTTTTTTCTAAATTCTTGTCACTGAGTTTAATTCATTGTGAATCGAATCGAAAGCAGTTAGTTTATAAAATCATAATAAAACACATTTTTGTTGACTTCGCATTTCTTCAAATAATAAAACTTACACCATAATACTCGAAACAAAATGGTATATTAAACAAATAATAATAACAACTCACAAATTGAGTTAATTGCTTAAAAACTCGGTATATACTGAATACAAATGTTGTTTATTTTATAATAAAGAACTTTTTTTTACTATAAATATTTTTTCGATCTTTAACGGTTTCAAAGATATGGGCATTTTTGCCCAAATTGCCTCGTAAGTTTTATTATTTGAATATCTAATTGAAAAAAATCGTTTTAAATTAAGTATTAGCGGAGGACGGATTGTCAAACAAACAGATATCAGTTGATTGATCACAACATACTTGTAGAAATTGTCTGATCAGAGATAATGAAGCATTTTTACGAAATGCGTGATTAAAGCTCATATAACGTCGTACGTTCGTGAATATAGTAATATTAAACAACAACTATATAAAAATAAAAATAAACAATTTTATTTTTATAAACATATCCATCCACATATCTTGGAAAATGATAATTAAAATATATTTATAGCAATAACAACGATTCTATTTTTTATTAAAAATAAATTTATTTTATGATACAATATTCTATACATATATATATATATATATATATATATATATATATATATATATATATATATATATATATATATATATATATATATATATATATATATATATCGTTATAATTGCGATAAATATATTTTAATTATCATTTTCCAAGATATGTACGACCGTGATGTATCAATTAGTTCATTAGTTCAGAATTGCCAAACAAAAATTACTAACTATTTCAATTATGATCTCATGTTATGAAATAAATAACGAAACGGCACCTCAAAACTATTAAGGACGCTCTCCTCAATATATGATCCATTTGAGTGAGACTAATCCACATAGTTTTATCAAATCCGTGGCCACCCGAGAATGTTTTCGGTAAATGTATATTTGTATGTATATTTCACTCAATTAAATTATACTTTTCGGTTAAGAAAAAGCGCAAAATGTATCTTTAGATCACAGGTGTCAAAATAGTGGATAGTGTTGGCTGAAGTCATGAGATGGACTACAGAAATTCAAGAACGTCATAGATAGCCTTTTCAAAGGCTATCCAAATCCTTTTTTGTTTGTTACAAGCTATTTTTAGAACTGGTCTATTACAAAAACAGATCATCCTACATATTACCCGAAATTATACTTCCAGAAGTCCAGGTTTTTGTCAACATGCTATGGCCAATGTCGTAAATAGCCTACTATTGCACAATCCACGGGTGTCTACTTTTCATTTAGAAGGAAATTGAGAAACAAGGAACGTTTTAGAAGGACATTTCTCCCACACAAAAATGTTACCATTTTTTTTAAATATTTATTAAGATTTGAAATTGTTTTAGAAAAATAGCAAATAGCATGCATCTACGTCCATTGGTCTGTACGTATGTATGTATCAGAAAAGAATCTTTTTGATTTTAAACTGATTTTACATGTTAAAAGCCTAAAAACCTACTTTCCCGTTTGAAACTTGACGCACTTGACGCAAAAATAACGCACTTCCCATACAAACTATCGCCCCCCAAAAACCCTGATACAACTGACTTTTAATTATAAACAGAACACCAATTTCCATTTTTCTAACTTCAAACATGTCGAACTTCCCCTATTAAACCGGTTTAGGCTGTGCATTGCCTGCTAGTGAGGTAGTTGATTTTTATTAAGTAAAATGGTGGAAACGGTGGAAATAGCCATTTACTAAAGATAAAATATCGTGGATTTTTGATTTTACCAACGATGATCTTATTTTTAAAACGTGCTCAGCAACATTTATAATAACCCCTTTTTGTGTTTTTTTTTTTTTTGTATCCTGTATCACAGGTTACGTGAGCTCTGGTTTGTTAGAAGAATATCTTTTTACTATTATATTAAAATGCAAAGATTGTTATGAACAATAAATATTCGTAGTTTGTGCTTTGCTGTTTAGATAATTAGAACTTATCATTGTTTCATTCTATATTATATATCTTGTTTGTTGGGTGTACAATTTTTTTACAAAAAAATATGTGTTTTTATAATAAGGTTTCATAAATATATGTGAATTTGTTTTTGGTCCACTGTCGTCTGTCTAGATAACGAACACAAAAAAAAACATCATTTGGTTTTGTACAAGGTATGTAGAGAATCACTGTCCCACATTCAAAAAAGTATCCAAAGATTATTTACACCCTCAGTTTAAATGATAATTTTATAAAAATATAAATTTATCTCATTTAAAAAACTCACCCTCTACATTTAATTAGCTTCTACAATGGAATTTTAGCTCGAAAGACCAAATTTTGATCATACACAAAACGTGAATATGATTCTCCTAACAATATGAACGAAGAAAAAAAATAAAAATATATCTACCATCTGGTTTGAAGAGAAAAATACCGATGCCAAAATGAATAAAAAAACAATAAACTTTTGACTATCCGGCTTGATGGATCAAAACTGATATCACTTATTAACTTATACTCCTAGCCTATATTTGTATACTCGGGTAAAAATCAATACAGTTGTGTAATAATCTTGCCTATATTTATTTACATTACAATATGACTATATTTGTATACATAAATTATAATAACCTTCAAATAAACTTGGATTAAAACCTATACAATTGTGTAGAAATTTTGCCTATATTTTAATGAAATACAATACACCAATATCTTATATACAAATGTAATTAAACTTGATCCGATAATATTCTTCGGCCAAAGCCAATACAATTGTGTCATAATTTTGCCTATATTTTTATACTCAAACAAAACACTATATGTATATATATAACGAATAGCAATCTACCTCAAAATTAAAAATAAATAATTATCTATTAGTGAAAAGTAACAATGATTCGTGATAATCCGGTTCGAAGGACCAAACGAAAGTATTGAAAATAAACTAAGTGTGAAATAAATTTTAAATCACCTATCACACACATACCAACCGAAATAGAAAATAATTTAATTGTGAAAAGTAATAAAGATTCGTGAATATGATTCGAGTAAAAATTATTCACAAAAAAAAACAACAAATACTACATACAATACATGAACGATATACATACAACCTCATATCTGGATAAAAAGATCTAATATGCACTGTCGTTTTTCTTCTTCTTTTTTTTTTTTTGTCTAAGCTAATAAAGTTCTATTTTAGTTTTACAACTTAAAACATTCAGAGTAAATGTTTTTGTTCAAACTTCAAACAGAAGAAAAAATATAACACACTCTCGCACACATATATATATATATATATATATATATATATAGTTTCTCATTCTACGATACCAGAGTTTAATGTTGATCTGACAATGATATGAATGGGAAACAGAATATATAGAACTAGATCCTGTTACAATTTTTCCTCGAACGATAGTGAACTGAAAAAGTGTTTCATCTTTATATATATATATATATATATATATATATATATATATATATATATATAATCATTGTCTAGTCAGCTAAAAAATAATATCTACCAACCATGAATACGTTTTACAAAGTAGTTAAATAGTTTTTCTCTTCGTATATATATTTTTTCTCTTCTATGTAAATATATTTTATACTAAAATTATATAAATGTGACTTCTTTCTTCTAAAACGACAATATGATTTTCTTTGAACAATAAAGTTTATTCAATTAAATTAAGTCTTGTAGTGAATTGATTCCTGTTTTATGGTAAAGCTTAATTAATAGCTTTAATACCCTATATAAATATTTATTTATAAGTACTTAGGCCTCACAACACAATACAAATGTCAATTTCCATTTAGCTTACGTGAATAATAATAATTTTTTATTGTCTAGCTTATATCATGTACATGCTATAAGACAGTTTCAGTCTTTCATATATAAAATAATGAAAGAACCAGTATAGTATGAAAGAACCAGTCCAAGTGGCCGAGCCGTCTAAGGCGTTATGTCTGTGCAATTTGCCTACTTGAAAACTGAGAAATTATGGGTTCGAATCCCAACATCGGTAGTTTGTCAAATATTAAGAAAAAAACGGAGCGGTTAATTGACTAAATTGTCGGCGTATGATCAAAAACGAAGTAACCGGCAATGCTTGAGAAGGTTTTCTGCAGTTTTCTTCACGAACTCCAGATGAATATCGGCATAGTTCCTATCATAGTCGGCTGCAGCCGCATATCCTACCAATTTCTAGTCTATACACAATAATTCCTTCCACTCCACTCACATCTTAACATCCTTGGGCATCACAATGGACCTTATGATCGTAGTGTTAACCCTCCAGGGCAGGCCCTACAATCTATCTATCTAATATGAAAGAACTAGCGTATACTTTATAGACAAACATCTCATTAAATTTCTTAAATCAATATTGGTATGACAAAATGAACTCATCCGCCAAGAATTGATCCTAGACCACTGGCTATCTAGCTAAATTAGTCTTACATACCCGGTATGTACTAAATTTCAAGTTGTTTTGAATTAAAGACCAAAACATTTTGTGGTTTTTAATTTGTTTCCCCTAGATCTTACCGTTTTCAAGATTTTTAATAATTAATTTTTAAACTCAAAACATAGTCAACGTACGTACGCTTGCAAACATTTTTGGCCGTGTTCATCGAGTTCTTTTGCATCAATTTCGTAAATGACAATTTCTGTCCAAAGATTCGAAGCCTCCCGTACGCGATGACAAGTGGAATTGCCATGGCAACAAGCATTTTTATGACTTTCTTTATATAATGACCAATTTTTTATTGTATAAATAAATAAATAAATTCATAATTTCTGTGAGATTTATATTTCCTCAGCAAGTCTCAAATAAAAGTTTCAAGCATTGTAGTATCAAAATATTTTGTCTTTCATCATGCGTTACATCAAAGTTGTAACATTAATTAGTTAAATAAGACGACAGCTTTTATTTAAATAAATGTATGTACAAGGCTTAATTAAATTTAAGCAAAGCATCAATTGACTAGCCATACAAAATTATGTGTCATTAATATGATTTTTATATAGCTTGTCTTCAATAACTTTCGTAGGCTTTTCAAAACGTTAAAAGTTACATTATTTTGAAGAATCAATGTTTTTATTATGAAAAATCGTACACACCATGGCTGGGCATAGAACACAAGACCTCTAGCTTTCCGGACCAGGACTGTGCCCACTAAGCTACTCAGATGCAGTGGTAGAATGCTTATAATTTCTCACTATCTGATGTACATGTGTTTTTATTACTTGTTTGGCAGAACTATGGTACAGAAGAAAGTCCAAGGTCTTGGGTGCAATGCCCAGCCAAGATTTGTAAGATGTTTCATATAAAAAAACATTAATGTCAAGACATATTACGTCAATATCAAATTAAGTCAACGCTAGACACCTCCAGTAGTATAACCTAACTAACCTAAAAAAAGTTTCAAACGGGGCTATTTATCTATAAAAAAGGGGCATTTTTGTCTTTAATTTTTTTTCTATCTCTTACCGTTTCACAGATAGTTATTCTCCTCTCCCCGTAGTGGGGGGGGGAGCATGATCAGATTTTTCCCATTTACGAACTTGATCCCACTATTTCGCTCAAGAATACACATTCCAATATTTTAGCTCGTTATCTCTGTTTTGTCTACGATTAATTTTATCAGCCGTTAAAAAGTCGCGGGACTAAATTTAAAATACCCAGGTTTATTTAAACTATATACCGGATATAATTACTAGTAACCTAAATGTCAGCCTAAATTTCTGTTATGCCTAAGATATAATGAACATTACAATTGCTTACACATAGTTTTATAAGTACTTCTCGGAGTTACTTCTTAAAGAACACTCAAACAAATTTGTATATCTGTTTTTCCGCTATCACAAAACTTTCACTTCATGCTTTAATATTTTATTTTACATTTGAAAGATCAACCAACTGGGTTAGTAGGGATAACGAACCAGAAAATATATATATTTATATATATATATATATATCATTTCTTCTCAAAAAACAAACAAACATTCATATTTATATAAATTATACAGAGAATATTATGTTAGATAAATTTATCTCTGCGTCTAAATAATAAAACGAAAAAATCGAACATTCTTAAATTATGAAGGTGGGACAAATATTATAACTCCAAGAAATATTTCCATTTTCAATTTTATACAGTTCTAACAGACGTTCCAATGAAAATCTATAAAATTAAATATAGTACATTCATAAAATTCTACAAAGTTTACAATAAAGTTTTACATTTTTTGTTGTGAATTAATGAAAATTCATTAATTAGGTAAACTTACTTCGTTTCCCTATGTACTGCTGATTATACTGATTCAATTATGCTGATTAAAATAATTAATTAAAACGTTCGATAACACTATTTTTTGAACTCAATTAAATAAACTGTATAATTCAAAGAATATTTTTTAAACAATATTTATCGCACTGTCTAATTTATTAACATAGTTGTTACAACTATGAAGTTTAAAAAAGTGTGTGTGTGTGTGTGTGTGTACTTATGTACGCACGTAAGAAGTTATCCTTCTTTTTAAATAGTTAAAATAATATGAAATAAGGTCAATACTTCTATTTAGATACAAAAGTTTAGTAAAAGATATCGGAGTGAAAATTCTTCTATATTGTATCTAAAACCAATGATTCTGCATTTTATCATGGTCGAATAGAACCAGCGTCCCTTCTTACGTTCAAATTAGAGTTTGAAAGACTGACATTAAATCCATTATTTACATTCGAATCAGAGTTAGGGAAATTTATCTAGTCCAGGTCAGGATTTGGAACCCATCCATATAATATTATTGATAATGTGGCTCATAATTCTAATATTCCTCTTTTATCAAAAATATAGTAACGAAGTATCATAAGAATCTCATAAGAATGAAGACATTCCTGTACCTAATTTCAAATCTATTTGTTAACGAAAACTACCTTTCTCAATAGATCAAAATATTTAATGTTTATTTTTATTTACATCTGTCTAATTACCCCAATTTCTCTGGTAATAAATTTTTAATTAACAGGATGTTTATTTACACAACTCGAAGGTCACAATTCATTCGAGATAGACTCCCAGGCTTTGAATTTGAATTTGATCTACAAGATTTTTGAATCCAACAAGATTTGAATTTGATCTACAAGTTTTAAATAAGTTTATGAATAAATTAAAACCTTTATGCCCAATATCGCTTAAAAGACGCTTAAAATTCCTCCTTCAAAATATTCTGTACACTCTATACCTAAAAACTGCATCCATACATTTTTTTTTAAATTAAAAAAAAAATATTATATCATCTTTTTTAGCAGGATACTTTTAAAACACTACCAACAAGGTTATCAGCCCATTTGACCCATATACATCACAAGTTTTTGTTTAAAGTTTTGTTCTTAGAATTTACAAGCGAAGAACAACCATATCTCTGGTATATAATTTACTACCAGTGTGTTCAGAAATGATATATTTCCATTATTTCTCTAGTAATAAAACTGCACTAAAACTAAATACTAAACGATAAAACAAAACAATAGTTCAATTAGTTTTTATACCCAGTATATAAAATCCGGTCAAAAAAATAAATGTAGAAAAAGGACCTAGTTTTCGGGGTAATCCTTAATAAAATCCATATTATATTTTCTCATTAAAAAGTATAGTGATATGAAAGAGTAGGCCATGTATATTTACAAAGTGTAAGATTATGAATATAAATTTATTGTGTAAATATCTCATTAGAAAATTAATGAGGGCTAAATTTATAAAAAATTGGTTGAAATTGTTTTCATAATTTTTCCCTTTGTTGGTATTCAAAATTTTAATTCTAAATTTGTCCAATTTATAGTATTTTGTCCAATTTTTTACACTCCTCGCACTAGTGACATGTTAACCATAGTACTTAGACGTTATTTTTATAGCCCATAGGAAATTGTTCAATGAGTTTCAACTGGTTAGTACAAATATACGTAAATGTTTATTGTTATTACAAAACAACGTACAAGGTTGTTTCTTTTATCGATTTGTTTTTTTCTGTTAAAAAACAACTTTTGTTTTTGACATCTATTGATATTATATTTGTATTAATAATAAAAACAATAAAAGTAAATAATATTATATACACACGACTATAAAATACAATATTTATATCTACAGTTGAATTCCAATTATCCAGATTAATTGGGACCAGAAATAATATAATATATTAAAATTAATTTAATTGGATAAAAACTGCTAATTTCTGTTTCTAAAGAATGAAGGCAAACCATAGATTTGTTTGACTAAATTTTTTCCTTTTTCGCAATCAATCATCCATGAACGATAGTTTTCCAATTCGCGCTGGTTCAAAAAACCAATTAAATACAGTCTTTTTTGCCTCACAGCAAAAAAAGTGGCGTATTTTCTTTAAAAACTTTATTGCAGTTTAATGATTAGACTTAAAAACTGATATGTATTATCTCGCTACGAGAGATAGAATTTGAAAATATTCGCTGAATAGAAATTTGATAAAAATGTTGATAGATATTTGAAGTAGTGGAAACGGTGGGAAATTACTTTGAGGTTTTTAGTCTTAAAATAACGGAAGTCAGAGGGAGATATAACAATAAAACGCGTATGAAGCCGCGGCTATAAACTACTGTATGTATGTATATTCGTGATATATTATTAATTTATATTATTTTAATAAATGGATTTGTCGTTGTATTTATATTATATTCATTCAATAAATAATATATGTACAATTGTTTTTGTTATATAAAATATAATATAATACAATTTATTTATTTATTTAATATGTTACTGGCAGATATATTTTATAATTTGTGCCGATATAGAACGAAAATATTCGTTTCTAAGTAAATATCATTCATAACATATAAAAAAATAATTACATAGAAAACTTTCAATTAATTTTTTTATTAAATAGGGAATATGCATGAAAATTTTTTTTCACATTTATTTTCAGAATATGAAAATACTGTTAATACTGTAATAATATTTAAAAACGAAATTAAAATCCGACAAATATCAAGGAAGCTATAAGCTTTTAAAGATTATTATCTGTCTCTTTCTTGCAAAAATACTAATAACGGAGTTTTACGTGTATTTTAAATGGTGCAATTGTAATATGACGTCACATAACATATCAAGAGGGCTATCACCCTCCTTGTCTAATCGGGAATTTCAATCATTCATATCTCGCTTATTTTTAAAGATATTTAAAAAGTAATTTTACCTAGATTATTGTCAAGTAAACATGCTTCAATTCCAGTGAAAAAAAATTTTCATGCATATTCCCTATTGTAATAAATTTGCCAAAAGAGCAATAAAAGTTTTTAAACTGAAAACTATCCACTTTCATTTCCAACACAAAACTAAACTATGATATTAAAAGGAAAAACTTCGTCACAAAATTTTGTACATACATCGCCCGATGCATTTAAAACATGTCACTAGTGCGAGGAGCGTAAAAAATTGGACAAAATACTATAAAGTATATATTAGCGTAGATGTCAACATGTCACTAGTGCGAGTTACCAAAGAAACCAATATCATATTGTGTGTTTGCTTCGTCTGATAGGAATAAATTTGCCGTTGCTAGACTATTGAATAAAAGCAAAAATGTTTAAATCTCCTGCCCTATAGCTGAGGGATATATAGTTTGTTTTTGTAAGAAATTTTTCATTGGCTTAAAACGTCAGCGTTGATTCTTCTATTGCCACACCACCCTAATCCCTCAAAATAAAATGACTATAAAACCTTGACTATAAAAATTGAATATTTTTGGTGTTATATACATAATATACAGGATGATTCATTTTTAGTTTAATATTTTTTCAAGCAAGTGTTATCATAATATCATTTTTATGGGCTCGTAAGCTTTGTGTATTAAATGAATACATTGATAAACCATTGATAAATATATTTGATTATTTATGCGCACATTATGTTAACTGCTGTGATGTTTTACATATCAGTGAGTCAACCACGCGTGGTCTTCATTTTGTTTCAGTATATCGATTTCTATTGGATGTTGTGGAAGAAAGGGAGAATCGTGGAAGGAAGTGGAGGTGTGTTCTATTATCTACCTGGTTCGACTCACCCTGTTTATATATAATAATGTTTATATATATATATATATATATATAATATTTTAAAATAGGTAACGAACACCACACAGTATGTTTTTGCTGAAAATGATTGCTTGTGCTACGACGATAGAAGCTAAAAACAATGAAGCCTCTGGCTGCGGGACTGCGCTTGTGTGTTATATTTATATACGTAATGAAATCATTTTCATTCGTAAAGATGACTTTACTTTTCACTGCATATAAATAGTGTATATAGTTACGATACAACGATCCTACAACAACAGCGATGATGTATTTTAGTGTTTATATTTATTAGAGTTTCGTTTGAATTTTATAAATACTGTCATTTTAACCGTGTGACAACAAACCTAATGTGACCGAAACAAAAGTGCAATTATCTTCATTGCGCCTTTAATTTATAGGCATGCCGTTTGTTACGATTTTATTTGAGTTTGATCAAAGATCCCAAACTGTTCAGATCTATAATATTAATTTTTCGCTTTTAGAACGAATGTAATTGATATTTCGAATAGTGATTCGTATTAGGCACACTTAGTATACATAATAGAAAACAAGATGCGTTTTCTATAATTTCGAGCATATCTACGAGTATATATGAGATGAAATCTTCAAATTTTTTTCCTAGTTTTTAATTTAATACCAATTTTTAGCGAATTTCCTGAAGGGAAATAGAGCTATTGGTCCCGTACCGACTTCAAAATTTTGCAAAAATTTCTTCAAATATCCATCGATCCTATCTAGTAGGTGTCTATGATTATTATTATTATTATTATATATATATATATATTTACATATAGACGTGTCTGTAATCGGACAAGAGGAAAGGGGGGTTTAGAGGGAGAGGCTACACAAAATTTGACATATCTCCTTTAATATTTGAAAAATTGAAAAATTTATAAGAAATAAAGTTGTAGGTATTAAGTTTTACCGTAATTTTGTTTCTGATCATTTTTTTTTTGTAACACTAACATTTACAGAAATATTGACGGTTAAAGATTGAAAATTAAATTCCTCAATATCTCTGTACACATTAGAGTTTGAACAAAAATGATAAGGTGAAGAATCGTAGTAAACTTGATTTTCTACAACTTTATTCCTAACGCATTTTTCGATTGTTCTAATATTGAGAGAAATATTTTATATTTTGCGTTTTCTTCTTTCTTTATGCCCCTTGACGTATGTCATTTATTAATAAAATTGGCCATGCAAATACTAAAATTGTGACCGCTAGAGAGTGTTTTATGTATTTTAAGGAAATTCACGAAGAATTCAGGAGTTGAAGCAGCTCCTGCGTAACGAATTTTTACTTATTATTAATGAATTTGTTAGACATAGTGAAAATTTTAGTATACCCAGAGATTGATTACTAAAATGACGATAGCGAGTGCATGCAATTCGCATACTTAAAGTTTGCCATACGGTATAAAAAGCTTCGACGTTGTTGATTTTATTTTCTACATTGTATGATGTTATATGACGGCTTTTCGTGTTCATATATGAAAAACTTTTCTATTTATATAATATGATTTTTATTAATATTATCATAAGTATATGTTGTTCTATTCATTGTATTTTTCAGCCATTATGGAAGTTGGGATTTATAGAAGGGCCTGAGATATAACAAGCCTCTCTACAAATCCTCAGTTATAACAAACTTTACAAAAACAAAATGTATATAAAGAAAATTTGATATTAATTGTTAATAAAGACATTGGAATTGATAAAAAACAATAAATAAATGTCGTTCGATTATAATTAAGGTAGTATTGTTTTGTCAAAAAACCGGTTTGCTTTTTGACTTACCTGGTTCTTGCATCAAGGCCCCTAATTTTGAAAACCATTCAACACCTTCAATGATCCAAAAATATGCCCTATTTGATTTTCTTGAAGCTAACCACATTTAATTAAGATTTAAGAGTATAAAATCAATTTACATATTGCATTCATGACACCTTACACAGTACAAATGACGTCAAAAGTCGAGCTATCATTTCAAAATTTTATAATTGATTTATATCTTATTAATTCGAATTTCGGAAAAAACGTTTTGAATAAAAGTTGTTAATATAGTAATAATAATGAACAACTTTTATGCGAAACCGTTTTTCGTAATTCCGAATAAATTAAGAAGAAATGAATTATAAAATTTTGAAATAATACCTTGACTTTTGACGTCATTTGTATCTTTTATATTCACACTTAGTAAAATATACAATTCAACAGAAAATTCTCTTCGTCGGAAATCCAAAAAAAAAAAACTGTAAAAAAAGCGAATAGCACACAGAATCTTTCAACAAACATGTTTAAAATTCACTTTAAGTACGGCTTATACTTTTTTGAAAATCATTTTTATCTCTTCATACCATCATCATAGCAGCAGCATCTCTACAGAGTGATTGTAAATTTAATATTCAATAGAAAATTCTAGAGGCTTATTATATTCTTTGAATAATTTTATATAATAGAGTTTTCAACCTGTGTATAGAGCGTTTAATAATTAAATTGACCATTCCAAATGCTTCCAGTATTATCAGCCACAGTATTATTACAGACAGATCCAAAACTGAGGAAGGGTCTGGGGCGGGAATTTACGGTAAAAGACCCAAGGCAAACATAAGCCTCAACTTATTACGCCATACTGGCTTGCGTTCGTGAGAACCGTAGAGACTACATAAATGCGAACGTATGTATTCTGTCGGACAGTCAAGCTGCTCTAAAAGCCTTGTCTGAAACTGAGGTCACGTCAGGGGTAGTCAAGGATTGTCTGAGCGAACTGCTGGAGCTAGCAAAACGGAACAATGTTAAATTGATCTGGGTGCCGGGTCACAGTGGTTTCGAAGGAAACCAAAAAACAGATACCTTAGGAAAGAAGGGAGTTGAAATACCCTTCATAGGCCCAGAGCCTATTTTAGGAATTCCAAAGACTGCATGTAAACAGGTGATCAACGAAAATATACTGCAGCTCGGGAAAATACTGCTTCGGAATGCAACCAACAGGCTGCCCCTCGATGCACCTCGATCTTCTGCGGAAGCATCTACACAAAATGGGACTCCATAATGGATCCAATATGTGCAGATTGTGTGGCGAAGAGGAGAAACATTTGATTGTGTTTAATTTTTCGTCATTTATTACCTTTATTTTTAAATGGAAATTTTCCACCCTTTAGAATTTTACCCATTAACGAATTTGACCTCACTTTTTAGCTCTAGAACTCACACGTAAAATTTGCAACTCGTTATCTCTTTTCGTTTTTGAAATTATCGTGTTTACAGACAAACTGCCGGTATACCCGGATATAATTAACCAACCATATAAAAACCGTCCACCTAATTTGTGGAAATCCATTATATGATAGAAGAGAGAAATAAATTACAGTTTGAAAACTAAAACTACAGTTTGAAGATAACTATATTAACTGAAACATGTCACAAATACAAAATTATAAATAAAATTTATTTGAAATTTTATTTTTCTCCTTTATCGGGTATATATTATACAATGTGTTCATTTGAAAAGTTTCCACAACTTTTGTATAATTTTTTTTTTTTAAATATCCATCTTAGAAAAAAAACTGCTTAGTTTTTAAAGGGGCAAAAACATAATGCAATAATGCATTGAATTATTCCATAATTTTAAATTTCCAATGACATCTAGAAATATCCATATAAAACAGCAGCAAGCTCTTTGATAGTGCAGAAATTATTCAAAGAATAAGATTTTCCAGAAAATAATTTTCACATAAATATTTCGAATCAGTATTTACATACATAATATAACTATATTTTCTATTACTTACATAGTTTATTTAAGTTATTTCGAATAACTGAATTCACCCCTTAACCCGAATTATTTACCCACAATATCCAGATATTGTTGAAACAAAGGTTTATTAAATGGTAGAATTCAGGTACTCTAGTTTTCAAGGGGTTAAAATTATGGCCTAAACTCATGGCTTATTGTACTATATAACTTCAAACATTAAATACATTTGCCGATTCCATAATGCTCAATACTCCCACAGTGCGTTGTGTGTAAAAAAATGCGAATAATGACGGAATTCGCAGCCTCTGTTCATTGAATATATATCAAATCAGGCCATGCATTCAGAAGTATCTAGTAGTAACATCATGTACACTCCCGTTCATAAAAATTGAACCAGTAAGATAGATTCTAAACGTATATATTACTCAATATATATATATATATATATATATATATATATATATATATATATATATATATATATAATATACATACAGTAAATGTTTCTAGTGTTTCAACTAGTTCAATTTTCATGAACGGGAGTGTATATATGCATGTATGCATATATAAAACATTACTTAAATGTAATACCTAGACTATATAAAGGTAGGTACCTACCTACATGCATACACAAACAATCTATCCAGTGAGTAGATCCTATAACCCCGTGTGCTCCTCTCCCACCTGACCCAGGTTGTTAGTAACAGTTTTCTACAACAAACTATATATTATATACCGAGTTTTATACGGGAATATGTAGATGGATAAAAGTACTCTCATAGATAGTTGCTAATACTAAACATAGCAAAAGTGTGTTCGTTAAAAATAAAACTCAATTTGTGGCAAAAACCATTTGATTTGAACCAAAAAATATCACGAATAAAAATTGTTCGTCATAAAAATACTAACAAAATTTTGTTCTAAACATTTTTTTTCGAAAATCGACTGAATTTGGCCCAAATCAACTATGAAATTTGCAAACAAAAAAAAAGAACACAACCTGCATATTTGGTTATATCGTCCGTCCATTGTTTCGTCTGGCGTCCTCTGCCTCTTTTGAGGAGTCCAAATAATGGTTCTATACAACGTAGGTATGTCACTCTTGTGTTAGCGTTTTTAAGACCAGAACTTTCTTCTAGCGTTTGCCATTCCAGATTTTATTTCGACAGAGCTATTTTCCAATACTCATTATCCTTCCCAAATATTTGTACTATTGGACATACTCCAGAACGACTCCATTCAGGTATATTGGGGTTTTTTAAGCGTTTGACATGGCCTTGGTTTTGCTAAGGTTAATGTTTAGACCAATGTCTTAACAAGTAGCATTAAGTTCCTTCACCATAATTTGTAAGTCGATTAAGTTTTTGTCGAACAAGGCTACATCATCCACAAAACCCAGGTTAGAGAAAATTGTGAAAGCTGTGAATATTTAAATTCTAGGGCTTAATAATTTTGGCCCGGATGGGTGTTACTTTGTTTAACCTCTTTTAAATAAAAGTAGTCCATTAGAAATATACTAACAGCTTTTATTGGAAACATTTTCCCCAAAATCCGAATGAATAAGACATAAATTAACTATAAAGTTTTGCAAAAAAAAAGAACGGTTACTTTTGTGGCCCACTGTAAGTACCACTATAAATGAATTGCTCAGTTTATATACAGAATGTCCCGTAAGTCACGGACACAAATGAAGGTATGGAGAGAAAATTGAATTCTGAAAGTCCTTTATCATTTTTTTAACCAGACTTACAGGTAATTAGTTATTAATTAAAATAAGTAACCAATCAGAGGTGCATATTGGGTTACGACAGACACACGTACATGCATAACCCACTAACATACTTACTCACACACGCTATTGGGCGCCTCTGATTGGTTACTTATTTTAATTAAAAACTAATTTACCTGTACGTCTAATTAAAAAATGGTGACGGGCTTTTCGTCTCAGAATTCAATTTTCTATCTATACCTTCAGGTGTGTCCGTAACTTACGGTACATCCTGTGGAATGAATCCTAAGGTATGGATTTGTTATATAAAACTATAACGACTACCTAACTTTGTATATTCTGTTTATTTTATTAAATATTGAAATGAAATACAAATATTTATTATCATATTAAAAAAAACGAAGTAGAAAACATACCGGGTGTCTCCTCTCTCTTTTTAGAAAAAAATTAAAATTCATATATATTTATTTGTGTATACTTAAGCGTCAACAATACGATGTTTGACAAATTCCATTTCGGTTACGTAAGACAAACTGTAGAAGACTAGCTTATACTATATAGACAAATGTCATTGAATTTTAATTAAATACTGATATGAAAAAATTAACTCGTTAACCAGGAATCGAACCTCGGGCCTCTAGATATCTAGTCCAGTGTGCTTACCGCTCTACACCAAAGACGACTCTGATGGATTGTTGACGCTTAAGTATACACAAATAAATATATATGATTAATAATTTCCTAATGATATGAATTAATAATACTCCTAATGATATGAAAGAAGTTGACTTATCAAGCTCTATCATCTGTGGTGTAATGGTTAGCGCACTGAGTACGATATCCAGAAATTAATTTGTTCATATTAATAATAACTAACGAACAAAAGTACTCAGTACTCAAATACTCAAGTACTTAGTACTGGTTAATAAAGACTATTTTATAATTCACCTCTGTATTGCTAAAGTTACTCACGTCATATTCCAAGATGGCGACTTTAGCCAGGCTACATTTCAACAATTAGTTATACCTACATAATACTATAAGTACAAATTTTGAGTAGTTAAAAGTGACTTTGAAATTTTTAAGTCTGGCTCCGATCATAAAACCATTTTTGTTCGAGTCAGTTATTTTTCTAATACGCTTCCTTGAAGAAATATTACGGTGTATTGTTTAAAATGAGACAGCTTGACACCCTGTACACATAATATTTTTGTTTATATATTCAATTACACACATTTCATCAAGGATCGAACCTTTTATTTAAATTAAGTGATATCAGACTTTGATCGCATAAACAAAATGGTAGAGTGGATTAAATATTATTTAATGATATAAAAATAAACGACAACCTATAACAAATCTAATGTAGAAATCAGCCATAGAAAAATAGAAAAAAAATTGCACGAACATGGTAGCCGAAGGGTTTTATAAAGGGAACGCTGAAAGGCGTGATCCTTATTTTTTTATATACGGAAATGAAACGTCGTTTAGGTAAAACCTTCGTTTTTTTGTCTTTTATTAACTATCCTGTTTAGGGACGCTTTAGTATTCGGCCTGAAATCGAAATCAAAATATATTCACCATATCTCCACGTTTTTATGTTACCGGACGAAAGTAACCGAATATGCCTGTGAAGGTTTAATGCAATTTCCTTTCACGAACTCCAGATGAATATCCGCATAGTTCCTATCAATGTCGGCTGCAGTCTCACAAATCTACCGAATTTCTAGTCTGCATACAAATTTCTTGTTCTTAAGGGATCGGTAAAAAATATCGTAGAAAGGCCTACTTGCGGAGGCTTCAGGTACTACTACTAATACTACTAGATCAAGGGAGACACCAAATTAGCATCGAGTAACAAATTTTCCAGGAGATTAATCACAATTACCTAAATCATTCTGATGATGATGACTACTTTGCAGTCGAAATACATATTTATAAAATACAAATAATTCATCTAGAATTTGGAGCAAATTTAAATAGCACGCTATTTAAAGAAACTAGTAAATATGTAGTCAATATATTAGGAATTTCTCTTAAGATATATTCATTGGCTAGTATCCAATAATTGCCAGCTAACAACTACGCCCCTGGTTTGAAAAATGTATTTAGATAATGTTTCAATATTAAATGTCACAATAAATATTTATTTCAATTGGAAATTTTTTCCAATTTTCTATATATCTACACTAAAACAAAACTCATTCATCTATGACCACCATTCTCTTACTATTTCTCCCATGCCTGCCACCCCCCCCCCCCTCTAGCATATACAACAACAATTTTAAATAAACATGCATTACAATAAGCAAAAAAATAAAAAGAGGAGCAGCAAAACAATAAAAACAAAAAGATTACAGAGTTATCTGTTTTTATTTAAATTTAAACAAATCTCGGGAGGTCAATTTTAGATTATTCCATAAGGATACTTATTTAAAACCCCCGCATATATATATATGTATTTGTTTTATATAAAATATATATATATATATATATATAGGGTGATTGATCTAGTCAATGGACGTTAAAACAAAATTGAGATTTTATTGAGTGCCGTTGTATATTACTAAAATGTTTCCACGTAAGATGTTTTAAATGTGAGACATGCACCAAATTAACAACAAGTAACATGTCTTTGACTCCATATCTCGGAGATTGTTACAATTAGCTAATTCATACTGATGATGACTACCTTGTAGTCGAAATACGTATTTCTAAAATTCAAATAATTGTTCTACAAGTTCTAGGGCAATCTTTGAAATTTAATTTAAAATGTTTTTCCTTTATTTTAAAAACGGACAATATATAAAATTTGATCCAGAGTAAAAGGCCCCGTCTCACAAAACTCAAAGCTTGATATTTTTACGTATATTTAAATGTTTTTGTAAACGTCGTGTGTGTATCCTTCCATTTTTAATATGGTTGCCTTCTTTCAGTTATGTTATACTAATGAAAGTGACTGGGGTTTACTAAATTTGAAATTTAAGTAATATATCTGAACATCACTTCAAAGTAATACTATCAATGATATGCTGATATTGACTCGTTCATCTGTATCATCCGTGGTGGAACGATAGTATACTGGGCATTAAATCCAAAGGTTCAGGGTTCTATACGTGGTAGATGTGTTAATTTTTTGCATATCAATATTAATTATTAGTATTATTATTATTATTATATATTATCATAAACTGTGGAATTTTTCATTCCATTTATTGGAGCAATCACCCTCTTGAAGAATGGTGGTGCTGGGTTAGTTAGTGGTCACTTAAATAAGTTTTGGTTTAAATATTTGTTTTCAGTTTTAACCGCTATTAATCTAATCTACAAGACACATTAGAGGGTTATATGTGCACATATATATATATATATATATATATATATATATATATATATATATATATACATATATATATATGTTCGGCATATAATATGTATACATATTAAACTGGCTATAGTTTTATCTAAAGTCTTCATACATTACTTGCATGTGCCTTACCGGCGATTTGAGCACTTATTGCGTCATTCGATTCAATGCTTTTGAGTAACATACAACACTATTTTTTTAAACACTTTCTAATTTATTAACATAGTTGTATATATATAAAAGTAGTTAACAAATAATATTCAAAAAAGAATTTTCAATTGTTAGAAGTAATGGTTAAACTTAAGAAGACCACAATGAAACCCGCTCTCATTACATGTTTCTGCAGTACTGACATTACACAGCAGCCACACAACACACACAGTACAGAGTACCACTGAGAATATATATAATATATATAACAGAGAATATATATATAATATTTTTATTTCTTTATGAAGCATTGTGTAGTTATTATAGTTAATAATATTTAACATTGATTTTCTATTAGCAAAGCTTTCCAAAACAGACGGTATATGGCAGTGACGTGAGCCACTTAGCATAATATTTTTTTGGAGTATTAAAAGGCTGGTATACTCAAACATAATATAAAATATATATACCATATAGAATTGTAGGAGGATTTATATAAAATTTAAATATAATGTAAATTATTTTTCAATTTAGCTTTACTACTACTAACTTGCCGGATAAAAACCCATTTTATCGTTGCTAAATATAATTTATTATTATTTTTGCAAATTTTCAAATGTTGTTGTTGTTATTTTGCCCTAAACAACATACCCATATATATATAGATATACCTACACCTACATTCGAATACAGAATGCAAGGGAAATAACTTACCAAACTTTGACGGTTGTAATTGGATATCAGAAGTTCGAAATTCCAAACCGTTCCAAAGTAATAGCTGTTTTCTGACCATTCCAAAGTTAAAGCCGGCCACAACTCTAACATAGTTTATAGCTTGGAGGATTTGAAAATAATTGTAAACAATTAATTTTTTGCTATTTCACTGTTTCTTTATTATATATAGATAAAGTGACATGTTTCGGTCTTTGCGACCATTTTCAAACTGTGAGTATTATCAAATAAGGCTCGGAATAAGACATAGTTTATAGATTCAATAACAATACCCAGGTTACCTGAAGTTTTTGAAATACAATATTTATCAATAACTTTAAAATAAAAAATTGTGAAAATTTCAAACCGTCAAAATTTCGAAAAAATTAATTATTTAACTTTAATAAAAACACACAAAATGGATTACTCTTTCGGGTGCACACAATAAATAGCCATTTTCCCACTCTTAGGTCCCACCCTCAGGTTAGTTCTCAATAATGTGTCCACAATATTTTTGCATATTATTATCCTTTCGTCCTGTACATTTAGAATACATATGTATCAAAAATACACAACAACCCAAAAAAATAAAAATATATTTTAATGATAATTCCAACATATGTTCTTTATATATTATTTAAGAGGCATTTATATATACATTATTAAATTGTGTAATTATTATGTAATTAAAAATATAAATGTTAAATGTACGCGACGACGAGTAGGTAGGTAACTATGAGTTTAGTATTTGTGAACCGGGCAAAAATTATTTTTATTTTGTGTTTTTTTTTTTAAATTATTTTGTTTGTTTTTCGAGAAAAATAATTATTATATCTCGACAGAGTAGAAAAGTTAGTTTTTACCCCCGGTACATATTATATAATATTAGTTGCTCGCACAGGCTTCGCTTTGAAATTTTGCTTAGAAATTTTCGCTTAGAAAATTAGTTTTTATATATAAAAAGCTTGTTTTTAAAAATGTTTTTTTTATAGAAACTTATTTTATTATTGCTTGATTTTTATATTGAATTAAGTATTGATATGAACAAATTAACTTGTCAACCAGGAAACGGACCTTGGTCTTCTGCGTGATGTCTTTCAGCGTGCTTACCTAATATACTGAAACAAAACAAAATGCTTGTATGTAAATATTGTTTTCTAGCTTAGAATTCCAAAATAATTATATTCACATTAAAATTGAACCTATATTGTGTAAAATTAGATTTTCTTAAGGCTTCTTTTACAGAAAATTTAAATTAATTAAAACTGATAATACGATATATATATATATATATATATATATATATATATATATATATATATATATATATATATATAAATATATATATCCATATTCAGTTGTACAATTTAATAATCAATTTCTTTAAGCCATATATAGATGTAGATTATTAAATGGCTTTATTAAATTAATATAATCTATATAAAATGGTGCGTATATATATATATATATATATATATATATATATATATATATATATATATATATATATATATATATATATATATATATATATAGTAACTGTCATATCATCACTATAAATTTCAATAAACAATAGATGTTGTCGACAAAAGACAGATTTAGATAAACAATCGTTTGCCTAGATATATCTGTTTCATATATCAAGGTTTTCATACCTAATTGATTTCCTTACCTAATTTGTATACCTAACTTTGAAACTAACCCGAACTAACAGGTTGAGGGTATGTCTAGACTCTAGGGTAATATGGAACTTCTACTATCTCTTAAGGGTCTTCTATTGTGAAAGTAATAAAACCCATTAGCCAACCAATTTATATATTTTAAGATAAAAGCTCTCATAATGTCTATATATTTAGAGAGAAAAAATCTCACAATGTTCAGCGCAGTGTATATATATATTAAATTTCGTCACATGAGTCAGCATCGCCACGGTTAGTGAGATTGGCTATCGACCAGGATTCAGGCAGGATTCGATTTTACATTGGGGAAATTTTTTTTTCTTTTCAAATTATAAATATGAACAATTTTATAAAACAACTAGTTGAATTCCCCGGCATTGTCCGTGGAAATCCACTGTTTTCCCCGGTTTTGAAAAAAGAATACCACTATTGGATAGTGGATAGTGTCTACTAAATTATTCAAGTTTTATTTATTTTTCCCAGCGCATCCGCTAATATTATTTTCCTTCCCAGAACCTCCACCAAATTATATAATTGACAGATTCCACGATGTTTACCCAGTTCTACGTGACGAATATTTTTTTAACAATCGCTTTACCGATATGAAATTCCCATTTGAACTATTGACAACCCATAGCAGTCTTTACACAGATTGACGGATACCACAATTTTCCCACACCTAATTTGATCGCTCGATACTATACACAACACTTTTCCCGTAATCGTTTCCACCCGTGTGTGTATGCGGTGTGTGTGTGTTTATATATTAAAACATCTACACATCTACACTCGTTACATACAGTGAAGCCAAGTTAATTATAAATTTACATTGTATCATCTATACAATAAACACTTTAAAATATGTATTAATTGTACACTCCCGTTCATTAAAATTGAACGAAATTTAAACATTCTAAGTGTTGCCGTATGGAATATTATAAATAAATATATAGGTTTAGAATGTAACTTATTTGTTCAATTTTTATGAATGGGAGTTTACCTAGGTAGCCTTATAACAACATAAACTACACATCCTATCGAACCAATTATTAACCCGACTTCAAAAAAGGAGGATGGTTCTCAATTCGTCTATATTTTTTTTTTTTTTTATTTTTTTTTTTTATGTGTGTCACCTCAGAACTTCGTCATTTATGAACCGATTTTGAATTTTTTTTTGTTTTAAAGGGTTTGGTTTCCCATTGGTCTCATTGTCACCAAATCACATTCTGATGAGGGGATCTCCGGGAAATAGAGAAAAATCCTCATTTTATATGTGATAACCGATTTCTGCGAAATTTTTTTTTTTTTTGAAAGGGTATACTCATTTATAATGGGAAAATAAGACAATTTTTTTAAAAACCGACTTCAAAAAAATTTTTTACAAAAAAAAAACCGACCCAAAAAAAAAAATTTTTACAAAAAAGAAAAACAAAATGCATGTACAAGAAACTGAAAATCTGTTATAAAAAAATGCACTAAAAATTATAAAAAAAAAAACGGGTAAAAAAAAAAGTGTTATAAAAAAATTCACTACAAATTAGTTGGTCGTTTAGTAGGTCTACCCATATTTAGACAAATAAAATCAGTTATAGAACTTCAAAGTCACTAAAAAGCGAGAAATAAAACCTATTTTGACAAAATGGAAACCCGACTTCTAAAATCAAATATTCTATAACAAAAGATGCACTAAAAAGTAACAAAATAATTTCATATTCTTGTGCCAATTTTAGTTCACCAAAGCAAACATTTTTAAATATACATGTACAATTATTGTTATTTTTGGAGGCGGTGTCAACATAGAGAAATTCACATAACTTTTGGACACCGCCTCCAAAAATAACAATAATTGTACATATATATTTAAAAATGTTTGCTTTGGTGAACTAAAATTGGCACAAGAATATGCAATTATTTTTTTACTTTTTAGTGCATCTTGTGTTATAGAATATTTGATTTTAGAAGTCGGGTTTCCATTTTGTCAAAATAGGTTTTATTGTCTACTATCAACTGAGTACCTACCTACCTACTCTAAAAGTCTAAACAACAAGTCGTCTATGTTAAAATAGTTAAGTTTTCTATTAAATATAGAAAGTGATTAGTTTGTTCCCAATACAAACAATAATAACATCAATAATACAATGTTTTACAAAAAGCATCAATCAAATACTGGTGTAAACTGTTACTTTGGAATATGACATCATATTCCAAAAATGGCGGCTTTAGTCAGGCTTCATTTCAACAGTAAGTTATATTTTTCACAAAATTAAAATTTAAAGTTTAAAAAAACTATTTAAAAAAAATTGTATGTGTTAGCTCCGACGCACATGGAATTTACTCCTTAAGAACGATTGTCTTTGAACAGGTACGGAAAAAACGATTTACTAGACTAAAATAAATTACCGATCTCATATTGAAGCTAGAAAAACCCTCTATAATATCGCTACTTTTACAAGAGTAAGTAGAGAGTAGACTTCCGACGTTCGGAAGTGGATGAAAACTCTCTTACAAAAGTCCATTACATTCATACACAAGTAGTTAATGTGCTGTTTCAATACTAAGTTTATGACTTTTGAAATACTCGGTAAATAAAGGTATTATACGTGATAAATTATTAATTAGAATATTTTAAATCATTTAACATTTTAATTAATAATTAATATTATATTATATGTGTTCATATAAACATTATAATTATTATTATTATTATAATAATAGCAAAGTTTGTTGAAATGTACTCAAAATTATTGAGCAATAGGCTGAAATTTCATTAAAATTTTGTTTTATGAAATTTTCCTATAAACACTGGGTAACAACATCTGGAACACAACTTTTTTAATTCAATAAAATAAACTGTATAATTCACAGATTATTTTTAAACAATATTTATCACAGTGTCTAATATATTAACATAGTTGTTAAAACTATTATAAATATATAAAATTATATTTGCCCAAAAGACTTTATACTAAAAAAATTGATTTTTAATCGTTGATAACTTTTTTAAATGATCGAGGAATTTTTGAATATCCTTAAACATCGTTTTTATAAGCTTATGTAATGTAAATAACAGGTTTTGGCTTGAGAAAACCTATTCTTTGTAGCATATCATACGTCTACTTTGGGAATATTAAAAGACGAAAAAGGGTCAAATAAAATGAGCCTGACATTCAATATAAAATTTATTAATATTTGACTTCGAAATCATTTCCTAAACACCAGAGAATATGAAAATAATTCAACATTTTGTAATCATCATCGGTAGTGACCTTCAGCCATAATCAAACGAAATAATTCTTCTTTTTCATAGATCTATCTCCATTCATATTGAGAATACTGTACGTTGGTAAATTCCGCAAGTGTTTCCCGGTCATAAAATCAAGAAAAAGATCGAACGAAGGTTTAAAAACAATAGGGTTGAGTAATTTCGTCTACGTTGAAGGTATCTTTTATCAATTCCTCAATTTGGATGTTTGCAAACCGTTGTGAAAACGGTAGGAGAGTTCATTCGAACTCAAAATGGTTTTATTACGAATCGACGCGATTTTTGAGTTCTTCTCAACTTTTGCCGTACAGCAATATTCTTTTTACCAAATAGTCAAATATTTTATCAAATATTTGAAATAAAATATAGAAGTGTAAAAACTATTGCCGGTATTATACAAAGATTGTAAAACACAGGTAATGAAAATAAAATCTATACAAATAAGTTTATACATGAAAAAGTTTGTACAAAAATGTTTAATATGTTGAGTAAAGTGGGCGGAATGGTTGACAGAGCTTCAAACTCAATACGGTAACTTAACTACTTAACGGTTAAGTAGTATTTCCTTTATTGTAAATTTTTACTGACCTTAAACGTTCCGTTCAAACACAAGACAGTCGAAACGGAGGAAAGAAGTTTTTGATCAAAAATTTGTATTGCAAATAAAATGTGCGCGGTATTTACATCTCACCTACGAATACGAACCAATAGTTACAGAAAATTATGACGAGAACATTTAACTGTTGTTCAGTCAGAATGAATATGTAAAGTCTATAGAGGCAAACTAACTAAGGATTAGATCGTATATGCGAATGTGGGATATGATGGAACGTGTTAGTGTAGTAGGAACGGGTGACAAACAAACATATGAGACAAACAAATTGTTCCCATAGGATGATAGTATTGCGTACAATTCATACAGTTATCCTTCACATATAAATGACTTGATAGGGTGCTTTTATTAAACGCAGACTGAATATAAATCTAATAGTTACAGATAAACTTCTTTCACTCAAATAAAATCATCCAAAACGAAAAAAAAAACGAAATCCTTCTGGGAGCTACTTAAAGATAATGGCTTAATTTTTTTTTTACCAAAGTATAATTTAATCATTCAAGATCGTAAATAAAATTCCTGTTATCCTTCAAGTCGTTTGATATTATATACTAGTATATGTATGATGACTAGTATACATATGATATGTTATGTGACGAATGGGAACACTGACGACAACGCGCAGGAGTACCAACATATTTTTTTACGCATATAATTTTTTTTATTGTTATTTTCACACGGGTACCCGATCAGCTGATATAGTTTGGAAATACCTTAATTTGATGTAATTAGATTTAATTCAATTATTCCTGATACGTCACTGACGAATCCTAACTAGATATATTTTAAGAAAAAATTTGAGTACGCCGCTACTTTTTTCTAAGTTTCATATTGTTTTTAGATTGTGTAATTAAAAATACAATGTTTTTCAATCATTTTCTGTCTTGCTAAAAATCTAAAATTTCGAACCCTTGGCTTGAAGATTTCTATTCAAATAATGTAGAATTTCTCAATAGCTCTATTTTGTCAATTGTTTTCATTTCCGTTGCGTAATCCAAAATCTCTTAATTGTTGGTGAGTATTAATATATACTCGAACAGGGTTTCCATTAGCGTATTTCGAAAATCAAGCTTGAAAACATTTGAACTTTTTATTTTTGGGAGATTTATCACCTATTCAAATTTTCGGATTTAAATCTGAGCCACTCTGTATAAATATCGATGAATATTTGACGAAATTTTGCCATCTGTACAAGACCAATAGCTCTATTTTCTTATTTCCTTACAGAGGAAATTCTCTAAAAAAAATGTGATAAGAATTGATATCTTCAGAGAACCATTTCACTACCATATTCCCCATAGACAAGTTTAACTGTAATTAAGAATATAACCAGTATAGATACTTTTACAAATTTTGCAATATTCAAACATCATACATCGAAAATGAAACAGATAGAGATTGCCCTTCCTTGTATGGAAAAGTTGATTTGATAACAGCACAAAAATAATTCGTGGGTTCATTATTGTATTTGACTACTATCATATCTCATACTTCCTCCAACCAATCCCACCCAACACTAATACAAAACATTTCGAAAGATGGGTATGTGTGTGATAAAATTCTGAATACATTCTGAATATACTATATACAGAATGGCGCAAAAGTATCTTCACGCTATTTTATAATTTCAATAATTCTTTCTGGAATTGATATTTATTGAGTTTCTCTTTTTTAGATTACAGTAAATACTTGGGAGTTTCGATATGAAGTAAAACCAGGCCTGCAGAAAGGATAAATATCGTAAGTTTTTATTTGGGAAACGGAAGAAGCTTTATGTCTATTCAGAGATTTTAATGTCAGATATGCTCCTTCTAACCATACCGATATTGCAGATTATTTTCATTTGGGGTTATCTGAAAGAAACGGTTTACAAACCAGTCCAAATGGCCAAGCAGTCTAAAGCGTTATGTCTGCGCAGTTTGCCTACTTGGAAACTGGGAAGTAATGGGTTTGAATCCCGACATCGGCAGTTTGTCAAAAAAGGGGCGGTTAATTGATTAAACTGTCGGCGTATGGACAAGAGCAAACTAACCGACTATGGTCGAGAAGGTTTTCTGCAGTTTCCTTGACGAACTCCAGAAGAATATCGGCATAGTTCCTATCATAGTCGGCTGCAGCCGCATATCCTACCAATTCCTAGTCTATACAGAAAAATTCCTTCCACTCCACTCACACCCTCACATCCTCAGGCATCACAATGGACTTTATGGTCGAAGTGTAGCCCATCCAGGGCAGCCTCTACAATCTATCTCAGCAGACTTTACAAAAGGTCATGGAAGATGTGTTGAAAAGAGCTCATGGTTTTCAGCGCGAAAGAGGACATCATTTGTTAGACATCATTTTTCGTGGAATAGTTTGAAAAAACTTCCAGAAACCCTGCACTTTGTATTATAAGTTGCAAAATATAAATTTACTTAATTTCTCATATACTTTTTTTAATTTAAAATAGTGATGGTACTTTTGCAACACCTTGTAGACTTTAGTATAGAATTCGAAAGCATTGTTTGTTGGTGCATTGTTGTTGATAAAATCACTTTGGCCTTTCATTTCAGATACTTTTTCTTGATATTAGTGTAGCCTGTAGCTACACGACCGAGACCCAACACGCCACTAATCTATAAAAATATATTATTTTGGTGGATTATTATCGACGTCATCTGTGAAAAATAAAAATATACCGATTTTTCTTTGTCTATTTTGGATGTTGATATATAATCGATATACAGGGTAGTATATCGATTATAAGTATTCCCCCCCCCCCCCGTCAGTAGTGGAGTTCCATAAGAGGGTAGGTAGAGGATACGATTTTGGAACGAAAAGTCCCGAGACAGTTTTTTATTAGACGCACCGTTAATTATTCATTAATTAAGGAATTATACACTGATAAATATATATGAATAATAATTTCGACAGAAGTAATACTGTCAAAAAAATAAGAATGATATGAAAAAGTTGGCTGTTACGTCACAGTCGTCTTTGGTATAGAACGGTAAGCACGCTGAACTGGACATCCAGAGGCCCGAAGTTCGATTCCTGGTTGACGAGTTAATTTTTTCATATCAGTATTTAATTAAAAATCCAATGACATTGGTCTATAAAGTATATACTAGTTTGTTCTACTGTTTGTCTTACGTAACCGAAATGGAATTTGGACAATCATTGTATTGTTGACGCTTAAGTATACACAAATAAATATATATATATATGACTGACGAGTTCTTTTATTAGTGATAATTAATTTTCAGTTGAATGTATCCTTCGAAATAAGGTCTATATGTGAAACGCACGATTCTTCTATACAGTTTTTCCAGAACTTAATGTTTATGTACGTACATACAACTTTTATATAAAACGTTTTGTCAGTAATACAGAATTCTATAAATGTGTTTAATAGTTTCTATACGACATACATTACCCCAGTCCAATGTATTTCAATTTTATACTCTATCATTAGTATACACAAGAGAGTATCGTTTTTTATATTTCTTTCGTGAAGAATTTGAAAAACGTTGGAAAATGTGAGCACAACTAATAGACTTGTTGATATCAGAGTTCAAAAACATATTTATCCTTCCAAGATCATCGGTATAGAACAGGAGATGGTAACAGATGATGTTCTCCTATTTTAGACCGCATGCTTTTTTAAGGCTTGATAATTAACCCTAAAATATGAAAGATAGACGAATTCTTGGCCGCCGCACGCTTTCCGGTCATAAGAAAAAGCGCTTTTCTTTTTGTTGAGAATTTTTGTGTTTTTCCGTGATATTATACTGCTTACTTTTGTGACATAAAGTTCGAATCCGCAGCAGCCGAAACGGTTCGAACGGTTACGAAAAAATGAAAAAAATGAAAGGGGACTTCCGACTTTTCAAATTGAATGCCGATGTAAAAAATTGAAGTTTTTTTTAAATTTAAAAAATGGTCAGATGCGTTAAGGATAATCATCAGTCTAGGGTTCCGTAACTTAAAATTGTGAATATCGATTAAGCTTGTTAACATATCTCTTGTTCAAAATAATTTTCGTTTTATAAAAGTGTTTATAATGGTTTTGGGAACCGTCCCAGTATCCGAGCGGTCTAAGGCGTTATGTCTGAGACGTTATGTCTACTTGGAACTGGGAGATTATGGATTCGAATCCAGGCATCGCAGTTTGTTAATTATTAAGAAAAAAAAAGGGGGCGGTTAATTGTCTAAACTGTCGGCGTATGGACAAGAACGAAGTAACCGGCTATGTTTGTGAAGGTTTTCTGCAGTTTAGGACATCTGGCTGAAATTTGATCAGAAGTTATAGAAAAGTGACAGAATTATAAGCCTATAAAATATTAACGCGCGATCATAACGGAATTTTAATAGTTCCATTTTTTTTTTATTATTTGGTTACGGAACCCTAAAATAAAATATGTTTTATAGTGATGGTTTTGTAGGTATACCTAAATAAAAATGACACAAAAATCGTGTCATATTAAATTGACATCTTGTTTATAACATTTTTATTGATGTTTTTTTTTTTATAAAATTGGTAGCCCCTTGATACAATAAGCCTCAGAGCTCCCTTATAATCATATTTAAAATATAAGAAAGAGGTTACTTCACCCCTAGTCATAAATTTCGAAGAAATTACAACAACAACAACAACTAAAGTTTCCCATTTTAACGAATTTTCAAAGAATATTTAATAGCTATTTGCACCGTTGATCAAATGTCTACCGTTAAATATTATGTTTATTTACATTTACATAAGATATTTACAAAATTCGCTATATACGTAGCTCCTACGTGACGAATTTATTTTTTTATTATAATTTATTTTTTTTGCTCTACTATCATAAACGTCAAACCCATTGGATAAGATTGTGTTCCTGTTAAAAACTATGGAATGTAGATAATTAATCACCTGTGGTTTGTTGTGTCAAATTAAGCCGCATCGTTATGGATCATCTAAATATAAGAAGAAAATAGAATGATATAATCGTTTATATAGTTTTCTTGAATATCCGATTTCCGATATCCAAAAATCATTATCAATGATATCATTAGCATGGACTCGTTCTAAACTTTGTATATTCAATGTACTGAAATTCATACAAGAATACTGTACCACAGTGTAGAGCTGTAAAAAACAAACAAAAAAGTTTAATGAAGTTTTTCGATTTGACGCTTAGTTTTTGAGATGCGGATCTCCCTACGCTTATGATTAGCATGATTAACTGTGGCCGCCCTACTCCACCAACCACAGAGCACATAGTGTAAGGAGGTGGGGCGATATACAAGTGTAATAATAATAATAAATAATAATAAGTGTAGCGACACCCACAAAATGGTTACATTTATTAATATTTAATTTATTATATCTCAATAACTAAGCGTCAAATCGAAAAACTTTATTACACTTTTTTGTTTCTTTTTTTCAGCTCTATACCGTGGTATAGTTTTCTTGAATGAATTTCAGAACATCCTGTATATTTTTTTTATATTTTTTCCATAAACCTGGACTGGTCTTGATAAATTTCACTAACTCTGATTCTAATATAAATAATGGATTTAATGCCAGTCTTTCAAATTCTAATTTAATCGTAAGAAGTGACGCTGGTTCTGTTCTACCCATGATAAAATGTAGAACCATTGGTTTTAAATACAATATATAATTTGTCCATTGTAGTTTTTCACTACTTTATCATTTTAATAAACTTTTGTGTCCTAATTAGTTGTGTTTAATATTATTTTAATTGATTATTAAAAAATAAGTATACCTACTAACGTGCGTACATAAGTATACACTCACACTTTTGTATTTTAATCGTAAAGAATTATTTTAGTTTTTAAAAAAAATTGAAAGATCCATTTTTTCAACGAAAAAAAAAAGGATTCTGGAAAGGTTTGGTAAATTTATTAACGGGTTTTTCCACGATATTTCTCCCGTAAACTATAAAATTGTAAAAGCCGATATTGCATTGGGAGTTAGTTTATCATCATTTTCGTCATCGTGAATAACTTACAAGACATATTTATTAACTTTTAAACAAGTTATGGTTAGTTTTCCTGTAGGGGAATATTTCTTCATGTGTTTGTATAATCGGCTTCAGGATGTACACTCCTGTTCATAAACAAATGAACCAATAAGACACATTCTATGCATATACGAGTATATAATATTACATACAGTAGATAGATAGATAGATTGTAAAGGCTGCCCTGAACGGGCTACACTTCGACTATAAGGTCCATTGTGATGCCCAAGGATGTGAGGATGTGAATGGAGTGGAAGGACATTTGTGTGTAGACTATGAATTGGTAAGATGTGCGGCTGCAGCCGACTATGATAGGAACTATACCGATATTCATCTGGAGTTCGTGAAAGAAACTGCATAAAACCTTCTCAAGCATAACCGGTTACTTCCTTCTTGTCCATACGCCGACAGTTTAGTCAATTAACCACCCCGTTGTTTTTACTTAATAATTGAGTAATTGCCAATGTCGAGATTCGAACCCATAACCTCCCAGTTTCGAAGTAGACATACTGCAGAAACATAACACCTTAGACCGCTCGGCCACTTAACGGTAACATTTAGAATGATTCAACTGGTACTATTTTTATGAACTAGAGTGTACAACAAGTACCATAAGATGTACACATGGTCACAAAAGTTGCGCTCATTTTTGTCCACAAGTATATAATTAATTTGTGTCTTATTCATTCGATTTTCGCAAAAAAAAATGTTTTCAATAAATGTTGTTCATTAAAACTATACTAACAACTTTTATACGAAAACATTTTCCTATGAACCGAATTAAAAAAGGGATCACAAATCAACTGGAACTTCTTAAAAAATGAACGCTACTTTTGTGGCCCATAGTGCCACCGGTGGTGATCGGTCATCAGTGTATGACTATCGAGTCATCATATAATAACATATGACAATATCAGTAGCTAGCTGTGTTATAGTTGAATGGTATTAGTCTTCATCTCTATAATATTAGGCCACGATCTATCCTTATAGTTCCGAGTTTTCTTCGTCCAAATAGATATGAAGTTGTAAAGGTTATATTTTCCGTATTACTAACTTCCATATTGCTAAAAATATTTCACACATCTATTGACATTTTTTGACATCAAATGCTCGATGTAAAAAATCATACACATCTAGGATGGGCATCGAACCCATCACCTTTGGCATTCTAGATCAAAGCATCTGCACAAAATGGGACTCCATAACGGGTCCATTATGTGCAGATTGTGTGGCGAGGAGGAAGAAACATCCAGCTACATTATCTTTGACTGCGAACCTCTCTAGGTTACAGCAGATACAGGATATTCGGTGCATCTCACCCCGAATATATGAACCTGCAGGAAGACCTGATAAGCAAGCTCCTGTCGAACTGAAGTAGAAAGGGGAGCACAATGGACCATAAGGTCGAAGTGCTATACTTTTTAGACCCCAAGATGTATCTATGTATCTAAAGTATTTGTATGGGAAGTACGTCATTTTATAAGCTTTTTACATTTGAGAAAAGTCGGATGGTTCCTGAAATGTTGCCGATGGGAAATCTCATGGGGCACACGGATAGTCTTAAATGAAAAGTTTTTTAATAATTTGTATATGGAAGTAGAAGTGATGTTTTCTACATATACAGGACACATCACGTATATTATTTTTTGCCATGTTTGTTTGTACATAACCTGATCAACGTTTTACAAAATGTTATGTCAAGTTCGACTATTATATACCAAGAATAAGTTACTCCCATGAGCTTTCCACACACGAGTTATCCAAAGTCTTTATATAATCATTCACTGCATTATAAGTAAGCTTTCGAGTTCTGTAGTCGAGTTCGCAACAGACACCACACAACATGGTCGTCAAATTCTATTTCCTATTAACTATACCAACAGGAGTATTATTTTAGTCTAGTTATTAAGACCGTTCATATCGTGCTAGATATAGTACATTCATAAAATTGTACAAAAACCAATAATAGTACATTCATAAAATTCGACAAAATCAACAGAAATTTCTATCATTTTTTGTCGTAAATTAAACTCATTTTTATACCCAGTATACCGTGCGTGTTGGAAAGCTTTTTTCCAATAGAGAATCAATGTTAAATATTATTTAATACTGGCTGTCCGTGTGGTTACTGTATGAAGTCAGTCAGTATACATGTATTGAGAGTGGGTTAAATATGTTCATTGAATTCTTAACTTTAGTATGTGCATCACAAAATCCCCACTCTTAAATGACAAACAAACAATCATACGCATACAGTATACCTATAGACTATCCAGATATAGTTTGTATGTATGAGATGACTCTCATTACATGTGTACTGACTGACTTCATACAGTAAACACACGGCCAGCCAGTATTAAATAATTTTTTATCATTGATTCTCTATTGAAAAAGCTTTCCAACACACACGATATATATATTATATATGCAAAGATGTATTAAGTTTAGTCCCGACTTTGTGACGGTTGTAAATATTGATCGCAGCAAACATTTTTTGGTATAGATGTTTATAATATAACCTAATAAGATTCTAAAGATAAATATTTATGCTCTTGAGTTATCGCATTAACAAAGACGTCGGTTAGATGGTTGCTATAACTTATTTCGGAGCCGTGAAAAATATATTTATAAATATTTGAGAACACTGTTTTTTTTTATGATGGGTTTTATTTTAACGATAGATACCTACGTATTATATTTTTAATTTGAGTAATAAAAAAAAGTTTTTTTTTTGTTTGTTCGGTTTTATTAAGAATGATAAATATTTTAAGTATTTTAACTAACGCTAGCGCTAAAGCTAACGTTGTTTTAAATCATTTTATGTTTATTGGAATTAAATAGAGTAGCTACCTACCTATATTACCCAGTTTAGTTATGGCAATATCAATAATACCTAGCATCCATTTTCATGGTAATTACCTCTCTCATTATTTTTTATAAAAAAAACATAAAAATAATTATCATAAATTTATATATATATATATATATATATATATATATATATATATATATATATATATATATATATATATATATATATATAACAACTTTTTAATTGAAATATTAAAAATTTGTTATCGTATTATAAATAATTTTGTTGATAATCCGATGTCTTCTTATTTCTGAGGTTGATCTAAATATCTAAATATCTCAATATCTTTTTATTTCTAAAAGATATAGCAGTAAAATTGTAGTAAATAAATTTTGTTACAATTTTAAACCTGACCATATTGTCTGTACTCTAATATTTACAGAAATATTTTCAATTTCGATACAATACTCAAAATATTGAATATTACAATAATATCACCATGGTAACTTCATTTGATAGTCATTAAATTTCCTTCCTCTTCAGAAAATTCGTTTTATTTACGTTGCTTCTAAGTGATGAATTGATTTACATTTATGATTTTAATTGAAAAGTTTGTCAAGTACAAAATTTACGATTAATAACGATCATTTTGTGATTAAAAATTGTTTTGTTTTATATGCAAAATTTGAGATTGCCCTTATATTTCTATCTAATTTTAGTGCTCAATTTCTCTGGAAGTGATCTAGAAATTTTAAAGATCGTTGAGTGTTTCATACACAAAATTCACAATTATTAACGTTGAATTTCGCAGATTGAAACTTGGAATACTTCATGAATACCATCATCTCAAATTAGGAAATCCAGACTGTCTCGGTACACGCAACACCTGAAGTTTAGTTATGCCGCAATAGCTTAGCGGTGAAAACTCAGATTAGAAGATCCAAACAGTATATAATATTGATATTGCGCTGTCATTGCATCGATTGCAGGCTTGGAAATTGTATAATAGCGTGAAATCTTTCAACGGGTTTCCTACCATGTTTCTATAATAAAAATCACCATTGATAATCCAACATTTTCTATTTCATTTAGCATTATACAATAAATAATTCACTTTGTAATAATGTATAAAATGCACGTTTATAGGCCATTACAGTACATAAATGTACAGTTTACAGTACATTTATGTGTGTATTTATGCGTATACCTGTAATTTAATTGATGAATTTTTTATAAAGTTGATAAACAGCATTGAATCGATTGCAGGCTTGAAATTTGGTAATAGCGTTAAATCTTTCAACGAGTTTCCTACCATGTTTCATTAATAAAAACCACCAGTGATAGATAATCCAACATTTTCCATTTTAATATATATAATAAATAATTTACTTTATAATAATTTATAAAATACACATTTATAGGCAATTTACATTACATTAATGTTATGCATATATCTATAACTTAAATGAAGAATTTTTTATAGAGTTGATAAACAATTTCTTGATAACATTACATTTAAAATATTACATCGTCTTAATTTACTTTTAAATTTGTTCCTAAGTGTATGTTCATTTTTAATTACTTCGATTATATTAAATAATCAAAAGATATTATTAATAATAATTATACTTAATAGCTTCTTTGAAAAATGGATACGGAAAGGAGATTACATTTTTACAATCGATTTAAGCTGAATCTATTTGGTTTTCAAGAAAAATATTTCATTCAAAAGTGGTTGCTTATAAAGTTACAAAACAATGTTTACCCCAAATCATATTTTCGAAAACCTACTCTATTCGGTACACTTGGCCATTAAAGTTGATGATTTCAGTTGATTTGTGCCTTATTCATACGCTTTATGAAAAAAATATTCGAATAAAAGTTGTTACTATATTTCTAATGAACAATTTTTATACGAAGCATTTTTTCGAATCAATAAGATACAAATCAAATTAAAAAAAATTTTAAATAACATGAACTTGTGTGGTCAATAGTAAGTACAAATCAACAATGAATAACAATGAACAACTGTGATTGTAATAAATGATGTCATCTTTGTTCTGTCTGGTTTAAGACTGAAGTAGACATTGATATCATATTTAATAAGCTGCCATCTATGATGGAAATCACGAACACCAACATTATGAAAATTACGTATACGGTTGTATGTTGTATACATCACGTATATAGTTCTCACCCTCATCCGACTAGCCAACATAAATTTGGCCAACGTGGCCTTTTTAATTTTGTGACTTGATAGTTACTGAGTAAATTTGAATTTTAATTTCGGCCATACGTTTATCTAACATTTTTTTAGAATTGACTTAACAAATACTAGTGGGTGTTCAATCGATTAGAAACAATTTATTGATTGCAAATATGTTCATAAAAACGTTTGTGACTCCGAATTTTATGAGAAAACTTGAAAATTCATATCAATATCTGTTTGCTTTATAATGCCATCTAGTGTCATATGTGTATCAGTGACTAATGACTATCAGCGCCATCTAACCACCGCAAAAAAAAGCAAAAAATGAATCGTATTTTAATTTTTCTCGAAAAAGGCTTTAAAGTCACAAACGTTAGTCACAAAAATATCTTGGGAACCACTAAACCAATTTAAACTTATTTAAAGCTCGTTCGTAAACTTCCATTTGATGAAAAATCAATTTTTCCTGAAAATCGGTCTTTCACGAACGAGGTTGAGTCTTACGAAAGTTTAATTTTGTCTGGTCACCGCAGCGATCTATGAAAAACAAGTATTTCTGGTTCACAAACACAGTCACAAACGTTTGGAGCCTCTAATTAACCATCTAATGACCGCAAAAAATGAATCGAATTTTCAATTTTTCTCAAAAAAACCGAGTCACAAACATTGTTATGAACATGAAACGAAAACAATTATTTTTAAATAAAACAATTATGTTGGTAAATCGGATGTCCATTTTTTCGAAAACCGAATGAATAAGGCACAAATCAATTGAAAAATTTTAAAAATGACATCAACTTTTATGGCCAAGTGTACCGAATGCAATAGGTTTTTGAAAATATGTTTTGGGGTAAAATTTGTTTTGTAACTTTATAATCAACAATTTTGAATGAAATATTTTTCTTCAAAACCAAATATATTCAGCTTAAATCGATTGAAAAAATTTAATATCCTATTCGTTTACATTTTTCAAAGAAGTATATTAATTATTAATAATATCTCGATGATTTAATATAACCGAAGTATATTAATTATTATAATATATTGATGATTTAATATAACCGAAGTAATTAATAATAATTAACATACGCTTAAAAACAAATTTAAACATAAAATAGGACGATGGAATATTTTAAATTTTGTTATAAGAAATTGTTTATCAAGTCTATAAAAAATTATTCAATTAAATTAATATGCATAAACATATACATTAATGTAATGTAAATTGTAATTAATGTATTGTAATTTTTATTACAGATACATGGTAGAAAACCCGTTGAAAGATTTAACACAATTTTCAAGCCTGCAATCGATTCAATGCTATTTATCAACTGTATAAATAATTCTTCAATTAAGTTACAGGTATACGCATAAATATATACATAAATGTAATGTAAATAGCCTATAAATGTACATTTTATAAATGCACGTTTATAGGCAATTTACACAAATGAACTATAAAATTTTATGAAAACTGACGTCAACTTTTATGGCCAAGTGTACACATATGGTAATCACGTGGTACATGCGTGAGAAAAGCATGCTGAAAACAACATATGCATTTTTAAACACCACGAAAGTAATTTAAAATGAACAAGCCAAACCAGTGGCGGGCGATACAATGCATACAATGTTTTAGTAATTAAAATATATACTAATGGAATGCACCGCGCAGCGTTACTATACTATAGTCCTCAAAAATTGATGTTATATTTTCCAAATTTTATAATTGATTTGAGCCTTATTGAATATTTCGGATAAAAGTTGTTCATTCGAAAATATAGTAACAACTTGTATTCGATAATTTTTTTCAAAAACCGTATCAATAAGGGGTACAAATAAATTATAAAATTTTTAAAAATCACATCAACTTTTGACGCCAAGTGTACCACCGTTGTATTTATATTTATTAATTTATTAATTTTTTTGTGACTAACTTATTTAAATTAAAATGTCCTTGTGATTTTAAGTACAATATTTAAAAAAAAAAACATTCACATGTTAATTTTAAAAAATTGGGTGTGAAACACTCACGCGACCTGTATAAACAGACTGTAAGAAATGGATTTAGCATATACATTAGGGATGTTGCGGGTATTCGCATCCGCAGTCGCAGCCGCAACGCAGACCTTCCGCTTTAACCATCTTTATTCATGTACACTCCCGTTCAATAAAATTGAACAGACCTGAAATGTTAATTTTCTTACATTTCATAAAACTCCTCACTTTTGTAACTCTCTGTATAATGATTCATTTATAAACAAAGATAAGTAGTATCTATTTTAAGTCTGAAAAAAGAAATGGATGTATAGTAAAAAAGCATTTACTACAAGAATAATCAAAATTGTGAGAGGCTAATTCGATTCAGATCTGTTCAATTTTATTGAATGGGAGTGTACCTAAACTAAATATCTCTTTTAAAAAACTTGACATATAAATCCGCATCCGCGTCGAATGCATCGAAAACAATACCTCCATATTGTACGTATATGGAGGTTATAAAATATATTAATTGTTTAAATAAAAAAAGCCAGCCACCCACACCAAACAAACATAAACATATGATTCCACAATCAATCCAGTGACATTCGTATATTATTTGTGAGTCATTCATTTTGTGGACATGCTTAGCAATAATGCCAAAATTTGGTTATTAAATATTTATTTTGCTATTAAGTATGTTAACATTAAAATTATTTGACTCGTTTGTTAAGACGCAAAAACGCATAAAATTAATAGTTGGACTTTTGTTGAGCGACAAAAACAATTAGTTGGGATTTATACTGCGCATAATGACCTTATTGGTTAAATCGCAGTTCGGAGTATAAGTAATACAAAAATAAATTAAATTATAAACAAAAAACGTGTGAGTCTCATAAACTAACGGGGGAAGTGTCAAACTTCTTTTTTATTATAACAAACAATAAGTACAAAGGTTCATTTTTAAAATGATTTAAGCATTGTAGTATACCACTAGTTAAAATTATCAAAATACGATTTTTGCCATTGATTTGCCAAAGATTTTTTGGCGGCAATAATAATTTCATGTAATTATATTCACCTAATGCAAATGTAAAAAAATGTTCTGTTGATCTTTTTAAATTACTTAATATGGAGAACTTAAGCAATTTCCAAATTATTATTAGGTTGTCAAGAACTTCACGAAATTCACAATATTAGTAAAATGAATCCTCAGAAATCAGCTGAATTTATCACCATGGCGTTTTTGAGAAAATCGTTAATTGGAGAAATTGAACGTGCATCTTCATAAACATGGTGAAATAAAATGCACGATTGTTTTTATTTCGAACTCTCTCAATATAGTGATGGTTGTTCTGAAATTCGACACATACTTTCCTCAATTCGTTAGAAATATTTTTCCTTAAAACTTTGCGAGAATGCCCCTCGGGTTGTTAAGTTTTTTGATAAAATGTGCGTAAACAAGTGCATTTTTTTCATGTCCGTAGCAGAAGGTTATTTTTTATGGTTCAGTTGGCATCCTGAGTACCGGCGCACTGTTTGAAAGTCGTTTGATATTATATATTAGTATGTGTATGATGACTAATATATATATGATATGTTATGTGACGAATGGGAACACTGACGACAACGGACAGCTGTTTTCAACAACACGCAGGAGTACCAACATATTTTTTTACGCATATAATTTTTTATATAGTTCTTTTCGCGCGGGTACCCGGTTTTGGAAATACCTTAAACAATTTGACAAAGTTTGCTACTCTTTTACGCCACTGTGTAAGATTGTAAATACTTTCTTTTCTTTCAGTCTAGGTTACTTATTTTGCAATTAATCCAGAAGTCAATATTTAATAATTATTTAAACAATAATTATTATTAATTAAACAAACATTTTATCATATGATCGATCATATGTGTGTGCATCACGACTTGACATAAGACAAAGGTAATTTATTCTATAAAAAGAAATTATCTAAAAATATATATTATTGTCCGATAATAAAATTTATGAAATAACAACTAACTGACTCAATTGCTTAAATACTGAATATATAATGAGTTTATTTCAACAAAAAAATCAAACAGTAGTTGTTTATTCTAAAAAACGAAACATTTTATATCTGTAAATTTTTTGTTTCGGTTTTAAAGATGGATATATCAACCCCACCCCCCCCACCCCGCGCTCCTGGCGTATAAAAAAGAGTTTCATACAAAAGTTGAAAATAAAATTTTATGAAAAAAAAAGTATTGTTGTGATTTTATCATAATTATTATAGTCCAAGTAGCCGTGCGGTCTAAGGCGTTATGTCTGCGCAGTTTGCCTATTTGGAAACTGGGAAGTTATGGGTTCGAATCCCGACATCGGCAGTTTGTCAATTATTAAGAAAAAAAAAGGGGGCGGTTAATTGATTAAACTGTCGGCGTATGGACAAGAACGAAGTTACCGGCTATGTTTGAGAAGGTTTTCTGCAGTTTTCTTCACGAACTTCAGATGAATATCGGCATAGTTCCTATCATAGTCGGCTGCAGCCGCATATCCTACCAATTCCTATTCTACACACAAATTCCTTCCACTCCACTCACATCCTCACATCCTTAGGCATCACAATGGACCTTATGCGCGATAAAAGAATTGGGGATGATTCATTTTTGATCACTATATTATATCTTTTCTGAACGATTCATCCGACGATTAAATGGGCTCCATTGTTTACGATCGCCGTGTGGACTCTAAGTATATTTTTATAGCTTCAAGTGTCCTTTCCTCGATGATTTTTATCAAAAATTTATTTTGTTATCATCCTTGATCTGATTTTCCAGATATTAAGCCTAGTTTACATTATGCAAAAATATTTCATTAAGAGTACATCTGTCTTTGCTTAATATATAACACTGTCTTGCTTAATGCTCTACACATTACGGTCTTGCTTAATATATAACATTGTAATTCCAGAAAGGGCTTATCCATCCCTATCAACTATTCTTTAAAGCATTTAGAGTCTTTTGAATTTAACACTCTTTTACAAATCATTACTTTTTGTGACGAATATATGCGAATACTTGCGCCTCTGTTGCATTTATGTTTTTGGTGGGATTAATAGGATGTTTAAATAGCAATTTAATCCAGAATTAATAAATTTTTTCAAGGTAACTGTATCATCAAAAGAACTTAGTTTTTGAATAGTGTAAAATAAACTTTATTTAAAGACCTATATAGTCAATTTAAAAAGTAAACAAACCTTTTAATATGAATTCATGCCTTGACCTATTTCAGTTTTCAATTTAGTCGATTGGCTTTGAAAAGGAATCTGTTATTGAGTATTTGATTTGAATATAATTAATTAATTATTAAATGCTATATAAATCATCAAATCAAATCTATGATTAATAATAATAATGAAGGACATGTTCCAAATTTATTAAAAGAAAAAATGGGAATAGTTATATTTGAAATCTTGTCTAAGATTAAACTCCATCAAATAGTTTGTAATCGCTATGTGCATACTTGCCGAGCGACTAGCGAAAATATAGTTAAAATGTACAATTCTTCGGATAGTTAAACCGGTTTATGTCTCAGCTACAGTTAATTGATTTGAAAGGCGAAGGATGTTTTCGTTTTGGACGCTGACACGCATTCAGCTTAGAAAAAAATCTACATTACCGACATACGTAATCAAATTGTCAGTGTAGCTAATTTGGTTTGATTTTCGGGGCTTTTGTAGTCACTCAAACAAAGTCATTCTATTGCTTGGAAAAGCAGCTAAACAGTTTTCATCCCCCATATTGAATATTGATGTCAACTGACACTTACACGTACTTATAATGCCTGAAACGAACGGCATTTTCAAGAGTAACATAAACGTTCACTAACCAAAACAAGTACCAATAAATTGCGCTTATCAGCTGGAGTACTGGAAAACGTGTTCAAGTGCCCAAAACAAATACACCCTATTAGATATTATTAAATCCACTACATTTAAGGGAATCTTTCTCAATTTGGTTCTGCTGGCAAATCGGTAAGTGTGCCCTGAGAGAAATACGCTCAAATTTAGATGCGCAGAAGTAAATTTTTGTTTAGGTCTTAATGACTTAGTTTACTAAGAACTTAATTGCTTCGAACACGAGTGTTTGTATATGGTTAACTTTTCAACAGGTTTCATCCAGTTTTATCTATGTTTAAACAATTATGAGTAGCATACAATCGTTCGAAAGGAAAGAGCACGCGCATATGATAATTATTAATCAAAATGTAAATGAATGAAATTTTGTAAATCAGTAATTCTCAACCTTTTTCTTTGTCGCGGCACACTTTTAACGATTTAAAAATTTGACGGCACACAAAGAAAAAGATAAGTTTAAAAGTTGTTTACTTACCTACAAATACACTGTGTAAAATAGTTGAGGATAATAATTTGAATGTAAAATACAATAATATGTACTACAAAAACAACAGTACGTTTATTAAGGGATTCATTACAAGTTAATAGTAAGAATACTTTGAATGACAAATTTGAGCTTGATGTTCTTTGATAATTTCCTTTATATTTGGTCGTAAAAATGACAATCCTACTCTCATATCGTCTGCTACATTTAACAGTTTCGATCTTTTTTTCGTTTTTATGTTGGTTAATACGTTACTATATACATTTCTAAAATTTGGCAACACACTTTAAGAATTTGGCGGCACACAAAAGTGCCGCAGCACAGTGGTTGAGAATCACTGTTGTAAATGAATGAAATTTTGTAATATTTTGTACGAAAGGTTGGTGGGATTTTTGATTTGTAGGGGTTTTTAAAAAAAAAAACTTATCTTTATTATAACAAAAAATTTCGTTTATCTTCATGCTAAATGTCTAAATATATTTATTTGTTCATTTAAATATACAATTAAAGAGTTCTTAGTTCAGAGATCAAAACTATCTTTACGATGGAGGTTTTTTTTTTTTGTTTCTGGATAAAATTGCTACTATTTATTTATTAATTCAAACAACAACAAAAACCGTAAAGATTGTTTATAAATAGCTTTAGTCAATTTTTAAATCAAAAGTATATATATATACAGAAAAACCTCTTTAAGTAGAACAACTTATTAAGGTTTTTCCATACCATATAAATCTTGTTTTAAATCAAAATAGGGACACTTTTAACTAGTCGTGCGGTTATCGCCATTTTATCTAAAATTTGAATTCGCCGAATCATTTCCTAAAAGTCGAAATTGAAGTTAACGTTTTTGAAACTTAGTCCACTGCAAGTCCTATATAAGTCAAGTTCTCGAAAACCTTTGTTACTGACACAAATTCATCCATGGCTGCCAATGTATGCTCAGTAGGCAAGATAGGTAAATGCCTAGGACGTCAAATGTTCAGGGGCGGAAAATTTTGATCATTTACACCAGATATGATGCTACTTTGGTGCATTCTTGAATCACTGAAAATGAACTTTTTTAGCGAATTTCCTGAAAGGAAATAGAGCTATTGGTCCCGTACCGAAGTCAAAATTTCGCAAAAATTTCTTCAAATGTCCATCGATCCTACCTTGTAGATGTCAAAAATCACCATCTGTAAAATTTATATATATATATCTATGGACATATATATATATATATATACATATATATATATATATATATGTGTCTGTAATCACTCTAGCGGTCACAGTTTTTATTCTATCGGAATGAGATTTGGTATTTGAAGCGCTTTTGGTATTCAAAAGATCAAGTTCGTTAATGGGTAAAATCGGACCAGGGGAAAGGGGGGTTTAAAGGGAGGGGAAACAGAAAATTTGACATATCTCCCTTAATATTCGAAAAATCGAAAATTTTATAAGAAGTAAAGTTGTAGGTATTAAGTTTTACTGTAATTTTGTTTCTTATCATTTTTTCTGTAACCCTAATATTTACAAAAATATTGACGGTTTAAGATTGAAAATTAAATTCCTCAATATCTCTGTACACATTAGAGTTTGAGCAAAAAAGATAAGGTGATGAATTGTAGCAAACATGATTTTCTACAACTTTGTTTCTTACGTATTTTTCGATTGTTCTAATATTAAGAGAGATATTTTATATTTTGTATTTTCTTCTATCTTTATGCCCCCCTTTCCCCTTGACGTATGTTATTTATTAATAAAATTGGCCATGCAAATACTAAAATCAGATACGACATTTCATTTTGATCAGACTAACATTGTGACCGCTAGAGAGTAATTTATTTATTCCAAGGAAATTCGCTAAGTTGAAGCAGCTCCTGCGTAACGAAATTTTTTTCTTATAATATTCTCTTATTCCGTTTTGTCGAGCATAAAGTGTCGAGTCATTTTTCTAAATTAATTCAACACAACACTGCATGTGCTCGAATTGTAGTTTCTACGCGGATGACAATCTTAGACGAAAATAGCGAATGTAAAATAAATCAATTCTAATGAATAACGCGATTGGCTTCAAGCGAAGAAGTTGGTTTCATTCCAACGTAAGCGATGACGTCGTCCATTTGATGCCCTGTGGCAGTTTCGAACGTCAACTGCCTAGGAAACGAATTTTCTAAATCCGCTCTGCTGATAGTCCACAGGAACTCATAATAGCTTTAGTTCATGAGAGGGAGGTAATTTCTCAAGATGTCGTAGCGATCTTAAAGGTATGTCTAGTATGCTTAAGGCAATGCAAGCATTAGGGTAAGAGAAGGTTATATCCACTGTTAAAAATTTATACCCTTCTAAAAATTCCCCATATCAACAAAAATTTATAAAACTGTAGTTGATAAGCCAAAAAAAATTCCAAAGAAAATAATTTAAATAGATTTTTGCAAAGTGTGTCATTTTTTTTTTTTTGTTCAGTTAATATGCACACAAAAAATACTGCCATAATTTAAACCAGTTTTGCTTCTATGATGGCGATTAACGAATTTAAACTGTAAATTTTGTTTTGGTATTTTATTTTAAGATAATATAGAAAAAAATTATTGTGAACAAAAAAAATTAACCAGTTCATAAAGTTATCAACTTAGATAATATCGGGATAATTATTTGTTTTATTTATAAATGCACTGAGGAAAAAGCTGTTAAGAAATTAATTTGCATCAATAATTATAGTAAAATAATGATAACATACAGATTGCCCTTTAACCTCATAAAACCCTATGAAAATTCTAAAATTCTTATCGAAATATCCTTCTCAAGTTCCAATACAACTTATTGTCTGAAACATTTTCGTATTTTTTTTTTCATTCTATTTTAAAAAATTTCAAAAAGAAAAGCTTGTTAGTTGGATTCCCATTTAAAAAATGGGAATCCGCATATTTCTGTATATTTGATCAAAAGATTTTGTAATTACAATAAATCAAATAATTTTTTTTTGATATTGATAATTTCAATTAATATTAATAAATCAAATGAAAATTGATTGATTTATTGAATTAAATGGATCATGTGATTATTCAAACTAATTATGTTCCTTATAAAAGTTAGGTAATTATTGTAACAAGTTTAACAGGTAGTCAATTAATTAACATTTTATTATAATAATAATTTTATTACTTAGTGATAAACATTTTTTTAGACAGTACAATAAATAAATTTTCTATATTTGTTTAAAGAACTTTTCACGTGACATATTCTTTACATAGTTTTCAACAGAAGTATAATCGTTTCTAATCTAAATCATCATCATTAATATTTCAAATAAAACCAAAAAAAAAAAAAAACTATTTAAAATAAGTTTCTATTAAAAAAAAAAAAAAAAACATTTTTAAAAACAAGCTTTTTATAGTAAAACTAATTTTCTACAACTTTACTTCTTATGTATTATTCGATTTTTTCAATATTAAGAAAGATATTACAAATTTTGTGTTTTCTTCTATCTTTATGCCCTCCTTTTCCCGTTGACGTATGCCATTTATTAATAAATTGACCTTGAAAATACTAAAATGATATCAGATACAACATTTCATTTTGATCAGACTTAAATTGTGACTAGAGATATTATATGTATTCTAAGGAAATTCGCTAAGTTGACGCAGCTCCTGATCAATTTAGTTTACAAAGTTTGTAGAGAATCGAACACACAAAATCGCATTAAGATCCATCTTACTGCACAAAAAATCGATAGTTTTAAGCCGTTTTTAGTGCTTTATTCCCTCGCCTATTTGCATAAAATCGTACACAACTTAATTTGCATAAAATGTACATATTACAACAATAATGAGAGTGACAACAAATAAAACGTCACATTCATTGTCAAGTTTACCTTAATAATTTAACTTGTAAAGTCTTTGTCCTCAATAATAAGTGCCAGTACACACATTTATTTATTTAAAGTACTTACGATATACTCATTAATTTAATTAATAAATTATTAATTTTATATTTACAATATATGCATGTAGTCAGTCAGTCATTAAAGATCATATGGTTAATATTGCAAAACAATTTTATATATTGTAAAATAATTAATAAAAGTACAACAATAAACAAAACCGAATATTATATTAAGGACATTCATCATGCTAGGATATAGTATATTCATAAAATTCTACAAAATCTAATATAGTATATTCATAAAATTCTACAAAATCTAATATAGTATATTCATAAAATTCTACAAAATCTAATATAGTATATTCATAAAATTCTACAAAATCTAATATAGTATATTCATAAAATTCTACAAAATCTAATATAGTATATTCATAAAATTCTACAAAATCTAATATAGTATATTCATAAAATTCTACAAAATCTAATATAGTATATTCATAAAATTCTACAAAATCTAATATAGTATATTCATAAAATTCTACAAAATATAATATAGTATATTCATAATATTCTACAAACTCCACAGATAGATAGATTTTAGAGGCTGTCCTGGACGGCTGTCCTACACTTCGACCATAAGGTCCATTGTGTTGCCTAAGGATATGATGATGTAAGTGGAGTGGAAGGAATTTTTTGTGTATAGACTAAGAATTGGTGGGATATGCGGCTGCAGCCGACTATGATAGGAACTATGCCGATATTCATCTGGAGTTCGTGAAGGAAATTGCAAAAAACTTTCTCAAGCATAGCCGGTTACTTCGTTCTTGTCCATATGCCGACAGTTTAGTCAATTAACCACCCCCTTTTGTTTTCTTAATAATTGACGATGTCGGGATTCGAACCCATAAACTCCCAGTTTCCCATGTATGCATACTGCGTAGACATAACGCCTGAGACCGCTCGGCTACTTGGGCTGGTGGGATCAACCATTCTAAACGTACTATTAGTCTCGAAGTTGAAATTGAGATCTGAATGAAGCGATTGAAATCTTTCAGTATTTCGTCACAAAAGAATGTTCGACCAACCACCAGTGTAGCGAACGAATAGATGTTTTCACTTCAATATTCAAGAATGACATTATTGAGAACTGACCTGAGGGCGAAAAAAAAATATGGCTAACTTTTGAGTGCAACTAAAGAGTAATCTAGTTTTTCTTATGTCAAATAACTAAAAGTGATTTTTTTTTCAGCCAACAGACGTCAAGTCCAAAGTGCACTGACAGGTGTCAGTGCCAAAGTGGGGTCAGTTATCAATATCAGTTTGTACGATACAGGATGTCATACGTATCACGTGCACATCATATATTTTTGATCCATCCATGTGTTCTGGCTATGTAAGTTATAGTTGGTGCCAATAAAAAAATTAATTACTATTATAGCATTCTTTGACTCTAAACTAGCGTCTGTTAATCTATTGTTAGTATGGTTGCCTCTCGGTTATATTATACCAACGGAAGCGGACTTGAGTTTACTTAATTTGACATTTAAGTAATATGTCTGTACATTGATAACATTTTTTGACATCACCATCATAGATATTTCATTTCAAGCATTTGATGTCAAAGAATGACATCAACGTTCAAATAAACCAGAACAGTCAAGCTGCTCTAAAAGCCGTGTCTGGAACTGAGGTCACCTCAGGGGTAGTCAAGAATTTTCTGGAGGAACTGCTAGAGCTAGCGAAACGGAACAATGTTAAGTTGATCTGGGTACCGGATCACAGTGGTTTCGAAGGAAACGATAAAGCAGATACCTTAGCACAGAAGGAAGTCGGAATACCCTGCATTGCGGCTAAGAACCTATTATAGGAATTTCAAAGACTGCGTGTGAACAGGTGATCAACGTATAGATGAACTTTCGTTGGTATAATATAACCGAAAGGCCACCATACTAACAATAGGGAATTAGCATGAAATTTTTTTTTCACATTTATTTTCAGAATATGAAAATACTGTTAATACTGTAAAAATATTTTAAAACGAAATTAAAATTCGACAAATATCAAGGAAGCTATAAGCTTTTAAAGATTATTATCTGTCTCTTTCTCGCAAAAATACTAAAAACGGAGTTTTACGTATATTTTAAATGGTGAAAGTGTAATATGACGTCACATAACATATCAAGAGGGCTATCACCCTCTTTGTCTAATCGGGAATTTCAATTATTCATATCTCGCTTTGATTTAAAGTTATTTAAAAAGTAATTTTACATTGATATTTGTCAAGTAAACATGCTTCAATTCAAGTGAAAAAAAATTTTCATGCATATTCCCTATTGATAGATAGACATGAGTTAACAAAAAAAAAAAAAACAATTTAAAATTATGTAAATAGTAAATAAACAAATTAATAGTAGAGATAGCATCTCTTAGAGTCTGAGAGCATTGGTCTAGAATGCCAGAGGTTATGGGTTCGATTCCCATCCCAGACGTGTATGATTTAGTATATCAAGCATTTGATGTCACAGAATGTCATGAATGGAATTAGCACAGATTGTCGATAACCAAAAATGATTGGGAGACCGGATTGATGGATAAAATTGTATAAATAATTGAAGAACAATACAAATAATAATAATTTTATCATTAAATCCGCCTTTGATATCTATCTGTATAGTTGCTTTTGTTTTGTATTTTAAATTTTTTATAAAGGATGGCGCATAAGTAACGTCATGATTTATTTAATGAATGCGTATTTGTGCATCATTTGGATTTAACTCGTCAACCAATTGAATCTTATATAGGAAAAGGAAGGTGTAACATATATAAAATTCTTTGCAAAGATCGCCTAAACATCACCAACTGAGCTGAGAACGTTGCCTAGTGGAAATTTCGGGGCTTTCCCTCAACACATGCTTGCACCCGCGCAATGTTCATATCATTTCGAACTGCACGAGGTCTTCCAGCACGCGGAAGACCCCAGACAGCCCCATGTTGCCGAAAACGCTGAACCAATCGGTAAAATGGTCGGAACATGAAAGAAATTTCGATATGATCTTTGTGTCTGAATAATCGAATGCTGATTTTCAAAAAAAAATTGAACAATTTTGGTTCTTTGTTCTGTGAAGAGTCTTTCCATCATAAATTTCTCAAGTTTTTCAAAGTTAATTCTGAAAAAAAAAAAACATACGTAAACAAAAAATTTATTCACTAATTAAATCATAACGTTACTTATGCGCCACCCTGTATGTTGATAAATAAACAATTCACAATTTTAAAAGTTGAATGTCCTTCACTTGTATTAATCATCTAAATTAATTCTACAACTAATATGGCACACTGCCAAATTTTGTTGTTTTGTATTATTTTTAAAGAAAGCTTTAAAAATATTCTTTGTTTAGTTTTGGGACATGCATGAAACAGCTGATTTTACCTCTATACATACAGAATAGAGAGGTATTTCGTGAAAACGTCTTGAACACGATCCATTGTGACGTTTGGACTATCGATGACCGCTGTATGTCCCATGGACCAGCTACGTAATTGCTTAGTGCCGTTTTTTCATTTCCTTTTCGATGCTACCGTAGCTATCGCATTCGTTCGGCACTGAACTTTAACGCTCGTTGGATTCCTTGCGACCCGAACTATTTTTCTTTGATATGTATTTTCTATAATTTCGAACATATTGAATTGCGAGACCAAATCTTCTTAGATTAATTTGATTTACTTGTTCCATTTCTGGCATTAATCACAAATATTTGTTAAACTATGTATACGGAGGTCAGATGAGTGTTTCTCGTCATATTTTTTTTTTCTCTCCATATAAATTTTAATACGGATATTAATAATGTGCAATTATTTCAAAATTTATGTTTTTGTAATGGAACTTATCCAAAAATGTTCTTTTTAATTTTTTACCCAAAAATTGATTCTTTGTCTTCTTTGTATACCATAAACACTGAAACTGAGATGAAATGAACATTGGTCATGTTCAGAACAACTAAGTAGTCCTAAGTAAACCCCCAAAGCTTTCACATAGGGGAATCCCAAGAATCCCACAAAGGTAAACCAGTTTTTACCGGTGACTTCATGCAATTCAGGTTGGTTCAATTTTATTGACCGGGAGTGTACGTCCGTGGATTATGACGAGTTTTTGCTTAGTAAGTGATGCCAGATGGGGGATTTTACCCCAAAATTTACGTAAATATAATAAAGCCTAATAGAAAATCTAAGTGATTTATTCTTGAGATTGTCCGTAATTTTTAATTTTTATATTCAAGTCGAATATAACGAATCACAATCAAAAATGTTTATTTATAATCGATACAGGATGTCATACATTATTTCGTACACACATTTTAAAGATTTTTGGAGGTTTTTGTCCTAGTATCAGCTGTGAAACGTATACTCTCTTCCTCCATATCTCTTTACGTGAATTTATTTCGAGGGAACGAGTTGTTATTCCATGTTGTTATTTTTGGAATAGAATACTTAGAAATACCGGCACGCGAAATAAATATACAAAAAATTAAAACATGCATTAAAAGTGTGATTTTCGTTGTTAGTAAATGATTAAATTAAATTTATCATGTTGTTTTTTTCTCTACATGTTTAATATCCAAACACAATAGGTATGAAAATGTAAACAAATATGTTGTTTTTTTTTTACGTTTACTTTAATGTTTACATAACTAAAAATATTTGTGTTTACCTTCTCATATTATTAAACGAGTCAAAATTGTCCTTGAATTCTTGATACATTTATTATGACACAAAAATATGTTTTGTTAAGGAAAAAATATTAATGAAACAATGTTTTAATAAATACTAGCATTACCGTCGCGGCTTCGTCCGCAAAAATTTTGTAACGCCCTTATAACCAAGTAACATAATATTTTCTCTCAAGTCAAGTTGCGTTTAATTTTTGAAATACTATTGTTGTATGCACTGCCATCTATTGACAAAATTTTTGAAGTACTCGTGTTGTGTATAACGTATTTGTTGTATGCATCGCTATCTATGGATAGCATATTTAACACATTGGTTGCTTACTGCCATCTATCGAAAGGCGGAGGACTTTGTTTTATAATATAACACCTCCAACAAATATCATTATATTTTAGCCAATGTATACAAAAACTTGACAAATTATATACTAAAACCTTCCTCGAGATCCACTCTATCCATTGGTGAAAACAGCATGAAAATCGGTGCAGTAGTTTTTGAGTAAATCGCAAACAGACAGACAGGCGCGGCTGGGGGACTTTATTTTATACTATGTAAGGATAAAAAACTATAACTTATACCCGCGGCTTCACTATTCACGCATTGAATTGTTATATCTACTGCTTCTATTAGTTTAAGACTAAAAACCTCAATGTAATGTCCCATCGCTTCTAATACTTCAAACACTTACTCGAAATCTATCAACTTTCTATTTCAGATAATATTTGTATAACTAATTCTATCTCTCGTCGCCAAATCAAATACAAATCAGTATTTAAGTCTAATCATAAACTTTTAAATAAAAATGTTCATCAAAATCGATCCAATAGTTTTTGTGTGATGCAACAAACCAACAGATTGCTCGAACAAACAAACAGATAAACATACATTTGCAATTTTTATAATAGTAGAGAAGACTGGATAAAATTGGCCTCAATTGGCTTACAATTGGATGCATGCTCAATTATTGTAAATAACTTTCTTAAAAAGGTGATACAAATTCTTGATCGTTGGCGGTTTGCTCGCCGGTAACTTCGATCGATGGTCCAATCTTATATGCCCTTCAAATTCGTCGGTTCCATCTGTCCCTACTTTATAAAAGATTCACACACGTGATTTACACTATAAAGTACGATAGGAATCAGACTGAAGGGCAACTCGCGTACAAAACTTTTTGATCAATTTGAAGATGTTTAAAAAGTACTATTAGGTAAAAATGAGTTCTAATTTAAATTTAATCTCAAATTCCTTGGCCTATTGACGCTATAAAAACAACAACAACCAAAACATTTAAATTGAAAGAAACTATTTCATTTAATAACGAGATTCTTTATCTGAAATTATTTTTCAATAATTAAAGTAAGATCTACGGCATTGAGTATGTCGTAAAATCAATGAGAGAGGTCTTCGGATTAAGATCAAATTAATTGCTTACAACAAACATTACTGAAAATTTTCCCATATTAAGAGAGATATTCCAAATTTTATGTTCCCACTCCCACCCGCTAAAAGTCCCCTTTCCATTTGGCCGATTTTACCCATTAACGAACATGTTGGTGATACGAGAGGTGCATGCCAATTTTTCCACAGTGTTATTGTGATTAAAACTTCAATTCTTTACATCGGCATGCAATTTGAAAACACGGAAGTTCCCTTTAATTTTTTCATTTTTTCGTAACCCTTTGAGCCCTTTCGGCCGCTGCGGATTGCATGCCATCAATTATTAGAGCTTCCATTTGTTTTTACTAAGTAGGATTAATCAATAATTAATAAAACTTTAATCGATGGACATTTTAAGAAGTTTTGCCGAAATCATTTCATCGGTACAACCCCAAATACAGTCGAATCAACCGACAACAGTTAACCGTATACTTTGTGAACCTCAAGATTCATTGAACTAAATCAGTGAGTTGAACTAAAAGTCCCAACCCTATTTCCAACATGTACTAGGAAGAATCGATGGATATTTAAAGAAATGCCATCGACCAGAAATGTTACTCATTCGCATACGTCGAGAAACTCGCTAATAACTGACTGTAAAGAAAAAATTGTGCTCACCGATATATTCATACTGACAACAGGATAGAGTCCCCTCCCGCTTTTAAATTAATTGAAAGTTGATTCTAAAGGACAAAGTATTGAATAGATTTTTAAGTACTCCCGACTATTGTGAGTGTAATAAATCTCAAGTACCATGTGATTAAAATCGAAAAAAAATAACAAAAATTATTATGAATGGAGTTAATTTGAGGAATTAAATCAACAAATTGATTATTCATGTGATGGATGAATTGCTGATTAGAAATGGAGTGAATAACAGATATGAGGATATCAATTGGTTATCAATTGTTAATTGTTTCATCGATTAATTAAATACGAAAGTAAATACTTTCTTTATCGAAAGATGCCATCAATTAATTTGGTTGTCACAAAACACGTCCAAAACGAATTCCCATTCGGTTTTCGAAAAAATATTTCAAACAAAAGTTGTTCCTGATAAAAACACTAACAACTTTGATACTATACATTTTGTTCAAAAACCTGATGAATTCGGTACAAATCGCGACTGTAAAAGTTGGATATCCATGTTTTGGGGTAATTGGATTTTGAGTAATTTAGGAGATGTTTACTTAATTTCCACTGCTTAAATTTCTCTCTAGACTAGCAGTGGCAGATATAGATTGACCGCTGCCCAGGACGGCAAATATTGAGCAGTGGCAAATTTGTATCGCTTACCCTAGATATAACCGTTATACGGATGGTCAAAAATATAATATATTATTTGAAAACGTACACTACATTTCATAAAAATTGAACCAGTTGAAACATGCTAAGTATATTGTGCCACTGTATATTGTGTACGCCACTGTATATTGTGAAGGTCATTAAAAATGTTCCACTTACACAAAAAACAACAACAATTTTTGTAAAAATTAACACAAATTAATGAATAATTTACTTAAATTATATAAAAATATTCCATTAAATTACTAATAATTTTTACCTAATTATACGCAAAACGTTGTTTAAATAAATATTTTTACAAGTTTGTTAGAAATTTGTTTTAAAATTTTGACCAAATTTTTATACCCTGTGAATATCGATTAAACAGAAAGTATTTTGATATTGATATATTATTAACATTGCAGAAACCAGTCCAAGTAGCCGAGCGGTCTAAGGCGTTATGTCTGCGCAGTATGCATACGTGGAAACTGGGAGGTTATGGGTTCGAATCCCGACATCGGCTGTTTGTCAAAAAAAACGGGGCGGATATTTGACTAAACTGTCGGCGTATGGACAAGAACGAAGTAACCGGCTATGCTTGAGAAAGTTTTCTGCAGTTTCCTTCACGAACTCCAGATGAATATCGGCATAGTTCCTATCAGAGTCGGCTGCAGCCGCATTCCTACCAATAGGGAATATGCATGAAAATTTTTTTTCACTTAAATTGAAGCATGTTTACTTGACAAATATCAAGGAAAAATTACTTTTTAAATAACTTTAAAAATATGCGAAATATGAATGATTGAAATTCCCGATTAGACAAAGAGGGTGACAGCCCTCTTGATATGTTATGTGACGTCATATTACACTTTCACCATTTAAAATACACGTAAAACTCCGTTTTTAGTATTTTTGCAAGAAAGAGACAGATAATAATCTTTAAAAGCTTATAGCTTCCTTGATATTTGTCGGATTTTAATTTCGTTTTTAAATATTATTACATTATTAACAGTATTTTCATATTCTGAAAATAAATGTGAAAAAAAATTTTCATGCATATTCCCTATTCCGAGTTTACTCACAAATTACTGATGTTTTTAAAATATACTACAATAATTTCAATTATTGCTGATTGAAATAATTAAGAATTAATTCGAATGTTCGATACGTTCACTCATTGTTTTTAAATTCAATTAAATGAAAATGTATAATTCAAAGAATATTTGCAAACAATATTTCACACAGTGTTTAATTTATTAACATAGTTGTTACAAGTTTAAATATAAACAAATTATATGTTCGCATAAGGTTCCGTATATGTTAAAAATTTGTTTTTGAATCAGTGATAACATTTTCAAATGATTGATAAGCATTTTCGAATGTTTGAGGAAACATAATTATTATGCAATTGAACTTACGCCAAATATCAAAGATTAAAAGCTTTATCTAAAGTACAGTGGTCTTAGACATTGAATTATTTAATCAATTTTAATAAGACGAATCATGTTTTTCCTTTAACGATAATGAATTGATAATTTTATTCAGCTACAAAAGCTGTTTTATTAGTTTTTTTTTTTTACAGAAATATCTAAAATAGTTTTGAGACCTTTTTTTTTGTATATCTCAAATATCAAAGAAATGAAACAGCACTTCTTTTTTTATTATCTCTATAAAAGTATAAAACAAGGAAATGTATGTAAAAAAAAAACTTATCACTGAGCTACTGATAGTGATAACATAAACAATATTTATACAGGGTGTTTCCAAAAAAAGTACAAGACAGTAATTCATGTTTTTGAATAAATTTTATGAAAAAAAAGTTCCTATAGACAGTGGCAATCTTTGTCGAAGGAGATAGATTATATCCTGGGGAAGGGTATAGGCTATCTTATGTCTCAAAAAATAATCTTGAAGGGGGTGAATAGGTGGGCAAAAAAATACATACAGCCGAACATAGAATCTCCTCATTTTTTTGCAGTCGTATAAATTTTTTGTTGATTTTATCATTTATATATATATATATATATATATATTTATTTATTTTATCATATATATATATATATACTACCTTTGGAAAACTACCCTTTGGAGTACCTACCCTTTGGAAAAAATGTGAAAAAAATTTTAATTCTCGATTTTAATAATAATCATTTTCTAGGCTAATTTTGACCCAAACAGTACGAAAATCAGGTTCATTTTAACGTCCGACCAACACATTTCAAAATTTTACCTTCTGAATTCATACAGTTTGGAATTTTAGCACAATGGGTCCTGATACCTTGAAAACCGTTAATCGTATCATATTTTAACCAACGCCATCGTTTTCGCTAAGTCCAAATTAGCTTAAAACCAAGTTTTCATCTAAATCGGCGACAAAAAAATTTTCTCTAATTTTAGCGATTTTATTAAGGGGTACCCCTTGGAAAAAATGTGAAAAAAATGAAAAAATTTGTTGTTCTCGATTTTAATAATAATCATTTTCTAGGGTAACTTTAACCCAAACAGCACGAAAATCTGGTTTATTTTAACGTCCAACCCATACTTTTTAAAATATTCGCTTCTGAATTCATACAGTTTGGAATTTTAACACTATGGGTCTGATATCTTGAAAACCGTTAATCGTATCGTATTTTAACCATTACCATCGTTTTCGCTAGATCAAAATTAGCTTAAAACCAAGTTTTTATCTAAATCGGCTACATAAAATTTTTCCCATATACTGGCGATTCAAACAATTAACTCAGTTAGTTGTTACAGTAGTTGTTTATTATCACATAATTACCATTAAAATAAAAAGACATACAAATTGATAACAAATAAAAATTTAAACCCCCCTCTCCAAAAATAAAAATAATAATTAATATATTTCAAATATATTATTTTATTATTAACAAAACAACCAATTTCAAAAAGAAATACACGGGGGAACTTGACGCAAGCTTGACAAGTGAATAAATGCCGGCATTTATTATGTATCAATAAAGAAAGGCATTTTGTTTATTTATTATATAAATAACTACTATATATATATATATATATATTAAATGGGAGTTATGAGTTATAGTAAACACTACATACATTTCAATTGAGATAATCAAGAAACACGCGCGCATTTTACAACACACGCGAGACATTTAATAATGCAAGTACTTAACTAACACAACATTAACATACATTTAAATAGTTTTTAATCAACAACAAACAAAACGCATTTTAATAATACATATATTAATTATTATATACAAAACAAAAAAGGCATTTTAAATGTATATATTTAATTTAATTAAAACAATTTAAAAAAATATATATTAATTTAATTTTGAAACAGTGAAAACAACAATAAATAAATGGATGTTTTTTTTTATAATCGTTCGAAAACGACTAAATTGTTTATTGTGATTATTTTCTGATTGTGTTTTTGTGATTCGGGATAGTGTTTAAGCTCTAATTATGATTCCTGAGTAAGTATTGATCAATTTTCTTTGTTTATTCTTATATCCGGTATATATAATATATACACCGGGTTTATATTAAGTTTAGTTCCGTTTTTGTAACGATTGAAAATATTGATCACAGAAAATAATGTTTGGTACAGCTGTTCATAAAATGATCTAAATAGTCCATTTCCATAATATGCCTGTCAAAATGATAACTCAAAAACGAAAAACGATAGGGAGCTGAAATTTGTGTGTTCTAGAGCTAAAACGTAAGGTCAAGTTCGTGAATTGGCAAAATTGGACCATAGGCAAAATTGCCCAACTGTAAAGAAAAAAAACCGCAAGAGATAGAAGTAAAATTTAAAAACTAAAATGTTCCTTTTTTAAAAATAAACAACTTTTGAATAAGAAACTTTACGTCATAAATTCAATATATACCGAGTATTTAAGTAATTAACTCAGTTAGTTGTTATTTTCACTTATTTTATTAAATTTGTTAATAGTCCCGTCAAATAGTACCTACACTTGGACACTAAAGTTGATGCATTTTTTTTTATTTCTTTATAACTGATTTGTGCCATTTTCATTCGATTTTCGAAAAAACTTTTCGAATAAAAGTTGTTACCATATTTCTAATGAACAACTTTTATTCGAAGCATTTTTTTCAAAAACCGAATCAATAAGGCACAAATCAATTATAAAATTTAAAAAAATGTAAGATCCATAGTACCTCTTAAAAATAAACGTGGCGATTTTCCAACGGAATTATATTCGTTTGGCGCCCTATGGCAAACATGGCAAAAAGTCCTAAGCAAAATCACACGTGCAAAGAAAGTTATTGACGCTCAAAGGTCCCAAAAATTAGTTGTTCTCAAATATCTCGTAGTCGACCCTGTGATGCGATGACGATATTGTCCCTTTGAAGCGTGATATTATCGGTGGCGAGGTACCGACTTCAAAAATATAGTAAATAGGTAGATAATTAATTTGTACATAATAAGCATCTGGTTATTGTTTGTATTTATTATTAATTGTGAATTATTTTCAACTTTTCAAGTTCTTTTTGTTTTTAAGTCGGTACACATTTTTTTTTTAAACTTTTTAATTTTTATTTCGGATATTTTAGTGTCCTTGATGGCCTTAAAGCGATGATTGGTATCCATTAATAATTAACAAAAATAAAACATACAAACATACTAGAAAAACAGAGAATCTTTCTTTTTTTGTTTGAAATCGGTTAAATCTTCTTGACTCTGTATATAGAGGTGTATATAGAGGTATGTATATTGTAGAGGTTGTCTAATAGGGTCAGTATTTCAGTGTTGCAGCAGTAACTGGTTCTATTTTCATATTGTTTCAAATATAAAATTGATTCCGTGCTCGACACGTGTCGACGTACAAACTAAAAAATTTCAGCATAAAGCCAAACCTTCACACTCTTACAACTACATATTTAAATATTCTTTTGCTGTTTGATTCCGTTATCTACCAATAAAAGCATGTATTTTTATTTTATTTCGAAGTCTACTCAAGGACGTTCATACATGAGACTTGATATTAGATAAAACTTTTAATCTGTGACATTTGGCAAGTTGTGTTGAATCACATCATTATTATATGTTTCGGGTTGGACATGCAAGGATCGTGGGAACATCAATTATCACAGACCCCGATTATTGGAATGGGCACAGATATGCTTCTCAAAATATACTCCTTCTCAAAACCTTTCACTGTAGTCTGTGATAGAGCCATATGGACGGAAGGAGAACCACCCTATCTCAAGAAAGGAATCAACTGGTATACAAACGGATCCAACACTGAAGAAGGGGCCAGGTGGGAATCTACGGTGAGAGACTTCAAGTAAACATAAGTCTCAACTTAAATATGCCACAGTCTTTCAAGCAGAAGACATACTGGCTTGCGTCCGTACCAGAACGTATATATTATATCGGGCAGTCAAGCTGCTTTAAAAGCCTTGTCTGGAACGGAGATCACCTCAATGGTAGTCAAGGATTATCTAGACAAACTGCTGGAGCTAGCAAAACGGAACAATGTTAAATTGATCTGGGTGCCGGGTGGTTTCAAAGAAAACGAAAAAGCAGATGCAAAAATGGGAGTCGGAATACCGTTCATAGGCCCAGAGCCTATTTTAGGAATTCCAAGGACTGCATGTTGATCACTAGAAAAAAGTATCGCGGCAAGAGCTCGGGAAAGTACTACTGCTCCAGAGTGCAACCAAGAGGCTATTTCTCGCTGCACTGAAGCTGAACAGGATGCAACTGTGGAGGGTTACCGGATTCATTACCGGGCATTATACCCTGCGGAAGCATCGGCACACAATGGGACTCCATAACGGGTCCATTATGTGCAGAATGTGTGGCGAGGAGGAAGAGCCACATTATCTTTGACTGCGAACCTCTAGGTATGAATATAAGAACCTTCAGGAAGACCTTATACGCAAGCTCCTGTCGGACTGAAGTAGAAGGGGGAGCACAATGGACCACAAGTTCAAAGTGCAATACTTTTTAGGCCCCAAGATGTATCTATCTATCTAAGAAAAAAGAAGACAATGTACTTAATATGTGATAAGTCATAAAAAATGTATTTATTGTTGAATCTTTATGAATCTTGTTGAATCTTTATGAATCTTGTTGAATCTGTAGCGGTATCGCTTCTTCATTATTAAAAATATTATTTTAATATTGTTTATCATTTTTATCTGTTGCTTAACAACTATAACTTCCTTCTATTATCACGGTTGCTTTGAATGTTAACAACTTTGATAATTTACATAAAAATATATATAATATGTCATAAATCAATTTAATAAAGATCAATTATATCTGTCATTCATATTTATTATTTATTTATGACATATTATATATATTTTTATGTAAATTATCAAAGTTGTTAACATTCAAAGCAACCGTGATAATAGAAGGAAGTTATAGTTGTTAAGCAACAGATAAAAATGATAAACAATATTAAAATAATATTTTTAATAATGAAGAAGCGATACCGCTACAAATCTTTATGAATCTTGTTGAATCTTTATGAAGAAATTTATTATTACGTTTAAATAAATCAACCACAAAATATAATATTATTAATATTTATAAATTAATTATGTTTTATTATAATCTTCACTATACCAGAAAACAAAAAGGATGCCATATTGGACGAGGCCTATGACAGTATCCAACCTAAATGCGCCACTGGATTTTGTAGTATTTAATGAATGTACTATACCAAGCACATAAACTTTCTTTAAAAAAATATAAATTTACATATTAAAGTTAACAACGTTTTGTTGACATGTTTTTCTCATGACTACAAAGCAGTCTGGTTTGATAAAATCCTTTGTTATCTCTCAAATACACAAACTGATAAGTTTTTATATTTCCGTTTATGTGTTTCACCACCGCAAACAATGCAACAACAACAACAAAAAAAAAACACGTAAACATGACCTTTCAACCACGCCAGAAACAATCGGTTGGCTGTTAGTGGTGTTAACATGGTTTACGATTAAAATTTACCAAAATAAGTAACCAAATAAAATTCGTTACACATTTAAGTAGCGTCAACTTTTCTAAAAATAAATACAGATTAAATTTTATAAAGATTATTAAAATAATCAAAGAGAACTCTAGGTTTTTTTGAAATTATATTTCAAATTTTGCCCCTATTCTTTAAAACATTTGTTTGTATTTTATAAATACGTATTTCGACTACAATGTAGTCATCATCAGTATGAATTAGCTAATCGTAACTATCTCTGGGATACCTCTCTGGGCACCAAATTAGCAACAAGCAACATATCTCTGAATCCATATCCCAACCTAATTCATACTGATGATGACTACATTGTAGTCGAAATACGTATTTATAAAATACAAACAAATGTTCTAGGAATAGGGGCAAAATTTGAAATATAATTAAATTTTATGTCAATCGAATTAAAAATAAACATTTTCTAATAATAAATTCCGAAGTTTCAGAATTTTTGACCGTTTAGAACACGAAAAAATTAATAAACAAAGTTATCATTCTCTCTCACTCTCTCTCATTAGAAGCATGAAGCAACTTCATGTCCGTCCAACTATTATCTGTTGTATTAAAAAAAATACTCGACAGAATTTTAAAAAAAAAACTAGGAGAGTAAAGCTAAATATTTCTTAAATAAATTTTTTTTTTTAAATCGCGTTTTACCGTTTTGTTTTCGAAATATAATAGTTTAAAATTTTGTTTTCCTTCAAAATTACATTAATTTGTGTACACTCCCGTTCAATAAAATTGAACAGACCTAAAATGTTAATTTTCTAATTAATTTCATAAAACTCCTCACTTTTGTAACTCTCTGTATAATGATTCAGTTATAAACAAAGATAAGTAGTATATATTTTAAGTGTGAAAAAAGAAATGGAAGTATAGTAAAAAACATTTACTACAAGAATAATAAAAATTGTGGAAGACTGTTACGATTCAGATCTGTTCAATTTTATTGAACGGGAGTGTATGTGTGTATATGTATTTGTTCTATAATAAAAGCAAACCGGTTTTTTGTACTGATTATACAAGACAGTGCGTGCTGGAACTCCCTTAATGAGTAGAATCATCACCTTGAAATCCAATATCTTGCCATTATTTTTACTAATACGATTCGCTTATTCTCCGTATGGTCTCAGAGCACTCAGATCGTAGTACATTTGTTTGTAGCCCCAAATTAAAAACGGACACATAATCCGAATGAGAACCGAAAACAATTAATTGGAGTTAACTGCACTCTCTAGGGGTCACAATTTTTTAGTCGAATCAAAATGAAATTTTATATCTGGAATGATTTTGGTATTTGAAAGCCGAAGTTCGTTAATGAGTCGAATCAGGTCAACAGGAAAGAGGGGTTTAGAGAAAGAAAAAAACTCAAAATATCGAATATCTCTATTTATATTAGAAAAATCGAAAAATGTATTCGTAGTAAAGTTGTAGAAAATCAACTTGACTATAATTCAAGACCTGATCATTTTTCTAAAACTCATCACAGATATTAAGGACTCTTGGACTTAATTAAAATTAATATTCTATTGTCTGATTTTGCTCATTTACCAACTTAGCCTTTCAAAGACCCAAAGCACCTAATTGATTTACAAAATCAATATTTATTCAAATTTTAATGAATTCCATAATTTATCAATTATGTGATCAAATAGACAAATAGTGAAAAGAATGAATAGTTTTTTTTTTTGAGAAAAAAAAGCCATAAATTATTAACAAAGTAGTAGCTGGTTTGTTAAAACATGTGACTCACATGTTTTGCATTAATTATTCCATATTGTTGTTCATAAACCGTGTGTGTAGGAAACCTTTTCCAATAGATAATGAATGTTAAATATTATTTATTACTGACTGGCCGTGTGGTTACTGTATGAAGTCAGTCAGTACATATGTAATGAGAGTGGGTTAAATATATTCATTAAATTCTTAACTTTAGTATGTGCATCACAAATCCCCACTCTTAAATGACAAACAAACAACCATACGCATACAGTAAACCTGTCCTATACACTATCCAGATGTTTGTATGTATGTGTTTTGTATAGTTTTATAGTTAATATTTTATTTATTTATTAAACATTGATTCTCTATTAGAAATACTTTTGAAAACGGTCTCTATTTACGTCTTCATAATGACTCTACTTTTACAAGAGTAAATAGAGATCACCCCATGCTTTTGTTTTCATTAAAGTTAATTTCGGCGTCAATCTCTTTATTTTATTTTTCTATTTTAAATTATTTAGCATTTTTTGTTTATATTCCAATAAAAGCATATTTTTTTAGTTTTTTTTAAACTCTAAATTTTATTCTTGCTTTACAAGGCCCCCAGCTCACAGTGTCTACATTGTAAGCATATAAAATTGTTTACTTGAGAATATAATATTGTTTACTTGAGATAATATTTTATCGGTTGCTGTCTACCTATATTGAATAATAATGACATTTTTACCATTGTATTAGAAATTATGTTGAATAATTTATAAGAATTTTGTTTTTTATTAATATTATTATTACTTGTTGTTTGGCATTTAAAATGTTTTATTTGTTTTTTTTTTCTATTATTTATTTATTATCTGTTAAAATACCACGTGATATCATTCTAATACTTTTACACACATTTTTACACAACAAGTTTATTTACACCAAGATCTGGGTACAACATTCAATATGCTAATTTTTATGTTTTTATTCAAAATGGAAAGGTAATCACTTCGTCATGTGATATACCACGATAAAACTAACAGGAAATTCGTTAAAATTATTTTTTTTATTTGGATATTCAAAATAATAAAAATTATATTTATGACAATTTTCTTTATTTTCATGAAGTTTAGGCAATTCTTTTACATATTTGTATTATAATTTGTATGTACAATTTACTAATAAGGCAAGTTTAATTTCAAATAAAGATTTTGTTTTAAATTGTTTCTATGGAAATGAAGAATTCAATACTTTGGCAGGCATACAATTATTAAGTTTTTTTTATATCTATTTGTTAATTTTAATATAATTATTCGAATTAATTTTATATCGGTACAAAAATTGTATTTATGACAATTAAATTATTTTCATGAAGTTTAGGCAATTATTTTACACATTTGTATTATAATTTGTATGTACAACACTATTAAGGCAAGTTTAATTTCAAATAAAGATTTTTTTTTAATTGTTTCTATGGAAATGAACAATTCAGTACTTTGGCAGGCATAAAATTATTAAGTTTTTTATATCTATTTGTTTTATGACTTTTTAATTATTTTCATGCAATCGATTAATCATGCTGGCATCATTTTAGAGTAAAAGTTTTTATTTTTTTTTATGACAATACCAAAATTCTCGCAGGATCACATATTAAGAAAGATTTTTAGAAACATTTGTCTGTTACTAATCGAATTGAATTGAGGTCACTCTAAACTTGGACTAATCTTTGAGCATGCTACGATTAAACTACACGATTTTGGGTATTAATAATACTTATTTTTTATTACAGAGATTCAACGCAACCATGTATGATACCGAAAAAGAAAAGTTACGTCAATTTAGAGAATCAGGATGCAAAACCAATACGTGGTTCATCGTTTCGCCAAGTGATTGCAGCATTTATTGCAAATATTGGTACAATCAATACGGGTTTAGTTTTTGGATTCTCAGCTGTGGCAATACCACAATTGGAAGCTAAAGATAGTATCATTCCAATTGATGAATATCAAGCTAGTTGGATTGGTAAGTTCTATGATTTTTTTTTCCCCAAATTGCAAATCAGGTCGGATCATGCATCCCACAAACACTGCGACCATGGGTCTCTTATACTACACCTAAATTCTTCATTCTCCATTGCAGTCTGCATAATGGTTCGTCGTTGAAGATTCCCATGCGCTTTAAATCCACTCTCAGGCGGTTCTTTCCAGTAATTCCTGTAATTGCTTTTATGAGCTTTGGCCTACTGAGATTCAAGAGTTTGTTTGACACGTCTTTTGTATTTGGGATGCCTATTGTCTGTTTAGCACTAATTTATCCTGGAGTGTTAAACCAGATATTTCGATCACGGTTGTCCTCCTCTTTGCAATTTCGACGCGCGCAATACATTTAGGTAAATCCAGCTGGGGTACGGCCTTTTCAGGTATGAATAGCGTTCCTTGCTTAGCCAATCTGTCAGCCTATTTATTTTCTGGTACACCTTAATGTCCTGGGATCTAGACGCTGTTGCTTAGATTCTAGATGTGATTCTAGGTACTTCGAGGCCGCCTGACTGTCTGAAGCCTGACCGTCTGAATGTATCCAAATCTTTTGATTCGAGTATCCTGACCTCCACCTATATATCGATGGTATTGCAAAATTTCTAATAATCATATACTTTAATAAATTTCAGCAAGTTTAAGTTCCGTTACGACTCCAATTGGTTGCATATTGAGTGGATACTTAATGGATAATTTTGGACGTAAACCAACATTAATTTTAACTGAAATTCCATTAATTTTAGGATGGTTTTTAATATCGATTGCTCAAGATGTTACAATGATTTATATAGGTACGTGGACGTTTACTATTTTTAAAATACAATTTACAATCTTGATTCCACGGAATTTTAATGATTTTAGGTCGATTACTTGTTGGATTTGGTTCTGGTATGGTGGGGGCACCAGCTAGAGTCTACACATGTGAAGTAACACAACCACATTTGCGTGGAATGCTGAGTGCATTAGCTAGTGTTGGGATATCATTAGGTGTTTTAGCTCAAGTATGTTAGCTTAAGATTGGATCGTTACTTTATGACGTCAATCCATTATATATCCAATTATTAAATAAAACAAATATCTGAAATTTTCGTAAAATCACTTTATTTTGACTAGTTTTGGAACTGCACCCGAATTCATTGTATTTTGATTTCTGAAGAAGGAACTGTATTCCACAACTAATCAAAATAAAGTGATTTTACGAAAATTTCAAATATTTGTTTTATTTAATCAATTCTTTTTTGCAAAAAAAGTTTATTAATTTGTGACTGTTTTTTTTGCAGTATACATTGGGGTCGGTATTAGCATGGAAAACTTTAGCGACGGTTTCAGCTGTTGTGCCAATTTGTGCCTTGTTACTAATGTTAATGGTACCTGAATCTCCAACTTATCTATTGTCCAATTCCAAATCCGAATCTGCGCGGGAGTCTTTGAGACGTTTACGAGCTTCTGCGTGTAATGTTACGCAAGAAGTTGAACAAATGCAATTATTTAGAGAGAAAAATAACTGTAAAAGGTAAGTGTTTTTTTTTGAACATTATACACATGACCCTACAGAAGTAGTCCGGCCTTTTTACAAAATTTTATAATGAATTTATGCCTTACTCATTCGGTTTTCGAAAAAATGCTTTGGATAAAAGTTGTTCATAATATACAAGGTGGCGCAAAAGTACTAAGCTCTTTCATGACCTTTCGTAAAGTTTCTTGAGATATCCCCAAAATATCTCGCTGAATATTCTAAGTTGTTCCAAGCCTTGTGGCTTGTTTACATAAACCCTTTCTTTCAGATAACCCCAAATGAAACTAATCTGCAATATCATATGGTTAGAAGGAGCATATCTGACATTAAAATAACGTCGATAGTTTCTCTGAGTAGAAATGCAGCTTCTTCCGTTTTCCAAATAAAAAGTTACGATATTTATCCTTTCTGCAGGCTGGTATCACTCCATATCGAAACTCCCAAGTATTTACTATAATCTAAAAAAGAGCAGGAAGAATTATTGGAATTAAAAATCGTGGATTTGCGCCATCCTGTATATACGAACTACTTTTATTGAAAATATTTTCGAGACGATACGAGCCTTACTCAGAGCGTAAACATGCCTAGCATACACGGACTACCGGATTAGCAAATCCAATCCACTTGTTAAGAAAATCATAGTAATAATTTTTTTTTTTTTTTGTGTGTGTAGATTACAAACTTGGAATGAAATTTTTGAAGCTTTAAAGAAACCATCGACATTGAAACCGTTTGCAATTCTTACCTTTTACTTTTTAATGTATCAATTTTCTGGTGTTAATATTATTACATTTTATGCTGTCGAAATATTCCAGGTAAATTGATTTAAAAAAAAATAGAATAATGAAATAGAAAAATAGAAATAGAAAAATAGAAAAATAGAAATCAGAAATATAATATCTGATATGACTTTAGTATTTGCAAAAATTAAATTTATTAATAGCCAAAATAGAACGACGTATAACGACTATAGTTTATAGATACTATGGAAACGACAATCAAAATTTTTTACAGTAAAATATATTTCATGTATTTGTGTTAAACAAACACAAAATTAAATATCTAAATATCTCTAATAATATCTCTCTTAATAATTAAATATCTCTCTTAATATTAGAATAATCGAAAAATGTATAAGGAGTAAAGTTGTAGAAAATCAAGTTGACTACAATTCATTACTTGATCATTTTTCTCAAACTCTAATGTGAACAGAGATATTTAGAATTTTAACTTTCAATCTTTAATTGTAAATATTAGTGTAACAGAAAAATGATAAGAAACAAAATTACAGTAAAACTTAGTACCTACAACTTAACTCCTGATAAATTTTTCAATTTTTCAAATATTAAGGGAGATAGTCAAATTTTGTGTTTTCCCCTCCCTCTAAACACCCTTTTCCCTGGTTCGATTTTACCCACAACGAACTTGACCTTTAGAATACCAAAAGCGACTCAAATACCAAATTTCATTTCAATCGGAATAAAACTGTGACCGCTAGAGAGTCCACAAACATTTTAAAAAAAGTACATATGTATATACATATATACAAATTTTACGAAATTCCAACATTGGTGCAAAAACAATAGCTGCATTTCCTTTGGAGGAAATTCGTTTTAAAAAAACTTATAATGCGTGCATGACTTCAATAATAAACCCTTGTGTAATCAATTGAATATTTTATTTTAGAAATCTGGCACATCAATTAACAAATATTTAGCAACAATAATTCTGGGAGTAACACGTGTAGTATTTACAATTGTTGGATGTGTATCACTGCGAAAATGTGGTCGACGTCCCTTAACATTTATATCATGTATTGGATGTGGTCTGACAATGCTTGGATTGGGAACATATATGTTCTTCCTGGACAAATGGGAGGCGACAAATACTGAACCAATTTTAACATGGATTCCATTAGTGTGTATTCTAGGATTTACCGTAACGTGTACACTGGGTTTTCTGATTGTACCGTGGGTGATGATTGGTGAAGTATATCCACAAGAAATTCGTGGTATTGTCGGCGGTATGACAACTTGCTGTGCACATATGTCAATATTTGCAGTGGTTAAAACGTATCCCATGTTTACACATTTAATACATCGTTATGGTGCTTTTTGGGCGTATGGATTCATTTCACTTTTAGGTAAATATATTATTATGTCATATTCCAACTCCCAAAAAAATTTACATAAAAGATCTTGGAAAAACAGTCACAATCAGTGTCAGGCTGGGCTTAAGGGACTCGGCTGGCATTATGGGTTTCAAGCGCGCCACTCAAACCAAGCCAAACCGCAAATGATAAAATGTTTTGGATAATCAACAAGTGCAGCAGTTTTTGCCTCAGTAGAGAACGTAGCATCGTAGAATGCGGAGAATAGTTTCTCGAATGTCTTCGAAACAAACAAATAGCATTCTTTGATCTTAACGCAATCATCGAGTACATTTCTTTCTGCTCTGCTAGTAGACCTCAGTGACCCACCCAAGCCAATGAAGATTTGAAACCCAATGAAGATTTTAATTAAATGTTCTTCTTTTCTATTTTAGGCACAATAGTATTGTACATCTATCTGCCCGAGACCAAAGGGAAAACTCTACAAGAAATCGAAGATTATTTTTGTGGTCGAACGCAATCGTTAAAGAATAATAATCAAAAGAATACGCTTCTAACGGTGGCCAAAGGCGAATTATTACCATAAAACTAAAATTGTACCTTAAATATTCAGCAGTGATAATAGATATATTTTTAAATCTGTCTCCATATTTAAAATACCAACAACAAAAATTTATTTTTAAGAGAAAACCTTACAGTAATTAATATTTTTTAATATTTTTGTACATAATTAATTAGTTAATTAAGTAGTATAGATAAAATAAAAAATAGTAGAAAAATTGAAAATCTCACGTTCGTAGGAGAAAATTTTACCCATTCGATTTAGTTTTGCATATTGGCGTTTGGTACATGCGGCCCTGAAGACGATTCAGGTTTTTGCCCTACGAAAATATGGTCCCAATTTTTTTGTTACAAACTCGAATTACCAAATATTTTGACGAATGGAATCTTAGATCATTTTAAATCTAAAAAAGGTCTCTTGTTATTCTTTCGTAAAGTTGACCGATTCCGAGTTATATTGTGTATTACTAAATCTTAATCACTAAATCTTGAAGAGTATCTTACAGATTTATTGTAGCAAAATCTTAATTGTTAAATAGACGATCGCTGGCTCGCTGTTGTCGATTGAACTGTTGGTAAAGTTACTCATGACGTCATATTCCAAAATGGCCGCTTTAAACAGGCTATATTTAAACAATTAGTGATCTTTTTCATAAAATTAGATGAGTTTTCTTTACAAAATAATTCGTTTTTGTTAAATCTACACACACAAAAATTGAATGGGGACATTTTTTCTACGAATGAGAGACTCACCTTGTCTATATAGATAATGATAGATTGTTTCTTGATTCAAGTATCATAATTATTATCAGTCATCCATAAATACATTGACATTGATTGAATAAAATAATCATTAATTTATTTGTGATAAAATAGTTTTTATTTGTACTTTTAATTTTATTTTTTGTTTGTTTTTTTTTAATCTAGAAATTAATTTTATTCGATTGCGATTATGCGATAATTATTATACACAATTTTTGATATTAAAAAAGAAAGTGTTCAATTTTTTTATCGTATTGTGTTTTTATTTTGTGTTTTGGAAATCAGGGCCGTTTACACACGGAGTTTTTCCGACAGTTTTGGAGCGGACGCTCCAGTCGTGCGCTTTAATCCTGTGTATGTAAACGCTGGCCGCGCGTGGAGTTTTCACCAAGGCGCATACTCCACGCGCTGCTGCAAAACTTTTGTATGTTATATTTACACGGAGGATTTGGGCGCGTACTATCCAAACTCACGCTCGTACGTGTAAACCAGCCTGATAGGCTTGAATCCGCAGAAACTACAAGGTGTGGCACAAAATCTTGCTGATTTGAAAGATCAATTTAACCACACGATATATTTCAAGTTTACTTTTACGTAGTCTTGAAAATGACATCGCGCAAGTGCCTCCCCTCATTGACAATACACTGAAGCGCTCGATTTCTAAAATTCCGGACACTCTCAAGCGTAACGGCCAGATCCTCGGACGATCGGTGTACACAATGGATGTCAGATAGTTCCATAAGAAAAATCAACATGGGACTAAATCGGGTGAGTGCGTTGGCCACTGAAGATCGCCTCTTAGAGAAATGAGCGCCGATAAACAAAAAAACCCACTGAACATACAAAATGTTATTAGAAAAACGCCTACATTACCGATATACATTATCAAACTGTCAGTTTAGGCGGGTTTTGGTTTGATTTTAGGGGCTTTTGAATCACTCAAACATTCTATTGTTTGAAAAACAGCTAAACTGTTTTCACCTGCCATATTGAATATTGATGATAACTGACGTTTACACGTACTTATAATGGCTAAACAATTACCAACATTTTCAAGAGTAGAGTAATAGTTCATAAGCCAACACAAACGCCAATAAATTGCGCTTATAAGCGTGAGCTCCGAAAACGTTTAAGCGCCCAAAATGAAAACACCCTATGTCTAACACAGCAATGCCATCTCTGAAATAAATATAGAAACTGCTGACAACGTATTAAAACAAATTTGATTTAAACAAAATTGTTTTTATTTTAATAATAATAAATATAACATATAATATAATTAATAAAACAGATCAAATAATTGATTAATTAACGAACTTTGGCTAAACACAGTCAACTAATTTAAAAAAAAAATTAAACAACATATTTCTTTTTTGTGAAAAATTTCGCTACTGTTGGTACTAACCTAAGTAAAGTAAATATATGGGCTACAGTGTATCCAATAATAGCACCCAACACACATGGTATCGGCCATTGTTGCCACGGTCGATTCCAATCTAAAGGAATGACAACAGCCCCAAACCAGGCACCAAAAATTGTACATTGAATATTGCGTTGTATAATTTCGGCTAATAAATCACCTGGTAACGGTTTCATACCGGCTAATAACGAGATTGTTGCATCCACGCCGCAATGAATACAGCCGGGAAATACTGTGAGTATTGTTATTAATGCGCTTAGCATAAAGGTCTCCTCGTGATTAGAGAGTATTGATGCTCCAAAAAATATTGAAAATACAAAATAGACGCCAGTCATACCAATTATAATTGAAATAAATTTAAATATCTCCTTCAATTTGATTTTACTGGCTGATTTTTTTGAACGTTTGTGGTCTTTGTGGAGTGTGGTTTCATCTTTGATTGTATAACACCACGCTAATTTCAAACATTCGGACAGTACTAATGCTGCTAGAACACTAAACGATTTATATTTTCCAATATTATATAAATTATCGGTATACACTAGAGCTATTAATATTAACGGTATACAAATGCACGTAAACGAACTGTGCATGGTTGCAATTCGGATACCATAACGATCCACTGATTCCAGCACCATTTTATTAAAATATTTTAGTCTGCAAATAAACGATTTATGAGTATATTTTACCCAAAATTAAGCAATGGTTTATTCAAAATTACCTGTTATTAATTAAAAAAACATTTGAATATAGGTTATGTTCATTCTAAAGAAATTTGGATATCCTATCATTGGAACATTATTTATGAAATTCACAATTTTTAATGCTCATGGTACGATCATTTAAAATATTATACTCTTAAAAATATTACATTTATTTTAAGAAAACATTTATAGTGACAATTATCAAGATAAATAATTGGGTTAGATTAAATTGCAGTATGAAAGGTCGGTTCTCATCATATATTGATTGCGTGAGTTCATTGATCTAGAAATAACTGGGGTATTCATTGTTACGCCCGCAGAAGCTAAATTTAGTACCTTGGCTAGTTGAGACGACACTATCTACCCTTTCAATTTTGTACGTCATTTCACGTTTAGACCCATAAGAATACTTTGTCCAGTTATATAATGGTCAGTGCGTGAGTTACGTTATGATTATGTAAGTTAGAGGTCCTTTGAGATGGCATGACCCTTTTAGATAGCAAATACCAGTTCCCTAGACGAGGAAACTTGTATTTGGATCTCCGACAGGGGGTAGAGATTAATATTTCCGACTACTAGCAGTAGTTACAAAGTTGTTCGCCAGAGTGCGACCACGAAACTTGTAAACCGAAAGTTATGTCACGGTGGTTGAGACAGCAAACATCGACCTCCTAGCTCTAGTTTATAATTTACCCACCAGAGAGCATATCCAAGTGCTAGAGTTCCCAATATAACCTTGCCACCGTACATCCGGTAGGCAAATTAACTTAAATAATTAAATTTGAATTTTTATGACATTATTATTTAGTAATTTTATGTATTTTAGCAAATCTATCAAATCGGGGATAAAATAAACCTTGTATGGTTCTATAGGTACCCTGTGAACAGACCTTTACAGCAAATGTAGCTAATTCTGACAATAGTCAACGGCGCCATAAAGTTGAAAGTTAAAAAACTTACACGTCAATCCGTCATTAAAATATGATTATACATTTTATTTAATAAATTTGTTTAACGCAATGTCTTCTCGACGCCAAAATAACGATTCCTTCATAGTTTTAGGAATATTATTAGTAATATACGCTTTATCTACAGATAGTAAACAATCGGATAATCAATTAGAATTAGTGAACGATGACGAACTTTTAACGTTAATTAAAACCGAAAAATATGTTGTGGTTTTATTCAGTAAGTTTTGGAAAATTTCTAACATAATCAACCACGTTACATTACATCGAACTTTTCTAATTTCTAGCAAAGAAAGACTGTGAAGAATGTGATAATTATGAAACGGAATTATTACATATTCGTGAAGATTTAGTAGACTCATTGAACGCATGGGTCGTTAAAGCTGTGAATAGTCCTATGGTACGGTTGTATAGTCATACAAAAGAACCAGCTTTAGTGTTTTTCCGACATGGAAATCCGTTATTGTACGATGGCCCCTTAAATGATGAATTTATGTTGCATACGTTAACCGATAATAAAGAACCAATTGTTAAAGAACTTTCTGATGACACTTTTGAGCATTTAACACAAGCTGCAACAGGAGCCACCACTGGTGATTGGCTTGTGATGTTGTAAGTATCAAATGGGGACAATCAAAACCTACGATACTTATTTTGATTTCAATTTTGTTGACAGTTATAGTAATGAATGTATAGATTGTCAACGATTACAAGCACGATGGGAAGCAGTCGGATCTAGATTGAAAACTAGAATGAATACGGCCAGAGTCAATAAAGGGACGACTGGTGCTGCAACAAGTAGACGATTTGAAGTACAAGAAGTTCCTACTTTTATTCTGTAAGTTAGATTAGATTTAATTCGAGTAAGATCTTTCGTCACTGTGACCTAGAAGATCTATTGTGCTGGGTAGGCAAAATCAGGAACGGTAAATTTTGATAGTTTACACTAGATAAAACACTACTTGGATGTCAAAAATAGAATTTTTCTTATCTTATTGATATTATTTTATCTTTAATCTTATATATCCCTAATATACATATTATCTATACGTTTCAAAAACTAGGTGTGTAAAGTAATCTCATGGGAGGGTTTTTGATGCCAGCGTTGAGGGATCGTTGGCAGTGAAGCGTCGATAGTCAACGCTCTAGCGTCAGCACTTGTTTGGGCTTCGAATATAATTTGATAGTGAAATTATCTCATTATTCTAAATTAATTCATCAAATACTAATACTGCATTTACTCAAGTTGCATTTTCTACGTAGATGACATTATAGAACGATTGGCGTCAAGCGAAGAAATTGCTGTCATTCCAACTTTAAGCGTTTTCGATAATGGTGTCTAAACTTGTAACGTGACCGACCACGTCAACCATTTCTTCGTCAGCATGAAAATGTACCTTAAAAGGAGGGAAAGTCAATTTTGCATCTGCCTTGAGAGGCGGAAAATTGTTTTAATGTGCCCCTGGACATTCCCGTTCTCTATCAGAAATGAAATCCATAATTTCACCTGTATTAAGTTGCCTCATTTCAATTGGTAAGGGGAAAGCTCCATCTAGGACGTTCAGCCTTTTCCGGGTGACAGATTTGCAGCTGCATTGTGGATGGTCCACTGTTTTCCATGACCACAAAGACGACAAGTATCACTCTCTACCTTGTCAATCTTCGTAAGGTGATTGGCAGTGTCCAGGCAGAAATTCGATATGTCTGGTTTGTCAGACATTATCAGGACAGGATTGTCCTGGTCTGTGAACAGCTTAGCCTGTTCGTCCACAGGAGTTTTGTTCCAGGCCTATTATCCAGATACTATTTTCCATTCAAGACGTTAGTACATCCTTGAAGTTGGACTCTGACACTCCAAAGAGGCTTGCTGAAGCATACATTCTGGCTCATTGACAAGAACCGGAAAGACATCAACTTTCTGGGTGGAGGACAGTGCGATCAGCCCGGACTGTAACAGGATGATACGTCCTTCCATCTTCTGGCATAATGTCCTTACAGAGAATGCAATATAAAACAACTAAAGTGCAACTCTGTCCACTACAAAGGAGACAACGAGCACAGCATACGAACTAGGTGTGGTAGAGGATAGAAAGGGTTGCGGGGATGGGTTCCTCAGGGTCGGTAAAAAAAGGTAGAAGTGTGAGGCTTCATTCAACGTCCCATCCACTACTTCTACTACTATTAACATACATTAATTTTTTGGATATCTGATTTGAATCAAGAAATATTTTTCTTACAGATTCCGTCAAGGGAAATACTATCGATATTCGTTATCGAAATACGATGTTGCATCTTTGGTATCCTTCGCAGAACATGGATATAAAAATGCACGTGGTGTTCCAGTTCCTGTACCACTTTCTCCATTGTAAGTTACACAAAAATTAATATCCACATCCATTTATTGGTGATTTTTTTGTTCTTTTTGTGTGCAGTGACGACTTAACAATAGCAATTGCTGATTACCTCAGGGAAAATCAATGGTTGTTTACTGTGGGATTCGGTACATTTGGAGTTGGTGTGCTGTTAGCAATTTGGCATAAAATTCGTGCCGCCAAACAGAAATCTCCAGAGAAAAAGAAGAAATAGAATCGCGAAATAAACTCATGAAATTTTTGTATTTGTTTGAAGTATTTTTGTATAGTTTCAAGGCGGCAGCAGGAGAGGAGGCTGTGAAGCATTTTGATATATTTTATTAACAAATAAATTTTATACAAATATTTTAATTGCAATTGCAGCAAAAATAATTGTTTTTTTTTTCCATTCCATATTTTTGTGGATTCGTATAATAATCCATTTTTGTCATTTGTGGAGCTCAAAATGAGAATTTTGCTTGGGAAGTTACGTGAAACTTTTACCTTTTGGTGCAAAAACAATTTAAGGCAGTGATTTAAGAAGGACGTTCAAAAAAGAGTCATTTTGCGTGGAAAGACGTAAGAGAGAGGGAGGGAGGGTTCAATTATTTGAATTTAAATTGGGCTCAATAAACAATTGTAAACTTTATAAATTTTTTATTATTTAATTAACAATTTCTAAATTAAACAATTATTTACAAAATCGATTTTCCAATGAGTTTGAGCTTTTCCTGTAATTATTTGATGTAGAAATCAGATCACTAGTAGGTATTTCTATAGAAACTATAAACTGTATTAGATATCTGTTTCGGCTATAACTTTGGAGCGTTCAGGAAACAGTTATAACTTTGGAACGGTTTGGAACTTCTGAGTCGTCAAGAAAATTTACCTAGGGTCTTCACTCATTAATGTATCACTATTTCCTTTAGCTTTCTCCATATTATCGTAGACATACGTATAAATTCCTATGAAAAGGTCTATTTAGTTTTCACGCGAACTTTTTTAGTTCTCGCTACTAAACATATGATTGAAGATGGTTCTATGCCTAAATTTGGACCACTATTATATATTTTTATGTCATAAAGAACCGTAGCTCATAATTATATGATGGAGGTTAGTGATTTTAACGAAACTTATGATCGCTCACTGGCTGAAGAGTGTTCTCATGAAGAATAGATATATTAGGAGAGCGAACGTAATGTTAAAAAAACGGTCAAGAATTGGTGTAAATATCTTTTATCAGTAGGCGTCACTGGTCTCAGTGCCGTACGGAATTTAAATGTTTAAATGTAGGCGCCAAGAAATCACTTTCATTCAGTTAATAAGAAGTCTTAGTTTTATAGATAATAAAAAATTGTTTTCGATTATCAAGTAATAATTAAATAAATATTAATAATAGAGAATTCTTAATAATCTGCAATAAATTAAAAGATGAAGAATCATAGTGATAATTGCAATTAATAATAATATACAAATATATGTTTACAATACTAACATATATTAGATAAAGAAAGAAGATGACAAAACCGGTAATTACAGACCATATTCCTTTCGTAAATGCAGACACGCATTCCTAACCTTAAACAACCTTCCACTCATAGATATATAACAGTATATCTATGCTTTGCCTGTACAACATCGTCCCATTTTTTCACATTTATAAAATTAAACAATTTTTATACTTACAATTTTTATTTGTAAGATGCGATAACCGTTGATTTTAATATGTAATAATAATTCCGTACGGGTATATTCGCACTGCCGCTAGTGACGAAAATAATAACTATGATCTCTACACGTTTTAGAGAACGAAAAAACAGACGAATTGCCTATGTCGTTCAATCTCCTATTTATCTATTCTTCATGAGTGTTCTGAATATACGCAATGTTCTATTTGTATGGTGTGAATAGACCTTTATAACAAATTAGTAGCAGTCAATACTCAACAGGTTATAGACATAAGACGTTGTTTCCAATATTTTATCTATGGTTGATGGCATCTAGACAAAGGTTGAAAGTGAATAAAAACTAACACGTCATCGTTTTTTTATTTTAAGATTCAACATTTTATTGCAAAATGCCTCGTAATAACGATTTATTGTGTTAATTATATTATGTTTTGTAATAGTTGTTATATACAATCGATCTAATCAACTAGAATTAGTTGAAGATGATGCTAAACTTTCATCGTTAATTAAAACCCAACCATATTTGGTGATTTTATTCAGTAAGTTGAAATTTTAACAATCGATATCATCTTATGCTACATTTACTTTTCTATTTTAGCCAAAGAAAATTGTAGAATTTGTGATAATTATGAAAATGAATTAACGGATATTCGACAAAATTTATCTGATTCATTAGGTGCTAGAGTTATGAAAGCTGTGAATAGCTCTATGGTTGAATTGTATGATCCTGCAAAAGAACCTGTAATAGTGTTTTTTCAACACGAAAATCCATTCGTTTACAACGGTCCTGCAAATAAGGAAATTATACTACGTACTTTAATTGATAATAAAGAACCGATTGTTAAGGAACCAACAGATGTTCCTACACTAAAACTAGATTACGAACCTGAAATTGTCAATGAACCAGCAGTAGTTCCTATGCAAAACCTTGAATATGAAAATGAAATTTTCAATGAACCAACAGATGAACCTGGCGTTAAGGTTTTACTCTCTTCTTCATTGTAAGTAAAAATTGTATAATGTAGCTTCAAAATTTTGTCATTTATTGCTTATTTTTTATAGATACAACTTAAAATTGGCAATTACTGATTGTCATAACCAAATTATGGGTTGGACGATTATAGGAATAATAATTTTTAGTGTATTTATGGGGTGGAATCGTACACTTCAAATAATTATAAATTATCTCTTAAATGGGAAAAGAGGGTCATTTATTTTTTGTTGTTTAGTGGGAATGATTTACTGGGATGCATTTTATTTAACAAGTTTTTTATTAATTTTAAGTATTTTTGTATATTAAGGCTGCATTTTGATATATTTTATTAACAAATAAATTTTATAAAAATGTTTAAATTGCAATTGCAGCAAAACTAATTGATTTTTCTATTCCATATTTTTGTTGTTTCGTATAATAATTCATTTGTTATTTGCGGTACTCAAAATAAGAATTTTGTTTAGGAAGTTAGATTTCCACTACGCAAATCGATTTTGGAATAACGTACTAAAATTTATCCCGTCCAAAGTCACACAACCATTGACTTTAGTAAAAAACAAGTGAAAATAACAACTAACTGAGTTAATTGCTTAAATACCCAATATATCCTAAATTTATGTAGAAAAGTTTATAATAAAATTTGTTTATTTAAAAAAACGGAACATTTCTTGTCTTTACATATTTGTTCTATCTCTTACGCCCCCTAAAGAACCGCAGCTCATATATGATAGAGGTTAGTATGACGGTTTTTGTACATTAAGGCTGCATTTTGAAAAATTTTATTAACAAATAAATTTTATACAAATATTTAAATTGCAATAATATGTGCTTTGGTGTTCTCATAAGACAAAAAAAAAGCTTTTTGGTAGCTAAAATGTAGCTATTGGTTTTTTGTACCGATGTAGAGAATTAGCAATAGAGTCGGGAATAAGGCAATAGGTGGAACATATTTATGTGTAGAAGTAAATACGTGTAAGGTCGATAAATTAGTTTATCGATTTACTGAAACCAATGGAATTTGTTATGTGACGTGCTTTCTGTATATGAAAGAACAACGACAAACGGAAAAGAGAGCTTGAATCGAGGGGGAATCTAAATATCTGTAGTTATCAATTAGTAGTGTTGATCTTATAACCAAGTAACATAATATTTTCTCCCGTCAAGGACTGATAAATTGCGTTTAATTTTTGAAATACATTTGTTGTATGCACTGCCACCTATTGGCAAAATTTTTGAAGTACTCATGTTGTGTATACTGCCATCTATAGGTATATTTTTAAAACGTATTTGTTGTATGCATCGCTATCTATGCATAGCATATTTAACACATTGGTTACTTACTGCCATCTATCTTTGTTTTATAATATGTTTTCCGACGCCGCCAACAAATATCATTATATTTTAGCCAATGTATACAAAAACTTACAACAAATTATATACTAAAACCTTCCTCGAGAACCACTCTATCCATTGGTGAAAAGAGCATGAAAATCGGTGCAGTAATTTTTGAGTTTATTGCGAACAGACAGACAGACGCGGCTAGGGGACTTTATTTTATACTATCTAAAGATTATTTTAATAAATTATTTAAAAAGAAATATACCTACTTACGTGCGTACATAAACACACACAACACTGTTTATTGATTTATTTTTGACAGGTACGAATTAAAAATAGCATTTATTGAATACATAAATGAAAGCGAAGTGGTGGATTATTGGGACCGTACTATTTTTTGGTACACTTTTACTTACACTTATCGTTGTACTAATAGAACCTGTTTGGATGTCTGGAATTCCAAACGTTTTATATTGTTTAATTAAATCCATGAATGTTTTCTTTTTTGGCATCATCAGATATTATTTGCAACAAAACAAAATGGAACTCATTTAAAAAATGTTTTTTTATTTATTTTTTAAGGCATTTTGATATATTTTAATAACAAATCAATTTTATACAAAATGGTTGTTAAATGTTTATGCAAAAAATTGTAATGATCTGCTTGTCTGGCACTTTCTTATATCCTATGGAGGTTAGAGTATAGAAGGAGAACTATCTCCATGTTATAAAAAGTGTCCCCTAAATATATGGAGGTTAGAGTATAGAAGGAGAACTATCTCCATGTTATAAAAAGTGTCCCCTAAATAGAAGAAAATTGAGATGGCGCGGGTGTGTACTGTAATACCAATTTTAAAGAAACTAAGGGCTTATTCCGTAATGGTAACATCAATAAATTATAAGTTGGCATCACTTAAAAAGGAGGGGTAGGGATGGATGGATCTGTGTTCCACCATCATAAACATCATCAATCATAAATCTTCTGCTGTCAGAATCATGCAATGACTGAGAAACAAAAAATTAAATAAAATTGAATAAAAACAAAAAATTATATTTTATTTTGTTTAATAACAGACTCGGCCTTGCGCACTACCGTGCTCTAGATAAGATTAACTAAGTATAATTTATAAATAAATAATAAAAATGATTCCTCTATCATTACAATAGCATACGTCATACGACTTTTGATGATGTTTATGATGGTGGAACACAGGACCATCCATCTCTACCTCTCCTTTTTAAGTAATGCCAACTTAAAACTTATTGATGCTATCATTACGGAATACACTCTAAAAGTAGACAAGGACAGACTTCCGCTTTGTAAAGGCGGAATTTTTAAATGATTACATAAATCATATAAAATCGCAGATGTTAAAGAAGTAGAAAGACTATTTATTTAAGAAATTCCATGAATATAATAAACACGGAATTAGTGATCAATTTTCAAGTTACAAGCAATTTGAAAAGTTAAAGGTATTTTTCTTCAGAAACCTGAAGTAATTAATATTTCAATTCATAAATTTTGTTCAAAAAATAGAATAATCAAATTTTTATACGAAGATAGAAATTTAAAAAAATTGTTTGATAAAAATTTAATGAAGCATAAATTGAATAATTCTATATTAAACTGTACTTTTGAAAACGGTCTGTATATATTACGAAATATATGTATAATATTACATACAGTAACACTTAGAATGTCTCAGCTGGTTCAATTTTTATGAACGGCAGTGTATGTTCGAAAAAAAAAAAACCATTAACTACTAAAACTACCCAGAATTTCTAGATTATTGGACTAGCATGCGTTCGTTCGGTTTGATCATTACAATTTGCATAAACTTCTTAATAAAAAGTTTTTTTCTTAATTAAAATATTCGTTTTATTTAAAAATTATTTTTTTATACCTAAAAAAAAACAGAAGGAATTTTGCTCGAAATCGATTAGTTTTTTTTCTATATTATTATTAATAAACTCTGTGTCGATTAAAAGCAAACTCCGATCGTGTTTATTGTGGGGAATGGTCAAACACAGCTGAAGTGAAACTTCCTTAATTCCATGGATACTAAACAAGGATACCGAGAACTCTATGTAAACAAATAATTGGCAAAAAAAAAAGATGTCAGTAGTGTCGTTTCTATACCAGAAACAGTGATGAGAGTATAAGGCGCGAGTTTTAATTGAAAAACATTACGCATTATTTATGTAGTATTATAAAAATTATTTGCAGCCAAAGTATTTATTCAATCAAATACTTTTTTTAATAAATGATCAAGTAATTTCAATTTTTCAATAAGGAATTAGTTGAAACAAATTGCATACTTCAAAATAATCACTACGAAATAAAACTGGTTACTGGCTTACTTCACTCCTATTTATTATACTATATTCACTTCGGTACGGATTGTAGTACGGATGAACACAACTAGCGACGCTAGTGGCATAAAAAGTAAATATTACAATTACCATTTCGTTGCCATATTTTGTCAATTATCCCGTTTGAGTTCGGTATTCTTGTGTAGTATCCATGTTTAAAAGAAAATCAATCCAATTCAAAAGAAAATTATCGATAAATATAATTGATAAAAGCAAAGCAGAAATTCTTAAGTAGAAATACAATTAATTAATTATTATCACATTTATAATCATTCTTCGTAGAACGTGGTGGTGCTTCATAGAACACATCGAGACATCGGTGCACAAGATTTAAATTAGAAATCTAAGATTACACAAAATATAGACAAAATTACCAGTTGAGCGGCTTTTGTCCGAAAAAAACATTATAAACATTTTTTGATGCGAAAAAGGGATATATTTGGGTTTCTGGATCAATAGAAAACTGGGGACAGAGCGCCATTTTCAATTGTTTATTTATTAAAAAGGTTGTAAAAGTGTGTAAAAAAAAGTGGATATTATGGTCAATGGCTATTCCAACCGAGGATTACAATCTTTCACTTCATCGGTTATACCCCAAGTTGGTCGGGTTTGCGTGTTTTGCCCCCCCCCCCCCGCACTAAAAGGTGTTCTATATATTTCAGATATTGTGGCAAAAACTATTGAAATTCAATACGGTAATCATTTCAACCGAGTACTATAGTTTTTGCCACAATATCCCGAAATATATAGAATGGAAAAGTATTGCACTTCGACCTTATGGCCCATTGTGCTCCCTGTCCTACTTCAGTAATGGCCAGGAGCTTGCTGATCAGGTTTTCCTGAAGGTTCGTATATTCGGGGTGAGATGCACCGAATATCTTGTATCTGCTGCGACCGAGAGATTCGCAGTTAAAGAAGATGATGTGGCTGGATGTTTTCTCCTCCTCGCCGTACAGTCTACACATAATGGATCCGTTATCGAGTCCTATTGTGTGCAGATGCTTCCGCAGGTGACAATGCCCTGTTCAGATTCAGTACATCGAGGGATAGATAGCCTCTTGGATACATTCCGAAACAGTATATTCCCGAACATTTGCTGCGGTATATTTTCCCAGTGATCACGGTGTTTTTAACATATTATTTTTAATATTCATCCACTTGTCGATCACCTGTTTACATTCTGTCGTTGGAATTCATAAAATAGGCTCTGGGCCTATGAAGGGTATACCCTTAGAACGCCTTTTAGTGGGTCCCCACGTAAACTCCAATCACACGTCGGAGCTGACACGCACAATTTTTTTATTTATTGATCCAGAGGCCCAGCCCAAATATACCCTTATTTATGTAACAATTTTTTGAAATTATCAAAAGTCCCGCTGCTAAACTGTGCAACTTTACCAAATAAATTACTAAAAAGATTTGTGGTACCTTCTTAAATGTTACCGAGAATTCGAGACAATATTCGTTCAGAGTTAACGAATTTTCTATCTGGCAAAAAAAATTTACTAGAAACAAATTAAATATTATCAACAGCCACATTTATTTTAAATACAGTACTAAAATTCGTTAAAGCCGAACGAATATTCGTCTCAAACTCTTGTAATATTCGTGAAAAATCCATAATATTCGCTGGTTTTGATTCAATCCAATATTTATCGAACTCATAGAACAGATAACAATAGAATTGATGGAAATGTTTGAGCGTTGGTGTGGCTTTTGAATAATTATAATTGTAAATGTGCGTTCTCAAATCGCCCTCTTGCAGCAGTCGATACGCCAAACTTGTTATATTGATGCCAACAATGGCAAACGCATAACCGTATGTTGGATGCAACGAATGCGACAGAACATGTTTGGCCACATCCGAATATTCATTCGAAAAATATAATAAATTCTCTAAACCGAGAATACCCATACCACGAAAATCCGTTTTTGGATCATCCCCTTGAAAGCCAATATCTTGCCATTGTTTGCTAATACGATTCTCTAATTCTTCGTCTGGTCTCAGTACTCGCCATAATTGTAATAATTTTGCTTCATGTTCGAAATTTTCACTGGAATATTGTGTTGTACGTAAATATTCAATTTCATAGTACATTTGTTTGTAGCCCCAAATCAAACGGACACAAAGACCGAATGAGAATCCAAAACGATTGTGTACGGTTGGATTGATTTTTTTCGCTTGAAGTACCTGTAGGAATTGAGTTAATAATTGGAGTTAATTGTACTCTCTAGGGGTCACAATTTTAGTCCAATCAAAATGAAATTTTATATCTGAGATGATTTTGGTTTTTGAAAGGTCAAGTTCGTTAATGAGTCGAATCGGTTAACAGGAAAGACTGGTTTAGAAAAAGAAGAAAATACAAAATATCGAATATCTCTCTGAATATTAGAAAAATCGAAAAATGTTTTCGTAGTAAAGTTATAGAAACAAACTCGATCGAATATCTACACACAGATATTTAGGATTTTAATTTTCAATCGTCAATATTCGAGTAACAGAAAAAATGATCAGAAACTAAATTGTAGTAAAATTAATTTTCTATAACTTTACTTCTTATACATTTTTCCCTCTCCCTCTAAACCCCATTTTTCCCATTTCCGATTATGTCTATTAACGAACTTGGCCCTTCGAATACCAAAAGCACCTCAAATAACAAATTTTATTCTGATCGGATTAAAACTGGGACCGCTAGAATGGCTAAAGATATTTTTGCGAGAATTAGCCACAATTTATACAAAATAACTCGGCAAAAGTTGTTAAGATCAATAAAATACAACTTTGATACGATTGTGGCTACGATTACCTAAGTTATGGATGCTTGATAAAATCGAGCAATTTTCAGAAGCAATTTGTTATAATTGGAATTACTTGGAATATAAAAATTTTGATCCATATTATTAAATAATAAAAAATCGTGTTGAATGAGAACTAGAAGACCTCTTTACGGTTAAAATCGACATAGTTCGAACGATTTTAATCTAAAATACTTCTTTTCCATTCTAATTAATAATTGTCGAGAAGACGCGAGCCTTTGGGTTCCCTCCAACATCTTGAGACATACCGCTCACAAGATATATTTAAAATGACAAATTTTGACTCCCTAATAATTACGTTACACTTGTAAGATTATTCCTTACCGTTAGAATAGCATGCTTTAAAATTTCCTTTTCCATTTCGCCAACAATTCGACACTCTTCGCTCATATTATTTAGATATCTAATTAAAGTTTGTATACTAGGATTTCGTGATAAATGTAATGATTTTTCGACACCAAGGGTTCGAGGTGCTCCAACCTCTTCGCCATAGCATATTCGTTGTAATTCACATAATCCAGTTGTTTTTCTCAGAAACCATTTCACAAATAATCGAATATAATTGTAAGTCCATGACCAAAACAAACTGAACATGTTTACACAATAAATATAATGATTGATTGTCACATATGAAAAACACTCTACGTCAAAATATCATTTGACGTATTTCGACGCCATTTTAAGTAAACAACAAGTCAATGTTGAGTATTATGAATTTTTTACGAAAAATCCATCGAATTGAATAAAACTGTATGAATTAATGAAATAAACATTATTATTAACTATTAATTAGTATTTTACAAGTCGGATTCAATTGATCAATTCGTTTATTCAATGAATTACTGGCTACCATTTTTAGGTAGTGCAATAATTGAGCAAACTATTTATTATTCACGTTTCCATGGAAACCAAATGTACTCATAATATTGATATAATTTTAGTAATAAATAAATTGTATAGAAATTTTTCAATAATATATTTTGGAATATGTTGTTTATTTTGAGTTGTTTTTTGTGTGTGTGTGTTCTATAAAATGGAGTGATTTGTGTTAAAATTCTGTTTGTTATTTTGTATAAGTCATAAGTTGTGTTCAAAATGGAAATGTCCATGAAACCAGGACGATATGGATGTACTTTGATTGTGCTAATATGTCTTCTTGTTATGGATATGTGCATAAATTCGATTGCAAATTATTATAAGTGGAATCAAATTAAATTACTTGTATTATTTGTGTAAGAGATTATTTCTATCTTTGCAGTTTCATTTTTTTTTCAACTGAAATTGTACTATAGTCCGTAAAAGTAGTGTTCATTTATCAAAATTAGTTTTGTTGCTTTGTACTTTATTCATTCCGATTTTCGAAAAAATGCTTCGAATAAAACTTGTTCATTAGAAATATACTAACAACTTTTGTTCGAAATATTTTCCCAATAATCGAATGAATAACGCACAAATCAACTGTAAAATTTTGAAAATAAAACGCTAGTTTTGTGGTACATTGTACAGTATGGAGCTTTTATGCAAGGAACTACCTTTGGTAGTGCTTTCTAGGATTTTTCAGATAACTGAAAGCTTTCTAATGAGGGATAGTCTAGTTCTCTAGCTAGCAAAATTTGAGTAAATATCGAGTTTTAGAGCTGCTACGATTTAGGTTTAATTATTAAGCTGTATGTACCCTGGTGGAAATAATTCTCTTCGAAAACTTGAAATTTTGGACTCTGCCAGAAGAGTTATCCAGACTTTTTGGAAAGTTTTAAAAGTCTTAATAATAGTAATTCAGGCTTTTTCAGAGAACTAATTAAATTAAATATAACAACTCGCCTCGGCGAGATTCGAACTCTCGAACTTACGATATTCTGTTTAATAGACAGGCGCCTTAACTAACTAAGCCACGAGACTGTTATGTATATAACACTTTATACATAACAAATACTATTTTAATAATCATACATCATACTTTAAATATTATAATTTTACGTATTTTACTTTTATGACTTGCATAAAATTTGTTTGTTTTAGAACTCAAGATGCTGGAATTTTATTGGCATTAATCGTACTCTTGTTATCATTCTTTCAAACGTATATGTTCAAAGTGGGCCTAATAAAATTATTATTTGAACGATTTATATCAACCATTGTTGTATGCGTCATATATTTTATGTTATCTGTCGGTTTGCATGTATGGATCTTGGCTGATCGCTGGGATAATCCAACGGAACGTTATTATTGGAAAGATCTTATGCTTGTACTGTTTGGTATACAGAGATTTGGTAAGTTTTATTCATACAAACAAATAACCATCCATAATATGGGGGGGGGGGGGGTAGAAAAGTCGATAATAATTCAGCCTTCTTGTGACGAGTTCAATTGATATAATTTGAAACTATGGGATCTTATTGAGACTCTAGCCTCCTCTCGGATACTATTACTGCCAGGGGAAGGTGTGTCCACAAAATTCATAAAATTTATGACGTAATTAGTAAATATTCTCCAAAATTGGACTTAATAAATTTCCTTTTTTTTTCCAGTGAGTCCATTCTATTATTATTTTTGTAAACGAGCTGGTCTCCGTATAAGTGATCCCAGATTTTATGAAGATCAATATTGGATTGCTGAACAATTAAAGAAATGTCCAAACAAGTGAAGGAATTTGGATTGAAAAAAAAATTCTCAAGAATTTTTTTTGATGTTTGTTGTCTCTTATCCTCTCTTAAATGTGAATTCAAGAGTTTCAAAAAAAAAAAAAATATGTTTCTCTGTGCCAGAATGTGTTTTCCAAATGAAGATTATTGAACCAAAAAAAAAAAAAAAAAATGTAAAATGTATTTTCTAATTGTAAAACTATTTTATAATCTTCACAAAAAAAATAAATTACGGCGATTTGTTGTTGGGGGCGTACTATCGTGAAAGTTTTCTAATGTTGCCAAAAAAAAAAAAAAAATGAAAAAGAATGTTTTGCCATAGTTAGGAGGATAAATTTGGATCTAAAAATGTTTTTGTAAATCCTATTATGTGTTTAGTTTTTCATAACTCGACTATTTAATACTAAAATTTTAGGTATAATAACCATAAATATTTCTGGCCTAATAATTATAGATAGAATTTGGATCAATTTGTTGACCATATTTAAATACTACCAAAGTTTTTTGTACAAGGCAAAATATCTCAATGGTCTAATTCAATGTTTTTTTTTTTTGTAGCGGGAAAGGATCTTTCACAAAAGAAATGGAAAATGTCTCAGTTGTGACATAATATCTAGAAAAAAACTTCTCTTTTCCATTTGTTTTGTGGGGGTTCCTTCCAAAAAGATTCCGTTGTTTTTGATGTTTAAGTTTAGGAGGTATTTTCGTGTTTTTAATTTTTTTTTAAATCTTTAACGACAGCTGGAATAATACCGCACCATTTTCAGCCAAATGGGTTTATCTAACTGTCGTTAGAGATTATTCAATATAAAAAATTCAATCATTTAGGAGCTACATAGATGACATTAGGGTAGGTTTAAGAGTTTGGTCCACTAAACGCTTCTCTTGCCACTTGCGGACCTGTGATTCCTTGTGCTAGCCTAATTTTTTTCTTACAAAATCCGTAACCACTATTCTTGTCTTTGTTTTGAAGCATTTCCAGTTTCGTGCAAAGATCATTATCTTTTTGACTTTGTATCTCAGCTGCTGCCTTTAGGTCGTTTAACTTATCCCATTATGATAGAGCGTTTGTTATCCAACGCTGGGCAGTGGCAAAGCATTTCTGGAAATTCACTCCGCCTGCATAGTTTCCTGTGATTACTTCAGTGGTAATGTTCTTTCCTGTGTTTTAACAGTTGCATAGTTTTATCTTCATATACCTCGGCATAGTTCGGGCTATGTGACACTCTTCGCGGATCTGCCATCTTTTGTTTCATCGAGATAATTTCATCTATGACCTACTTTAACGCACTGATCGGTGGGAATGGTGAATCTATTGCCTCCGTTCTGGTTATTTCCACCTCTAGCTTTGTTAGTTCATCTGCTTTATTGTCCCCCTTCACATTACTGTGTCCGGGAATCCAGCAGAGACTGGCTTCGCCAGATCGAGCCCATAACAGCGTTTTCCTAAAATCTCATCACTGCCTATGATCTATTCGTTTTTGCTGTTCTAGCCTCGAGTGCTCCCTGACTATCCGTGAAGGTAGATTTTGGCCTGTAGTGCGTTACAACCATCCTTTAGTCTATACGACTTTTGGGTGCCCGATGCTTCTGAATATACGCCAGCTGCTGTCTCCGATATTGCCATTGTTCTATCAGTGAATATGGCAACATTAATTATTGTAAGTATTCGAATATTAAAATTGAAAATTTTTGCATTTTTCCAACTAATATTAGGAGAGATATTCCACATTTTATATTTTCTTCTGCCTCGTAAGTTCTCCGTTTGCTAATTGAAACTGGCCGAGTTTGTTGTTAATGGAAAAGATTTAGAATTTGAAAACTGTTTCTTGTGATCACCCCCCCCCCCCCCTCTATATACAGGCTGGCGCAGAATTACCTTCACGATTTTTAATTAAAAAAAGTAACAATACAAAGTGTGTTTTTTTCCAACTATTTACGAAAAAGGATGTTTAACAAATTGATGTCCCCTTTCGTGCTGAAAACTATGAGCTCTTTTCAGTACATCTTCCATGACCTTTCGTAAAGTTTCTTGAGATATCCCCAAAATCTCTCGCGCCTACATAAATATTTATAAATACTCCTAAACTTAAATATTTTATCCTTTCTAATTTTATAACGTGAATTCTTTCAAATTTACCGTCGTGGATAATTTAAAAAAAAAAAAAAAACAAACAAATCCGATGTAAATATTTGTATGGATTGGATTAGAATATTTGGATCGTCGAGATCAAATTGTTGGTTGGTGGGTCAACTAAATAAATAAAAGCTTTGCATAACTATTTTATTGATACAAATTTTATTTAATCTCTTGTGTACAGTATCCAAAGTGTTGTTGTATCCAAAACGGGTTTTTTAATGCAGGAAATCGGTTCAAAAAGAGGCATTTTTAAGACACTTCTCCGTTACATTTGTGAATTGCATATTCTTGTAGGGCTGATAGCCTAGATGAAGATCTACTATTTTCCAACCACCGATTCACCACCGCCTTTTTTTTCCCACGCGTTCAAATTTGGCGAAACGGAAAAAAAAAGAGGTTTTTGACCGATAGCAACGAAACTGTGAATTTGACAGAAAAAAAGTAAAGGAACCATTTTTAGATATTAAAAGGACAAACAATTTGGCGCATCGGAAATTAAAATCGATTAATCAAATTGATTATTATACAATTTAATATTAAAAAGCTAATGATGAGAGTAGTACGAAAATTGATTGTAGGCAACACCCCCACATTGCTTAAGGCACAACAATTTTTATTTTAAATGCATATATTTTTGGAAATACTCATTAAAATATACAAAGAGGCATTTTTTCCGAGCTTTTCAAAGCTGTACCATGCGTTAGTGCATTAATAATTAGTTATTTTAGAAATGACCAGTTCAGCTAGTTTTTATGACTTTGCGAGAGAACTAATTAATCGATTTTAATTTCCGATGCGCCAAATTGTTTGTCTTGTTAATACTTAAAAATGGTTCCTTTACTTTTTTTCTGTCAAAATCACAGTTTCGTTGCTATCGCTCAGAAACCTCTTTTTTTCCGTTTCGCCAACTTCGAACGCGTGGGAAAAAATGGGTGGTGAATCGGTGGTTGGAAAATAGTAGGTCTTCACCTGGGCTATCAGCCCTACAAGAATATGCAATTCACAAATGTAACGGAGAAGTGTCATGCAAATCTACCCATTTCCTCCTGGTCTATTTATCGAATAATAAAACGAGAGACAATTGTTTTTGATTACTGAAAATTAGTTGAGGCGCTGGTTGCTGCCTGCACTGTGGATCTCTTTTGTTTTTTGGATACACAAAATATTGTAATTGAATATTTTATTAAAAAAAGTATTATTCACGTTTCAAATATGTGTTTGTTTTACTTTTCTCCTTACCCAGAATATTCACATTCCGACTTTCCTCCCCGAATACCAGTTCGTATGGTCGAGATGTTAAAGGCGCACTCTGCTCGGAACTGGGAGGTTGCTGGGTCAATCCATTCCCAACACTGGCAGTTTGTCAATTAAATTAATTTAAAAAAAAAATAATCGGACGGGCTTAATTGCCTAAACTGTCGGCTATGAATTAACCGACTATGCTTCTGAAGGTTTTCTGGAGGAGTACAAACTCCAGATGAATATCGGCATAGTTCCTACCAAAGTTGGCTACAGTCGCACAACCTACCAATTCCTAATCCACATATAAAGTCCTTGTCCTTTAGGGGTCGGTAAAAAAAAAGGGGTCTAGAAAGGCCTACTTGCCAGGCTTCGACTTACCCTCCGCTACTATTCTTACTACTCCTCCCGGAACTATAAGACCTAAACAGTTGGAACTTGGTAGTTATGTTTCTTATGCCGCATAGTTATCCGTTAAAAACGATATTACGAAAATCAACTTCCAAGCAGGGGGTGAGCTTTGCGGAACCGTTAACGGTTTGGTGAGACACGCACCAAATTAGCAACGAGTAACACATCTATCGAGGCTGAACAGGATGCAACTGCGGACAGTTACCGGATTCAAAACCGGGCAGTATCCCATTCGGAAGCATCTGCACACAACGGGGACTCCATAACGGGTCCATTATGTGCAGATTGTGTGGCGAGGAGGAAGAAACATCCAGCCACATCTCACCCCGAATATATGAACCTTCGGGAGGACCTGATAAGCAAGCTCCAAGCTATTGCTAACATATGGAAGAAGCGAGTCTCGTCGGACTGAGGTAGAAAGGGGAACACAATGGACCATAAGGTCGAAGTGCAATAGTTTTTTACCCCGATATTAATCAATCAACATATCTATGATTCCACATCCCGAAGATTGTTACGATTAGCTAATTCATACTGATGATGACTACTTGGTAGTCGAAATACATATTTACAAATAATTGTTCTAGGAATTGGGACAAAATTTGAAATTTAATACTTCCGTCCAAATTCGAAGTACTACATAATTTAAATTTGGCAGGTTTCTTTCTTATACTTCGTAGTCATCCGCTAAAAATAGGGTTTACTTTTGTAAGAGGGGGGGTTGGAGAACGGATAGCAGTTTATATGAATGTTTTGGTTCTTACATCGTTGTTCCCCCAAACGAAGATTTGTCTTGGTTGCGTTCTACCTGCTTGAAAAGGTCGCGTGTGTAGTAATTTTCGGATAAATCCTTCGATATTTTTAATCGAACTCTAACGCAATCTGATCATCCATTTGGATCAACAAACTCTTTGGAAATATGGGCAAACAACTAACAAGAACCCTTAGGATGGCACCAAAAATTATAGATCAATGGAAATTTACATAATTTTTTTTTATTTATTTTACGTACAAAAATATTTAAAGTTCACAATTTCTGAGTATTTATAAAGCTTTAAAATTAGAATCTTCAAATTTGACTGTACAATTGAAATTAGGTACAGGAATGTCTTCATCATTATTCGTCCATGTTGCTGATAAAAGAAGAATATTAGAATTACGCGTCACATTATCATTTTTAAGGGCTCGTAAACTTTGTATATTAAATGCAGATATTAATAAACCTGGGCCGCCTGGTCTTCATTGAATTTCACTAACTCTGATTCTAATGTAAATAATGTCATTTAATCAGTCAGTCTTTCAAACTCTAATTAGAATGTATGAAGTGACACTGGTTCTGTTCGATCCTGATAAAATGTAGAATCATTGGTTTTAGATACAATATTTAATTTTTCTATTGTAGTTTTTCCACTCCGATATCATTTTCTTAAACTTTTGTGTCTTAATTAGTAGTGTTGACCTTATTTAATATTATCTAAAAAGAAGTATAACTTCTTATGTGCGTACATAAGTATACACAAACACATCATAAAATTTGTTCTCCCTTCGAACAAAGTGACTTTTATTCCGGGTCTTTTTTCCCCAGAAATGCTTCTTTGAAGTAATATTCACAGGTGCATTGTTTAAAACAATAATAATAAGAAGAAGAAGACACCCTGTATATGGATACAATCCATATTTCTCCTTCCCAAAACAACATCATCAATACTGTTACATAAATTTTCAAACATCATCCGTCATCTGCTGTTCTTCTTCTTCTTCTGTTTCAATCGATGATTGAGTTATATCATGATCACTGCTGTGACAATCAAATAAATCCACTAATTTGGCTAAAGTCACATCTTTTTTCTCCCAATCCGAGCTATTTGTTGCTACCGCATTATGTAGACTTTCTTCAATTGTATTTCGAACCAGAAAACGATGTACAAACGTTGGCCTAAAAAATCAAATAAAATAAAATCGTGTGTCAAATCGTGGTTGGATCAAATTTCATTATCCAAAACAACAACAACGCGGTATTTACTTTGTCTGGCCAATGCGATGTACACGTCCAATTGCTTGTAATTCTTCGCTGGGATTCATCAATGGTTCCACCAGAAACACATGGGTCGCTTCAATTAGATTTAAACCTTTGGCACCTTGAGCTATAGGCAATAGCAAAGCTGTGATTTGTTCATTTTTATCCTACAATTCAAATTTTACGTGTTAGATTTCAAATCGGTTGTTTTTTTTTTTCCTTCGATCCATAAAACATTGTTCGAATATTTGGACGTGAATACGTTTTTAAATTTTGTTTCTATAGTGGGAGGCAATTCAGAAAACTGATCATAACAAATTTGGGCAAATATACATTGGGGATACAAAAAAAAAATTATTGGGGAAATACATTGGGGAAAAATCAGAGGCGATTTGACCCCAAATATCTTCTGAACGAAATCAAGCTACAGTGCTGATTTTTCGAATATAAGCCATTTAGGGAATTCTAAGAGAACAAGTTTTTGCTTTTCGCTAAGAAATAAACGGTTAAAAAGTTATTTCGGTTCAAAAATGAACAAAGTGTGTGAACATCGACTGGGTACGTTCGTCTGTCAGGCTATTGTCAGTTTTGGTGAATAGACGCTTATATGTATATATAAATATCATATTCTAAAAAACGTAACGAGGTCATTCGATCACTAAATTTCACTCTTCATATTTTTTTCAATACCGGGCGCACCTTATATGAAAATCGATTCTTAAGGAGTAAACTCAAAAAATTAAAATAAATAATGCAATGTCGAACTATAACTCGTCAAAAAGCCAAATCAAAATAAAGAGATCGTATACGGTTGGAACGGGCTTCTCAAGAGCATTCCAGTGATACCTCGTTACGTTACCCGTTACGTACACGTAAAACACACGGCCGTTTCCACGAAACAACCACACCCCCTTTTTTCGTTTAGTCACAGGACTAATAATAATCGATACATATTTTCCGTAGTACAACATACCTTAAATTTTTCCAAAATAATTGGATTTGCTGTGGCTAATTGTAAAAATTTGATATTATTTTTAGTGAAAGCATCCGTAATGACATTCAACACGGACAACCATGTCGAAAAGATCAAAACTTTGACGTCATTATTCTCTTGATATAAATCCAATACACATTTTGTAATTGCTTCAACTTTCGTTGAAAATGATCCTTTTATAATTGATTGACGAGTAGCAGCAACAGCACTAGCACCAGCATCACCACCGCCATCATCAGCAGATGTTGTTGTTCCATCTGGTTGTTTAACATACGATATATCTGCTACCGGTTGTTGACGTCGACATACCGAACATGTTAAATCGGTGCCGTTGCAATACCTCGAAAGTAAATGATGGATGCATTCCAGACAAAATGAATGGCCGCATTGCAGAATACACCACTGGAAAATATTTCAAATTTAACATTTAACAAAAATTCTGTTATAATTAAGGGGTAGTTGTCGTGATACAATATTGTCCAAAAAGTTGTGGAGGAACCAGTTCAAGTGGCCGAGCGGTCTAAGGCGTTATGTCTGCGCAGTATGCCTACTTGGAAACTGGGAGGTTATGGGTTCGAATCCCGACATCGGCAGTTTGTCGATTATTAGGAAAAAGGGGGAGGGTGGTTAATTGACTACACTGTCGGCGTATGGACAAGAACGAAGTAACCGGCTATGCTTGAAAAGGTTTTGCAGTTTCCTTCATGAACTCCAGATGAATATCGGCATAGCTCCTATCATAGTTGGCTGCAGCCGCATATCCTACCAATTCCTGGTCTATACACAAAAATTACTTGCACTCCAACTTACATTCGATTGAAGTGTATTTGTACAGATTGGACATAAATCGGGTGTCTCTTTCGTATTCTGTTCTTTTCGTAACGTTTTCAAGTATGCAAGTGTACCCAATTTTTTTGTAAAATCTGCCTCAGCTATTAATTTATCTCGATTAATCGAAGCAAAATGAGCATCAATCTAAAACAAATTAAAAAATTTTCCTGTAAATTTGTTATAAATAATATTAAAGAGAACTCTAGGATTTTTCGAAATAAATTTGTTGCACAGAATTCGGGATAATAAATTGTGTTACATGCGATTAAATCAACAACTGAACTTTGTTTAGCGTGCGTTATGCTAAAACACAATATTGCAAAGCTATGGACAACAGCTGGCGCAACGAAAACGACATCTGACGACCGCATTAAATAATGCTGCTCCATAACCATTTTAATGGAATGGCAAATTTTTATAAATTAAAGAAATAAACATTTATAATCTCCAAATAAGTGAAAGACCACCATCTAAAAGGGGCTAATAAATATTACAGTATTGTGTTTAAAAAAAGTACATTTTAATAAACATAAAATATATTTGTTAGCGTATTTCCTGAAAGGAAATAGAGCTATTAGTCTCGTACGACTTCAAAATTTTTTGCAAATGTCCATCGATCCTATCTAGCAGATGTCGAAAATCATCATCTGTAAAATTTATATATATATATATATCTATGGGGAAAAGGGGGTTTAGAGGGAGGGTGAAACACAAAATTTGATATATCTCCCTTAATATTCGAAAAATCGAAAAATTTATAAGAAGTAAAGTTATAGGTACTAAATTTTACTGTAATTTTGTTTCTTATCATTTTCTCTGTTACACTAATATTTACAGAAATATTGACGGTTTAAGATTGAAAATTAAATTCCTCAATATCTCTGTACACATTCGAGTTTGAGCAAAAATGGCGAGGTGATGAATTGTAGCAAACTAGATTTTCTACAACTTTATTCCTTACGCATTTTTCGATTATTCTAATATTAAGACGGATATTTTATATTTTGTGTTTTCTTCTATCTTTATGCCCCCCCTCTTTGCCCCTTGACATATGTCATTTGTTAATAAAATTGCCCTTGCAAATACTAAAATCATATACGACATTTCATTTTGATCAGACTAAAATTGTGGCCGCTAGAGACTGATTTATGTATTCTAAAGGAATTTCGCTAAGTTGAAGCAGCACCTGCGTAACGAATTTTTTTAATTGAAAATCTTGGATGATTCCAAGTTTAGAGTGACAAGAAATACAGAGCAATATACGAAGAAGTGAGTGAGTGAATGAAACTAAATATCCACATACCATTCCAATTTCAATAACATTAATATGTTCTAATTTATTTTCGACATTATAATCCAACAGTTTTAATATATTCTTCTGACGATCCAATTTATTACGCGATGTTGGCAACTCTTCATTGCCCAGACGTATTCGTAAACGTTCTTTGCACATACTGATCTCATCTTGGGATGCCAATAGATCACCATAATATGTCCATAATCGACGCATATCACGGAATTCTTTTTTTAATATATCACATAATTGTAAATGTAGGTCACCTTCTTGAATTATTGCATCAGCAATTCGTTTACTACGTCCAAAAGATAATGCACCTACAAAAACAAACAAAAAATGGGAACATCATGTATATTTACACATTTGCTTGCTCTTAAGGGGCAATAAAACAAGTGGAAAGGGTGTAAATTTTATTAATAAACCAATCAAATTACATGAATTTCTGTAGGTTTTTATTAGCGAATTTCCTGAAAAGGGAAAATAGAGCTATTGGTCCCGCGTACCGAAGTCAAAATTTCTTCAAATGTCCATCGATCCTACCTAGTAGATGTCAAAAATCACTATCTGTAAAATTTATATATATATATCTATGGACATGGAATGAAATTTGGTATTGAAAAGGTCAAATTCGTTAATGGGTAAAATCAAACAAAGGGGAAGAGGAATTTAGAGGGAGGGTGAAACACAAAATTTGACATATCTCTCTTAATATTCGAAAAATCGAAAAATTTATAAGAAGTAAAGTTGTAGGTACTAAGTTTTACTGTAATTTTGTTTCTTATTATTTTTTCAATTACCCTAATATTTACAGAAATATTGACGGTTTAAGATTGAAAATTAAATTCCTCAATATCTCTGTACACATTCGAGTTTGAGCAAAAATGGTGAGCTGATGAATTGTAGCAAACATGATTTTCTACAACTTTATTCCTTACACATTTTTCGATTGTTCTAATATTAAGAGAGATATTTTATATTTTGTGTTTTCTTCTTTCTTTATGCCCCCCCTTTCCCCTTGATGTATGTCATTTATTAATAAAATTGGCCTTACAAATACTAAAATCATATACATTTTGATGACATTTCATTTTGATTAGACTAAAATTGTGACCGCTAGAGAATGATTTATGTATTCTAAAGGAAATTCAAGCTAAAGTTGAAGCAAGCTAAGTTTTTTGTAAATTTGATTGGTAAATTCGGTACTCACTTTTTAATATAATCTCTTGTTCACTTGCTTTCCATGTTCCTTCCATCATTTTATTAGCATCTGCGTCGTCACCCACCTCACTACTGATCTTCCGTTTTGTATTGGTTTTTTTCGTATTCATTAAAAATATTAAACATTCATAGTTCAACATTTCCATTTCAATTTTGCACATAAAACATTTTCTCTTTGCACTGCTGCTGCCACCACCTTTGGTGGTCTGTTTGACAGGTCGTAAATGACATGTGACAGCATCTTGAACACAATCTTGTGAGAAATATACTAAATTCGTATCAGGGTTGTCGGTGTTCGACGCAGACAGTGCTTTTAACGATTTAAAACTATCACGTAAATTACGTATACTTGTATCGATTTTTTGCCACCATCGATAAATCTCTAAGGTTAATTGACGGGAACTTCTGATTTGATCAATCAGCTTCGATTGTTGGGAGTAATCCTGCGAAATGCAAGTTCTAAATTTAATACACAAAAGTTATTTTGTAGGACACACAGTTTGAGGTAGGTCTATGGACTCCATGACATCAAATGTGTCGTTATCGCGGATTTGTTAAAAAAAAGTTGTGTGAGAATTGACGGTTAATAAAAAGCATATAAACAAAGTTTACGTGACAATGAAAAGCCTGAAAATATTTTACCGTAATCGCGGAAATTAGTGAGGTGTAGATAAACTCGATGCTTTCAGACAAACTCGATATGACAAACCTTAGAAGTGTCTTACCAGTCCAAGTGGCCGAGCGGTCTAAAGCGTTACGTCTGTGCAGTATGCATCCTTGGAAACTGAGAGATTATGAGTTCGAATCCCGACATCGGCAGTTTGTCAATTATTAAGAAAAAAAAACAAAAGGGGGCGGTTAATTGACTAAACTGTCGGTGTATGGACAAAAACGAGGTAACCGGCTATGTTTGAGAAGGTTTTCTGCAGTTTCCTTCACGAACTCCAGATGAATATCGGCATAATTTCTATCAGAGTCGGCCCCAGCCGCATATCCTACCAATTCCTGGTCTACTCACAAATTCCTTCTACTCCACTCGCATCCTCACATCCTTAGGCATCACAATGGACCTAATGGTCGAAGTGTAGCCCGTCCAGGGCAGTCTCTACAATCTATCTATCTATCTAACCTTAGAAGTGTCTTTCATACGTTCTGGGAGGGCGTAGATAGATTATTCTATTAGGAACAGCAAATCTGGACTAGATCCTAGATTAAACCCAGGATTTTACTTGGATTCAGTTGCTTCAGTTATTTGGGTAAGGGGAAAGAGCTCCACTTAGAAAGTTCAGCCTTTTCCAGACGACCTCCACACATTTGCATTATTCACATAATCCCCTGCGGAAGTATCTACACACAATGGGACTCCATAACGGGTCCATTATGTGCAGATTGTGTGACGAGGAGGAGGAAACATCCAGCCACATCATCTTTACCTATGAATCTCTCGGTTGCAGCAGATACGAGATACTTGGTGCATCTCACCCCGAATATATGAACCTTCAGGAAGACCTGATCAGCAAGCTCCTGACGATTGCCAAGACATGGGAGAAGCGAATCTCGTCAGACTGTAGAAGAAGGGAGAGCACAATGGACCATAAGGTCGAAGTGCAATACTTTTTAGACCCCAGACTTTACGAACTATAGGAAAAGTTTCAGAAATATTAATTTCCCTTTTTTTTTGTACCTGTAAACTGGATTCAATTCTCGACAACAGATCATCCGCAACATCTTCACTGTCCATCCAATCGCACAACTCAGTAAACCATCCGCATATCGGTTGTGAAAACTCATTTTCCACACGCCGAACCCGTTTAATACACTTCACATAATCCGCCATTGATTCAATGACACCAGCCACATGTTTTTGAATATATTTATCTTCCAAATTTTTCGCATTTGCCACTAGTTGATCGTCTCGTACGGTTGGCGGCAACTGAACTCTTGGATTCGATAATAATTCACTTAAATTATGCAACGTATGCAAATGCGGCAGAGTATCCACATGAATTTCCGCTTTATGCTGATCGATAATACGTAAAACATCACGATAACATTCACCCGCTTCGTTGTATCGATGCTCGATAATGTGAATACCAGCTAAACCGTTTAGGGCAGCAATTTGGGCACGCAAAGCATCCGAACATTCTTGTCCGTTTTTACTAATTAACGCCTCCAACAAGTCGTCCATGTTCATAGCGTTATTCTTCGTTGTTAGATACTTACCACGGACAACTTTCGGATGGATACAGGCTTGTCGGATCGATAGCAACGGCATTAATAGTTTCTGTAGCGTATAACGATCCAATTGACTTAGTTTATCATTGATATTGTGATTTCGTACGCGGACTCGAAAACTATCCTGACACATTTCGTGCTCACGTTTGTAGAAGAATTCTTCGACTGCTGAGAATTTTAACCAATGTGTGATTTCCGTTTGTTTGGGAATGTTAATCTGATTCAGGATATCCTTCTTACAGGTACGCCACATTATTTTCGATAAAAATTTATGCATTGGGTCTTTGATACCCTTACAATATGGATTGTAGAGGGCGTATTTCCATATGTCGTCATCGTTGTATGGTTGGATACCCAAAAACATTATTAAACCATATAAATCTATAAAAAAAATTGATTTATTTTAATTATATTATAATTGCTGGGGTCTAGAGAGTGTAGCGGTATCGCTTCTTCATTAAATTATTATTATAATTTTGTTCATCATTTTTAGTTGTTGCATAACAACTATAACTTCCCCCTATTATCACGATTGCTTTGAATGTTAACAACCTTGATAATTTACATATTAAAATATAATATTTCATAAATCAATTCAATAAAGACCAATTATATCTTTCACATATATTTATTATTTATTTAAATAATAATTATTTAATATATCAATCTTCTACAAGAGGATGGGGTTCAGGGTGGCCGTCCCAAGAATACCAATATAAAATTTTAGATTTTCTATGATTAAAAAGTACACTGACAGAAGGAATTTCTTATATACATTTTTCAAAATATTTGCTTCAATAAAGAAACTCTTGTTTTCATTCAAGATTACGCAGTCGAACCAAAAACATGCGTTTAGTTGAGCGAACAAATTAAAGCTCTTGAACGGTGTTTAAAGTAGAGTTCGTTAGTCTCCGGCCTAAGAGAATCTTTCTTGGCCAAATACTTTTGTGATTCTTTAGTCAAGAAAATGAAATTCTTGTAAAAAAAAAAGTATTTTTCTTATTAAAAAATAAATAAAAAACTCAAGAAGAGAAAGTTTATGCAGCTTCTTTAAATGAAGTTTATATATTTAACTGAAGTATATGATTACTTCTTTAAAAAGTTTCATTTGTTTGGATTAAACAAATGTTTATGTTGGTCCGAAATTTTAGCATCTTGGTCCAAAGAAATCATCATTTCAGTTTAAGAATTGTCGAGATTCTTGAGTCAAAGAAGAGTCAGTTGATCTTTAGTTAAGATAATTTTCTCAAGTCAAAACTACAGATGTCAAGATACTTATTTTCTGATACAAAATAAATATAATCTTCCCTATATCAGAAATTCTAGGTTTAAACAAATTTTTCTTACTGCAAATAATTACTTCTATCAGTTTTTCCAGATCTATGGATTGCAAATCCAGTCAGGTTTTCTTCAGAAAGTCTAGTAGAATCTCTAGAGTGTTTCTAGATAGTTGGATAGTTTTTAAATAAACCTTTTTGATCTTTACCTGGAATTCCTCTTTGAGCTGGTGTACCAGAAACTGCCCATTTATGAATACCATTCAATTTTCGTGCCATATTTGCCACATTACTAGCACCTTCGACAAGTTGTGCTTCATCCAAACAGATTCGCCACCATTCCATCGATAATAATGGCGATGTACCCACATGGTATTTCTTCTCGAATCGCATACTATATTTTTCGGAAAATATTTTATTAGTTACGAAAACATGACATTCTAGTATATTCGATAAGTACGTCAATCTCACGTATTGGAATCTTTGGCAGGGGGCGGAGTTTAACAGTTCAACCTACTAGCAGTAGCTACTAAGTTGTTCACCAGAATGCGACCATAAAACTTGTAGATCGATGGCTTACCCACCAGAGAGCATATCCAAGTGCTAAAGTTTCATCCCAAATCAAATGAAATTCATGTGCTACACTCTAGAGTCAAATGAGTACTATCTTTAATAAAATTTATTTAGGATATTAAAAAAAGTTGTAAAGTATATCCAATAATCTTACAGCGATTTATAACCTTTTTTATTTGTCCCAAATATTTTAAAAGTATTTTCTAAAATATCAGGAAATGTATATTAAACATTGATTTGACTTGATTTGACAGATCTGAAAATAAACTATGTCTTGTTATGACGTACACAGTAAGTGTATATATTTTGACTGTGCGCTGTCGCCAGTTTTCAAAATATGGTGGCAAAAACAAACCTAACAAAATTGTTTTAATTTTATTTAATAATTAATTCAAACGTTCGTCAATACCATTTTTTTAATGCAATTATATAAACTGCATATTTCCAAGAATATTTATAAACATTATTTATTATGGTGGCTACTTTAATAATATAGTTATTTTAAGTACAAACAAATTCTTTTCTCCAAAAGACGCTGTGTTCAAAGTTTGATTTTTAATCGGTAATCACTCTTTGAAATAATCGACGACAGGTTTTAAATTTTTGAGGGAGGAAAACTACTGAATTGTGAGCTATTCAATTCACTAAACAAAAAATTTATTTACTATCAAGCCTCATGCATGAACGTCCTCCTTAAGTAGTGATTATTAATAATCGGATGTTCCAGATTCTCAAAGTCCCAGGCAGCGAATGTACTTCCGATGAAATTGCAATTGCATGACGACTTACCTTCTAGATGAATCAATATCCACATATCGAATTTCACTTTGTAGAACAGAATATGTTGTTAATACAATATCATAGTCCACAATATTTTCTGGATACAAATATCCTGTTGAACAGACACCTTTATAAACTAAAACACGTAATCCATCTTGTGTCACGTGACGTTTGATTTCTGTAATCCATTGTTTGCTCAACGGTGTTGGAGTTATTATAAGAGTTGCAGCCGTTTTAATTAAAGGCTAACAATCAAACAAATATGATTATATTGTGGAAGAAGAGTTTTGGGGGGAAATAATCTATACAAATAAATGAAATTGAAGTGTCTGTGATTTCGAAAAAAGGCATTTTATGGGACTTTCATTGGCATGTAGAAAACTTTTCATAAGGTAATCTAGGCTACTTTTTATTCTGGAAATATTTAGCGTTCATGCGTAAAAATTGAAAAAGTGTCGAAATTAGGGGCTATACGAACGGACGTTGTTATGACGATTAATAATAAATAAAAAAAGCTTTAGAGTTTATGGAAAATCGACCCCTAAGGGTGTGCAATAGGCTGAGAGTTGAATACGAAAAAAACATGTTTTAAAGAAATTAAAAATGGTAATCATTTCCTAAAAAAAGAGTAAATTTAAGCGTTACTCAGAATATTACTGAATAATTCACTAAGAAATTAAATACAAAATGAAAAAAAAATTCATTATATTGGACGCCAGTTTTAAAAAAAAAATTTTAATATAAAGGTCAATAGTAAAAGACCAGTACTACTATGCGATATAGATATTGATATAACATCCTAAATCCAAAATAAGTGTGTGTACAGGTTCAGTTGTACACTTATTAAATTTAAATTAATCAAATAATTAAAAGTTATTAGTGAAAATCTCAGCGGGTATTTTAGAAAGCCGTTAATATTAACAATTTTTTGCAATTTTGTACGAGGATCTCTCTTTTTTTCTAAATGAGACTCATAAAATTTGCTATTTATTCAAAAATGTATAAAAATGTGCTTATGGTTTTAGAAAATCAACCTCTTAGGGTGAGTTATAAAATATTCCAAGCAAATATAACACTGGCAATGAATATTTAAATCCTGGTGGAACTATGAAAAGGTCATTTAAAAAGCACTTCAGTGGAATGAGCTTAGTTAAGTATAATAAGAGGGAAATACTTTATTAATTACTTACCCTCTTTTCCCAACATTGCGGGCAACAATACTTAGATGGATCCCCTGAATAGCTCACACACAATCGATGTTGTTTCTTACCACAGTCCTGACAAATGACTTCGTCACCGAAACATTGAAAATCACCACATAAACATTGAACGGCCAATACTTCCGTTGGCCGTTCACGTAATGCATTCACTTTCACTTCGGCTAATTTGGATTCGTACCACAGATTACAGAACTGTTTTATTGGGCTTTTTTGTTTTTTAGGAACTTCTTCTTCTGTTGTACTTGATGTTTCTTTGTTAACCTTTTTTCTAGTTGGAATATCATTATTAGGTATTATTTCCGAATCTTCCGTAACAATATTGGCCCGAATAGCCTGACGACGTTTAAACCTTCCACGTATTTTATGCTTTTTATTCTTCATATCTTTTTTAACTTTCGGTGAAACATAATCGTGATCCATGTGACGAACTGATTTACTCATTTTTTTCAACTTTTTTTTACGAATTTTCTTTTTATGTTGGGTGTGAACAAGAATTGAGCTTTCTGCAGTTTGATCATCAGCTGTTTCCATATTTTCTATTTGATTATCTGCTTTAGTATCCATTTTTCTTGGATTACATAAAATACAGGCTAAAACTTCGACAGTTTTACCTAATCCCATTTCATCGGCCAGAATTCCACCAGTTAATTCAGATTGAATTAATGGTGGCGAATTTGTTATGTTCATTGTAATTGGATTTACATATAAAATTTTATTGTTTGGTAGTGTGAGTTTATGGAAAGCTGGATGAATTTCTCCTGGAAAATTTGATTTACATGAAAGAATCTTCCATAAAAGTACGTGAGAATTTTATTTTGTATATATGATGAATGCGATCTATAAGATTGTGATCACCCCAATCTGGTGCCTAACGAGGAATTGTCTCGTCTTATAGCATCTCATCCAGCTCTGAATCTAGATTAGGTCTAGGGATACTAGGTAGCTCCCCTGAACGTATCTAGTAGACTTCCAGACACTTAGATTGATATATTGTAGGGCTGCCCTGGACGGGCTACACTTCGACCATAAGGTCCCTTATGATACCTAAGGATGTGAGTGGAGTTGAAGGAATTTTTGTGTATAGGCTAGGAATTGGTAGGATATGCGGCTGTTGCGACTATGATAGGAACTATGCGGATATTCATCTGGAGTTCGTGAAGGAAACTGTAAAAAACCTTCTCAAGCATAGCCGGTTACTTCGTTTAGTCAATTAATCGCCCCTTTTTTTTCTTAATAATTGACAAACTGCTGATGTCGGGATTCGAACCCATAACCTTCCATATTAAAAATTCTGGCCGCCATCTTATTCACTATATATTAATACCGATTGTAGTACTTACCGTCAATACATAACGCATTATGTTCACGATTGAGCATCCATTGAACGGCTTGCGCTTGATACGGTCGTAATGTAGGCTTTAAATTTGGATGTTGAACGTCATACGAATAATTTTTCTTTTCCATATTTGTATAGGCTCGTATTGCTTTGTACAATTCATCAATATCGTGTTTCTTTTTCCAATTTTTCTCATCAAATTCGAAAACTATTAAAAAAAATAAAAAATTTCAACTCCAAAAAACACTCTCTTCAGTAAAACTCAACACAACTCAAAAAGCCGCACCAATAAACTCAACAAATTTTTGAACTTACCACAATCATCATAAAAAAATAGAACTAAAATTCGTTTCAACAATTTTTTATGTTTAAGTTTAATCGATTGGTCTTCGATTTCATTCAATAATTTTAAACTTAATTCAAAAATTACATTTTCACCTTCAAGATGTATTTTAAAATATAAATTCGGGGACGATATTAAATCTGAAACAAAATTAATATTAACAACTAACTGCGTTAATTGCTTAAATATCCGGTGTATATATATACCGGGTGTTAGTAATTAAACATACCTTGAAAAAAATCTACAGGAAAATAACTTTCGACCATAATCGTATCAGAATTTAATTTTACAATTACATGTTTCCGACGATCCCATTTTGTTGGCCGCATAACATCATCGAAGGATATCGTACCGATACATAAATTGCCTAAATAATACAGTTCTTCATTTTCTTCGCCTGAGTGTTTTTCAGTAATTTCTAATGCTGGATTTAGTTTTTTTGTTTGTTTTTTCTTGCTGATAGCTTCTTTAGTATTCACAAAATTCCAATTTTCCGGTTTGCCTTCAAATTTTTTTGGTGCGGCTTTCTTTTCTCGCACCATTTTTATCGATTTCGGCGTTGAAAAATTTTATATTTACAATAACTTTTTTAATATAGTGCCTTGGACATACATTTGTCTATTGATTTTAGAATATAAACACTTCAATAACCATCTGTCAAAGAGTATTGTAAATGAATACCTAGATTACGCTACTATCGCTAAGCGCTTTATTTAAATAATACTAGTATGAACACTATTGTAGTTTATTAAAGCGATAAATCTTTTTCCCACTTTTCTTTTATATCTTAAGAACAGTCAATTTAAAGAGGAAGTGCTAAAGTTTTAAGTCATTTAAGCATAGTCATTTAAGCATCAATTAAGTTATAGTAACGGTATGTAGCGGTAAACGCATACGTCAAACGGCAACGATCAACTCCATAGACGAGTAAATTGCAACCATAGATAATAGATTAAGTTATGAGACTGTATATTAGGCTTACATTAGGAAGACAAACTATTAAGTGTGTATACAGATGACGATGCGTTTTAAAATACGTTAACGCGCTCTTACCCTCTACAACGCACTGCGAGTGCGCATTCGCTTGACAGAAAGCGCATCGTGTCCAGTACACACTCAATGACAGCTAATCTTTTAAATTTTAGCATTATTGAGTCGTAAAAATTAATATGACTTTTGAGCGTAAACAATAGATAAGGATTTTATAAATTGCGCAACCTTATGAAATTATTCAAAAAATGTTCAGATATATTATATAATCTTAAAGTTACCTCTAGACGTTCAATATTATTGTCTTTGATTTGCAGTTTAACATATAATGCGCTGAGGAATGATGGCATCCCATATAGATTTTTACTAATATAAATTTGTTAATGGGCTTTATCTCAATGAGGTACGGATCTTTTCCAGCAACAATTTCGATAAAATTTCCAAAACAGGAGCTTTTAGTGACAAAAGTCGATACAGCTACGTTTTATATCTGGGAAAAATAGATCTTTCGGGTTTTCACAAGAAAAAGAATAGCATGAAAATTGTTCGAAAGTAGGCAAGTTGTAAAACAATGTTGTGTAAACTCGACAAAAAGTAGCCTGGATATTTTTGAGATCCAGAGTTAAAAAATAGATCTAGATGAACGTTTTATATCTATCGCGAATACATCTATCGCGACCGCGGTTAACCCAGCTGTACTATTAATTAAACGAATAATCGCGTTTGTTTTTTTTGCGCCTTCGACTCCGAAAGATAATAGTTCAATAAGGAAATTATTGATAGAATTGTATTATTCTAGAATTCTTTTTTTACTTTTCAATTTATTTTTTCAAATCAATTCTATTCTTTCATCATATCTTATGTAAAATTTCGATAAAAATTAATACAAATTTCGCTTTATGATAATCATGAAGTTTAAAGCAAATGGCGGAATAGGAATCAAATATTTTTTGTTTGTTATAATTATTAAATATTATTATGTAAATATTTAATAATTAAACATAATTAATAATGAATAAAAAATTATTAAATTAATTTAAAAATAATTAAAATAAACTGACTCATCTAATACTATAATGCGCATGCGCACAACCACAAAAATCCACTGAAGTATATGAGAATATACAAAAACGAAAAAAACTTTTAATGTTTTAAGTTAAATATTAAAAACTGTTTTATTGTGTGTTTCTTGTAAATATATGTATGATTAGAAATTAATAAAAAAAACCACAAGAAAAACAGGTGAATTTTCTCATGATATATTTGAGTCATGCATTCAACTTGAAATATATTTTCATTGATACCAAGTTAAATGAAATTAGTGCCCAGCCCAGTGTAGTAGCAGCCTACTTAACCAAAACAAATAATAACCTTACTCCCAAAAAGGAGAATACCGTATAAAAATGTTTTAAAACAAAGTTGAATTCATATTTTGCAGACATAATGTCTTCCGGACGGCCTATTAAGTGTGTTGTCGTTGGTGATGGTACCGTTGGTAAAACATGTATGTTAATTTCGTATACGACAGATAGTTTTCCTGGTGAATATGTTCCTACCGTGTAAGTAATATTCTTTTCTTATTTTCATTTTGTGTAAAGAGAAAGTTTATCTCTTTACAAATTTCTAATTTTCACTCTACAATATTTGCTTCAATTGTTTTTTTATTAATTTACAACGATTTGAGGAAACCGGGAATTATGATTTTTAAATAAACTGCTGAAAAATACAGGAATTTATTAAAATAATCGGGATTTTTATACTATAGCCAACTTATTTATTTAGGCGTCAAGTGTTAATGAAGATTCAATTTTTAATTCTTTCGATATCTCCAAAAATAAAAACGAGATATGGTAATTTTTGGTGGTAAAATTACAGTTAAGGGAGCCTAAAAACACGCAAACCCGACCAATTCGGGGTACGACTGATGAAGTGAAAGATTTTAGTCATCAGTTGGAATAGTCATCGACATTTTTAGCACAGTTTTTCATCTTTTTTATAAACAATTGAAAATGTCGCTCTCCCCTAATGTAAAAATTAAAAGGATTATTTGGGCCGGATTTAAAATATAAGTTTAAATCAAAATACTTGTTAATTTTTATGAATTTGATAGACGAAAATCAGTCTAATCTTATCCATTTTTTTTAAAGTTGCGCAAAATAATTGAATTATGTGAATTTTTGTTGTTAGATTTGATAATTATTCAGCACCAATGGTTGTTGATGGGATACCAGTTAGTTTAGGATTATGGGATACAGCTGGACAAGAGGATTATGATCGATTACGACCATTATCATACCCACAAACAGACGTATTTCTAATATGTTTTAGTGTGACGAGTCCATCATCCTTTGAAAATGTTACATCTAAATGGTATCCAGAAATTAAACATCATTGTCCTGATGCTCCAATGATATTAGTTGGTAAATATATTTAAAAATCCTTCTGGAATTGTTGAACAAATTTTAGTCTTTATTTTCCCATATCTCGTAAATCGTCAAAATTCGCAAGATTTTTTGGTCGATTGAAGGGCGTTCATGCATGAGGCCTGGATAGTAGATAAACAAATTTTTTTTAGTGAATTGAATAGCTCAATTATGTAGTATTATTATCAAATGGTGTTGACGAACGCGGGAATTAATTATTTAATCAAATTAAAACTGTTTTATTAGGTTTGTTTTTGCCACCATATTTTGAAAACTGGCGACAGCGCACAGTAAAAAAATATACACACATATACAACATAGTTTACTGTCAAATCTGTCAAAATCAATTTCTAATTTACATTTCCTGATATTTGACTGAATTGAGCTATTCAATTCACTAAAGAAAATAATTTTTATCTACTATCAAGCCTCATGCATGAACGTCCTTAAACTGTGAAACTTTTGTTTAAACCATTTGTTGTCTAAAATGCATATTTAAAAAAATATTTAGATGGAAACTTTTCAAATGAACACTCTGTATAGTGAATTTCAACCAAATTGGGAACAAAAAAATTAGTTTCTGAGAAAGATAACACCTATTTTAAAGTCTTGGATTTGTACACAACATCGATTCGATCTAAATACAAAATTTTGATAGAATATTTCCATTAAAAAATTGTTTCTAGGCACAAAAATCGATCTGCGAGATGATCGTGAAACGTTGACAGCATTAGCCGAACAAGGTTTATCACCGATAAAACGTGAACAAGGTCAAAAATTAGCGAATAAAATCCGTGCTGTTAAATATATGGAATGTTCGGCATTGACACAGCGTGGTTTAAAACAAGTATTCGATGAAGCTGTTCGTGCCGTTCTCAGACCGGAACCTCAAAAACGTCGTCAGCGTAAATGCACGCTTATTTAGATATATATTATTTTATTACATCACCGTCCTAATCATCAATTAACAAACAAAAACAACCCCTAAAATCTTCCCCCCCCCTCTGTTGCCCTTCTACTACTACAGCCGATGCAAAATCTATCTCTGTTCTCAGGATATCTATTGGAAATAGTTGTTCGTTCGTTCGCAGCAGCAGCACTGTATTTGAAGTATTCAAAACGGTTCTCTTTAACGGTTCGCTTTTTTCTTTCGTTTGTTTTTAAGCATCACTTCACCCTCACCAGCCCCCAGCAGCTCGTAAATTTTGTACAGGGTGTGCAAATCACTTTGTATACAATTTGTTTTCAAGACTTTTATAGATAAATGTCGTTTTCCCTGTAACAGACGTCTCAGGTCAAAGTTAGTTTTTAAATAATTTCTCATCAATAAGTTTTTCGTTTTTTTTTTTACTCAAATCGATGAAAGTTTTTCAACTGTGAGAACATTTTTGATTCTGGTTGAGAAAATTTATTGTTTAGAAGAAGCATATTATCATACTCATTTTTTTAAATATTATTATTGCGTCATACGGTTTTGTAAATAATTGAATTTTTGTGAAAAGCGCCCCGTGGTGGAAATAATTCTCTTCAAAAACTGAGAATAATTCGCTTAAAACTCTGAATAAAACTTCTAAAAGTTTTATTTTTTTGAAAATCTGTAAAACAAGTCTCGAAAAAATAAAATAAATGTTTTAAAGACAGAAAACAGATAATATTTTGGACTCAACCAGAAGAGTTATTCAGACTTAATAATAGTAATTCAGACTTTTTCAGAGAATTCATTAAATTAAATATAATAACTTGCCCCGGCGAGATTCGAACTCACGATCTCCTGTTTACTAGCCAGACGCTTTAACTAACTAAGCCACGACATTGTTATGTATAAAGTATTGAATATATAACATATACTATTTTAAATAAATTTTCAAAATAGTATACGTTATATATTCAACACTTTATACATAACAATGTCGTGGCTTAGTTAGTTAGAGCGTCTGTCACGTCTGTGAACTTAGCGTCTCAAGATTTGGAAGGAGTTCTTATAGCGTCCAACATAGTTATAGAGTTCCTAATACTTTATATTAATAGTTCTGTTGAATTAAGTACCGAAAACCGCATTTAAAAAATGGAGACGCTAACGACCGGTTGTAAGCGTCCCAAAGTTCTTTAAATTCAAAATCTCACATCCGTAAAATGGTTTTTATAGATAAAAATCATGCTAGTGAAACGCTGTCATAAGTTCTAGCTGCTGTAATGGTCCTGACTGACAACCTCTCCAAACTCCTGGAACTCCTGGAGAGTACAAACTCCTGGAGAGGTCTAATCTTTAACGCTCTGTAAAGAATTTTAGAAACGCTGTAGTATGGCAACGTTTCACTAGCATGATTTTTATCTATAAAAACCATGACCTGTCGATGAACATATAATACAGGATGTCGGAACCACAACAATTTAATGACACCAATTACCAAAAATCTTAGAACATCCACCATCTCGACCCGCGTAGAACTATACACTGTCGATTGGTGGGTGAATAGTAGTATTTCAGTTTTTTTAGGGTTCCGTAGCTAAATGATGGCAAACGCAAAACTAGTTCAGTTGTTTCGCCAAACTTTGTGACGTTTTTTAACATCCATTGATTTCATAAAAATGTTGTTCTCGAATATTTGCATAGAATTATAAACCAAAACTTTTGATAATACTCTTAGAAAAATAATTAAGGTGCTAGATTTTAGAGAGAATAATCCTCCACAGTTTTTTTTCATACTATTTTTTTAATACGTAATTTCTTTTCTATTTTGTATAAAAAAAAAACTGCTGGCATTCTGGCAACAACAAAAAAAAAATACATAATCGATAACCGATTTTGACTCACTCGAAAAGAAATCTCAGCTATTTATTTTGTAATATATGCACATACTATATCGGACCCAGTTCATAGGTTGTGGTGTGCGTCACTTATGAAGTCGATAGCACACATGTGTACACTTAAGAGCAAACAATTTGAACCAGTTTAAACATTCTACATGCACATTTTAAACAATACATCTGAACACTTCTTCGAAGAAGCGTTTTTGTTCGACGGAGGTCGTTTTATGGTGATCTTGATTTTGCAATGGAAAAATTGCATGTATAAAAACGGGCCATCGCTTTATATAAAATATATTTTTAATTAATCGTAATTTATAAATTATGTGCCATTGATTTTAATTTATAGGACCGATTTGTTTACCAAAAAACTAAACAAACGAAAAGACAAAAAAAAAACAAGAAACTTTCTTAAAAAATCTATATAAATTATTTTTTTATATGATAGCTTTTATCTGTGAGCTATTTTATACATAGTTTTGAATATTATAAAATAAAGGTACAAATACTATGTTTACGCAACACACGCAAATGTCAAACACACTGTAGTAGAGCGAACTTTCTGTCAAAATTGATAAATAGAGCTGGTACACTGATAGAAGGAATTTCTTATATATATTCTTCAAAATATTTGCTTCAATAAAGAATCCCTTGTTTTCATTCAAAACTACGCATTCGAACCAAAAACATGCGTTTAGTTGAGCGAACAAACTAAAGCTCTTGAACGGAGTTTAAAATAGAGTTCGTTAGTTTTGGCCTAAGAGAATCTTTCTTGTGCCAAATACTTTTGTGATTCTTTAGTCAAGAAAATGAAATTCTTCGTAAAAAAAAAGTATTTTTGTTATTAAAAATAAAAAACCGAAGAAGAGAAAGTTTATGCAGCTTCTTTAACTGAAGTTTATATATTTAATTGAAGTACATTAATTCTTTACAAAGTTTCATTTGTTTGGATTAAACAAGTCTTTATGTTGATCTTTATTCTCACCACTGTTTTCGGTATAGAAACGACACTATTGACATCTTTTTTTTTGCCAATTATTTATTTACATGGAGTTCTCGGTATCCTTGTGTAGTATCCATGATTTGAATGATGAGATACAGTGTTGTCATCAATTTTGTGGTTGCGTAAACACGGTACACTTCATAGATTTACAAATATATACAAGATATAGACATCACAAAAAAAAAAAACAAACACACGCACCTCTCTTTAAATACAACGACTTTTCTCATTTACGACTGAATCTGAAAAATGTCTGAATCTGATGTGTATTTGTAAGATTGGCTGTGTTTAGACAAAAAAGCGCCCCGTTGGCTCGGCGACGCGTTCGTTCAACAAGTTGTTCATAGGTGATACTACATATAAAAAAATCAGTTTTAAAAAGTTGCTCATAGATTGCGTGTCGACGCGCTTTTCTCTCTCTAAACACAGCCATTGATTCCTCAACTGAACAAAAAAATAAAAACAAAATAGAACTTTAAATGGTGTAAACTTTGAACATTTGACTGTATAAAATATTTTTAGATCATTCTCAGTTTTCGAGATCAAATCAATTAATTAAAATATGATTTGATAAATTTTTTTTTATTAAAAAAAAACTTAAAAAAGAAAAAAAAAGATTATAAATAATATTGCAGTTCATTTTTATTAGGTTTAGAGTAATATGGAGGGTGGAGGTAAGGAGAATTATTTTCGACGGGCATAAAAGTGTTCGTGAAATTGTGTCAAATAGATAGTTGATGTTTCCTTGTCCAATCGCCTCTTCGTTCTACGAGCTTTGTGGTTTGTTAGTATGGTTGCCTTTCGGTTATATTATACCACCGGAAGTGACAAGCGTTTACTTATTTTGACATTTAAGTAATATGTCTGAACATTGATAGCATTCTTTGACATCCAAAGTTTGATATGAAAAATCATACACATCTAGAATGAGAATCGAACCCACGCCCTCTGGCATTCTAGACCTACAGCTTCTAATTGTGGACATTCTGATTAACAGATATACCGTTATCTAAAATCGTATCTACATTTTTTAGGTATGTAGTAGATAGTAATAGAGAAGAGGTCGAAGCCTAGCAAGTACGCTTTTCTAGGTCCTTTTTACCGACCCCCTGAAGGACAAAATGTAGACTAGGAATTGATAGGTTGTACAATTGCAGGCGACTTTGATAGGAACTATGCGGATACGGAAACTGCAAAAAACCTTCACAAACATAACCGGTTACTTTAGTTCTTGTCCATATGCCGACCGTTTAGTCAATTAACCGCCCCATTAATTTTTGATGTGAAACATCTAATGCTGCGAATTAGATCAGCTGTTGGCTTGGCGACGTGTGGTGAACAAGTTGTTCATAGGTGACATTACATATAACAAATCAGTTTTAAAAAGTTGCTCATAGATGGCAGTACATATATAGGTTCAAAAACTCCTTATACAAAATAGTTTCGATGTTTCACATCTACCAGGCGTACCGCGACTGTCACCGTTTGGAATCGAACCAGCATCCTGTCAGTTCCGAGCAGAGCGCCTTTACAAGCTCGGACAGGTTAGGTACTCATTGAACTACTATATCCAACACTTGGACACTCATTTGTAATTAAACTCTCATCATATTATGATGAGATATTTCTCCTTATCTGTACACTCCATAGTTTTAGTAACAAAAATGAATAAAACAACATTTAAATAAAAAACAATAAAAAATTGCTTATTAGATTTTTAGATCCGAATGAATATATAGAGTTTGTATATAAAATAGACAGTGGCGGATTTAGGTCTAGACACGCGAAGTCTGGGCTTAGGGCGGCCAAATTTAAAGGGCCGCCTGAACCTAAAACATTTTTGAAGAAGTTTGTCGTCATTTTCTCTCACGGTTAAACTTGGGGAAGATGACTAATATACAGAAAAATTCGATTAACTCAAGAATCAGATTAACAAGGTAGCTTTCTTGGGATATTTTTACGGAAATTTTTCCTTGGTTCGATAATCTGCCTTTCTCAATTTAAGAACTACCTTTTTTGATTGCATATTGTTGGAAGCCAAGAAATCACTTTTTTAGGATACGAATTTTTTTCCTTGGCTCGAGATCCTGTTTCTCTTAAGGGGTGCCATCATCATCAAATCCGCCACTGAAAATAGATTAGTTACCACTGTTCTCATGACTTCATTCAATCGACAGCCAAACATCATTTAACATACCAATTAGCATAGCAATTATTTTATTTTAAATACCGGGTGTTCACTTCACTTTCAAGTATTATACAAAGAGGTGTTGTATTTCTCAAAAGATTATGTTTCGATGATAATCACAAGCAAAAATTTCCAATTTTCTTAGAGTATATTAGCAAATTTTCTTGTCAAGGAAGAAATCTTCGCTAAGTTGCTAAGTTATATAAAACTCAAAACCTCAATACGGACTTCGATTGCCGGCCCAATTCGATTATATTAAGAGGCTATCAAATTTTTGCACGTCTCTTGTGCACCTTCTTAATAAATTTTGCTCATCAGAATACTTGGAAGTTGAACAGAATACTTTTGTTTAGGATTATTTTTCGGTAACTAAAAATGATGATGCTATCGGGACAATTGGCAGTTATCCTGCAATCTCGGCTTTGTAAGGGCATTATAGAAAGTTTGAAAGAAATGAAATAATTTTATTTTTATATATTTTCTGATCAACTTGGAATTCCGTCCTGAAAGATAGTTAAATCTATGTGATCCGCTTTGCCCTGTTAATCAAAATATGTATTTAAAAAAAACCCGATCAAAAACGGATGTACGAATTGCATCTACGGACCCATCCGTGCGGAGTTGCACTACCTTTTTATTTTGCATTGATATCAATCCCCTTCAATATTTTTGAAACTCCCAATATTAATATATCTGTTACAGATAATAACCGAAAATGTGATTAATAAAAACATGAAAAATAGACGGAAAACATGGGGTCGATTGTCCCAATCCATCATAACCTGTTGGGAGCGGGTCCTAAATTCCTGTATTTCACGTTTTTATACCCGGTATATGTAAATATACCAAGGTATATTAAGTTTAGTCCCGATTTTGTAACGCTTGAAAATATTGATCGCAAACATAAATGTTTGGTGTAGGTGTTCATAAAATGGCCTAATTCAGCATTTTCGATATGTCCGCCCGTCCGTGGACACGATAAATCAAAAACGAAAAGAGATAGCGAGCTGAAATTTTGTATGTGTGTTCTAGAGCTAAAAGTGGGCTCAAGTTCGTGATTGGGCAATGTTTGTGAAAAATGGGCAAAACTCCGTATCTTTGAAACCGTAAGAGATAGAACAAAATTTTAAAGACAAAAAATGTTCCTTTTTTAAAAGTAAACAACTTTTACTGAGAAACTTAAATAAATTTAGTATATACCCGGTATTTAAACAATTAATTCAAGTTAGTTGTTATTTTTTTTACTTGTTATTTATCACATTGACCGGTTCTTATTAATAATACTCAAGTTAAATTATACCAAAATATATAAAATGAAAACTGATTTCATTTCTTTGGATGGAAAATCGATAGAAAATCTATGACGTAACGAATTTATATACATAGAAGAAAAAAAACAAAAATGTTAAACACCAAAATTTTGACTATTTTTTGTAGCATTATTTTTCTACTTTATAATGGAAAAAAAAAAGTATTTTCATCTATTTTTTACATGAATCCCCCAAATAAACGGTTTACCTACCACCCCCAACCCCAACCCCCCCCCCAACACCCAAAACATAACTTTAAATAAATGTTGTCTTTTGTATATTTCCTAGAAGAGAGGGCATTTGCAAAAATGTCGAAATTATTTTGATTTTGGTCGTTGTATAAAAAAAATGATTCACACAGTAAATTTGCACTGATAGTTAAAAAATTCGTGATTCACCTTGAAAGTAAGGTCTTTTGACGAGCCTCTAACAGTTGTTTCCTTAAAAATGATTCAATTTTATAGATCTGGAAATTTACTTTTTTGTCATTAAAAACCTGGAAAAGTCATGGAATTTTATTTCGCAGTTTTTATGGCCACCCTCGTCCTTTGTTCTAAATATTTCTCATATTGGACAGCCGTAACAATCTAACGTAAGATCCAAGCCATTGTAGATTCGATCTCAATGTCAATATCCAAATATTTAGGGATGGTCTCGGGATTACGAATTCTGCTATTAGTAATGATGTGAGCATCAAAATCAATGGACTTAATAATTAATATTGTTCAAATCCTTAATTTTTTATTTCGAAATTCGAATTCAAAGAAAGCGTACTTATGTACGCACGCAAGAAATTATACTCCTTTGGCGTGAATAAAATAAATAAGGTCGAATCCAAAACCTGTATACTGTATTAAAAATTGTCAATTTTAAATGGTGTGTTACATCAACGCACGTACCTTCCCTGAAAATATACTCTCATAACACGCCAAAGAAGTATAACTTCAAAAAATAACGGTATTTTTGTAAAAAGAAAAAAAAACAATAATTTCGGTTTACAGTAAAACTGTTTTAAATGTAGTGATAGCAAAAAATATTTGTGAATCATTTTACAAAAAAATTGTATACTTTTAATAGAAAATTTTGTTTTGTTTGATTGAAATATTCTTATTTATTTTTTAGAAAGTATCCATTCACACGCTAACGTATTAAAATCATTACAAAGATAAATTTATTCACACGTTAAAAGTGGTTTGCATGATCATTTGTGCCCAAATACATTTAGTTTTCGAAAAAAATGTTTCAAATACAGAGATTCTTTGACATGGAATACTCCTGCGGGATAATCCTATCCAAAAATATCGATCCATCGATTACCTTTTTATCTGTGGCATCAAAAGCACCAATTTATTTGAACGTGTACAAATAATTAATCACATTATGATTTATACACGTTAGCGTGTAAATAGATCTGATGTAATTTTTAATATTACTTTTTTTTTGTTTGTAACCAAAGTAAAAAAAAAAAAAAACTAATAATTTTTGTATTTTCTAGTCACTGACATGTTTACTACTGCTATTAATTGGTCAGTAATTACTGCATTTTTCAATTAGGGCTTTAATAACCGATCGGGTAGATAGTCATTCATTTATTGGATTCCCAAAAATTTGTAAGACTTTTTGACCCATTGTTCATTTTTCTTTGTTAAACGCACACATTTGGCTGCATTCAGAAAAAACAATCGAGAATGCGAACTCTCTGATGGATAAATTATATAAACTAAAATTAGTAGGCCGTGGTTTTCTTGCCTAACCTCGAGTTTCGTGGTCGCACTCTGGTGAACAACGTAGAAACTACTGCTGGGAGATTGAAATATTAAGCTCCACCCCCCTGTCAGTGATCCCAATATTATAATTTATAAAATTAAATTTGAGATTGTCACCGATCCGTTCACTAAAATGTGAGATCAATGATCGAATTATCCAAAACCATATTAGTAAAATAGTGTTCAATCACTGATCCCTATTTTAAATTTGAGGTTATAAAACCCGATCGCTAATCATAGGTGATCAGTAAAATGACGTTCGCGATCACTGATCTAAATTTGTATGTACTATCTACTTTCTGCTGTCGATTTGTGTCAAAACCATTTGGTTTACGAAAAAATGTCTTGTATAAAAGTTGTTCGTCATGAGAATGTTAACAACGTTTGTTTGAAACATTTTTTTCTAAAACCGAATGGATTCGGCACAAATCAAGTATGACATTTTGATAAACGATCACTGATCGATTATATTTTCTGAATGTAAACTTTTTGGATCGTATCTGAATATTATCTACCGGTTGTTCAATTTAATTCAACCAACACACACACACACATACATTTAATTCAATTTCATTCACCCAACCCCCACCACCCACCTACATGATAATTTGTTTATAAATAAAATTTAAAAATAATTGTGTATTTATAAAAAAAAAAAATATATTAAAATAAATGCATTTGTCAATTTTTTACTCATGATTGTATTTTTACTTTTGAATGTAATTTAAAACAATAAAAAAAAAACAAAAACAACAAAACAGTTATTAATTATTATTAATTAATTATTATTATGTATGATTACAGTGTAATCTCTACATAAATGTTTAATAAAGTTTGTGTAATTTATTTCTTAACTTTGTTTTAATTCAAAGGAACATCCATCAGACTATCCAATCCAGCATGTGTCAATTCTATGGTTAGATCTGTTACTGAACTGCCGTACCGGTAGGAGTATTGCAGAATGCTGAAGCTAAACTTTGTTTAGCATTTTCGTCGGGTTCTATCAGCGTCAACGTAACTCGAAAAACCGTATCGATATATTCAAAACATCAGTTAGCTGTTGTCGCTAAAATTTGACGCTTAACGCTACAATTTTTCCAGATGGCGTGCATGTTTAATTTTAACCACGTGACCTCATTTTTCGCTAAAAATAAGCGACAAGCGACTTTTTATGAAACTACAAACACCATACTATTATTAAACAAGTGAAAATAACAACTAACTGAGTTAATTGCTTAAATATCCGGTGTTATAATTTTTTTCGCATTTTTTCTAGGGGGTACCCCTTAATAAAATCGCTAAAATTCGAGAAAATTTTTATGTCTCCGATTTTGATAAAAACTTGGTTTTAAGCTAATTTGGACCTGGCGAAAATGGTGGTAATGGTAAAAATACGATACGGTTAACGGTTTTCAATCTGTCAGACCCATAGTGTTAAAATTCCAAACTGTATGAGTTCAGAACCGCATATTTTGAAAAGTATGGGTTGGACGTTAAAATGAACCAGATTTTCGTGCTGTTTGGGTCAAAATTACCCTAGAAAATGATTATTATTAAAATCGAGAACAACAAATTTTTTCATTTTTTTCGCATTTTTTCTAAGGGGTACCCCTTAATAAAATCGCTAAAATTCGAGAAAAATTTTTTGTCTCCGATTTTGATAAAAACTTGGTTTTAAGCTAATTTTGACCTAGCGAAAACGATGGTAATGGTTAAAATACGATACGATTAACGGTTTTCAAGATATCAGACCCATAGTGTTAAAATTCCAAACTGTATGAATTCAGAAGCGAATATTTTAAAAAGTATGGGTTGGACGTTAAAATGAACCAGATTTTCGTGCTGTTTGGGTCAAAATTACCCTAGTAAATGATTATTATTAAAATCGATAACAACAATTTTTTTTCATTTTTCCCCATTTTTTCCAAGGGATCAAAACAGCGATAATTTAATATTTATCCCTGGTAAATCGATAGTCAATAAACATGCATGCTGCAAATAGAATTTAAATGATTTTTATTCTACAAAGTATCTTTACGCACATAACCTATTATTGAACTTAGTGCCCGAAAAACAAGTTTCCGAGTCTAGAGGCCATAGAGTATTTTCCCGAAACACCGAAAGTGTTTTCCCAGAAGGTTTGTGCAAAGGTCTTTTCTTTGAATTTGTAAGTTTATGGATGTTCAATCTCAAAATCGTATTTTGCATGTCATTGGTCAAGGTACACCTGTGAACACATATCCGATGTGAATATTGATACGGAAAAGTTTGATAAAAATAAAACAAAAAGTCCCTGTTTCGTTGGATGTACTCCAGTACCACCGGCTGATCGTAATAATGGAGTTGTCACGGTGGCGATTAAAAGGAAATAATTTTAGTTTTATGACAGACTTACAATTTTTTCAATATTTATTTATATTATTTGGATTATTTAATTTATCTGTGTGTTTGTTTGAGGATCAAATTGGAAAATTTGATTGGTGAGCATGAGATTAATTAACAATTCTCTGTTTTATTGCCAACCTTGCTTTTTTACACAAAATGTAAATAAAAAAAAAACTTCCTTTATTTTCATTTTGCAGGAAACAAAATTATGTTGGAAAATTAAAACTATCACAATTTGATACAGTTTCAACAGCGAAACGTATTATTGTTGTTACCGAGGAAAATGTAGTCGCTGCGTTACACTTGAAAACAGGTACGAATACCCACTTAGTGTTTAAAATGGGTCACAAGGGGATGATATTATGATTCTTGAGGCGGCAGTTTGAAAAATATTTCTGTTTTAAGGTCAAATTATTTGGCGACAAGTCTTAGAGAGTGCAAATCGAAGTCAAATTGATTTCTTGCACGTAGATAGTGAAGTGGTTACAATATCCACATTCTCGTTATCCGGTCCGTATTTAGTGCGAGGATGGGAACCAATTTCTGGTGGTTTGTTGTGGGAATGGACTTTTACGTTAGCTAAAAGTAATGATGTGAAACAAGTCGATTGGCTGTTTTCACATGGACGTCTTTATCAAATTGTGGCAAAAACACCATCGGGACAGAATTCATATTTGGAGGTAACATCGTACAACACACGTACCGGACAGAATCGTGGTAGTTCTGCCCGAATACAAGCCCCATGGATATCAGACTCAACCAAGTAAGCATTTTTATTTTTGGATTAAATTTGTTCATTATACATATTTTGGAATGTCTTTGAAAGAATATTCTTTCAGGAATATCTCGAAAAAAATTCCTTGAATGAATGAAAGAATATTTAATAAAAAGTGTGTGTGTGTGTACTTATGTACGCACGTAAGAAGTTATACATCTTGTTAAATAATTTATTAAAATAATATTAAATCCACACTATTATTAAGACACAAAAGTTTAATAAAATGATATCGGAGTGAAAAACTTCCTTAATAAATTGATTGATTTCGTTGTAGATGTATCTTATCGAATCCATACTACATTTGTCTCAACTCCAAACAACTAATATCCGTGGATGTTGTATCCGAATCCAATCTGGTGTACACATTCCCGTTGGTGGATGCCTTCGATCATCCGGAACATGTCGAATTAATCAGCGTCAATGGACCATTACCAATTGTTATGTTAAAACAAGGTCCATCACATAAATTTGTTAAGATCACCGAACAAAGTATTCAATTGCTGGTTGAAGAAGTTCATGGACATCAAAATTTCATAGTTATACCGTATGCCGATGATTATTGTCTGTTGCAAGCAGATTTACGGACACCAGAACTATTGGAGATTAGTGGAATTTCATTGAGTGATTTCTCACCGATTGATGAACTAAGCAGTAAAATTGCTTATCCAAAAGCACAAGGTGCACCAAAATTAACGTCTGCCTTTTGTAGTACACGCAAAGATAAAGGTGTCGTTTGTCGATTTTTCTTTGGTACTGAAGATGAAGCTATGCTTTTGTTACAAAATGGAGGTAAGCATTGTTTTTATATTCCTTAAACTCTTATTTTACAAAGGTTGGACCGGGAGAAAAAAGATTGCGAAGTTGATCGTTGAAGAGATCGGTAGTGGAATTTCTTAAAAGCTTTCAATTAACCCAAATAATCTTAAATCCCTGCAGTCGTAAGAGAGTAAGAAAAAAAATGACAAAAGGCGCAGTTGGGGGTCCACGCCGTAGATTTTTCGTGAAAACTGTATGCCTGATGGGGGGCCAGCTATACAATTGACACGGTGCCGTACTTCTCGTATTAGTTCGGCACTGAACTTATTGGACTCGTTGGATTCCTTTCAACGCGAGCTTTCCTCTGATATGCGTTTTCTATAATTTCGAGTATATTTCCGAGTCATATGATACGAAATCTTCAATTATTTTTTGTAACTTTCAATTTAATAACGATTTTCACTTATATTCCAGCCAATATTTATGCCCCACTTTGGCTCCTACTAGATCCAGCTCAATTTCTCATTTTTTAATTTTATTTGTTTATATTTTCGCTAGGTAAAATAATTTGGACACGTGAAGAATCCTTAGCCAATATTATTGCTGTAGATCTATTAGATTTACCTGTTTCGGATTTGGATGCATCCATTGAAAAGGAATTCGATAATAAAGCCAATAGTAAGTGAGCTTTAATTATTATAATAATTTATTTAGTACAAGGTGATCTAAACGAATGTATAATTTTGTTTTTCCTGTTTTTATAGCAAATAGTTTAGGATTTTCAAGTAAGTTTTTAATGGCTTGCGAAATTATTGAGTTCGTGCGTGCTATTTGAAAAATTTGTTTTGAGTGAATTGAGTTTTTCTGTTTTTGAAATTTGTTTATTTATTTATTTTATTTTTTAAATAGTTTTTAAAAAAATTTCCATTTATTTTTGTTATTTGCATGGTTTTTTTATTGGTCTCCTTGGTCCTTGATCAAAACACTACGACGGATTTAAATGGAAATTTGGAACATTCAATAATTATGCCCATTAGCAAGACAACTACCGTAAATCGAGAGTCAATTTCCATTTAAGTTCTGCGGAAGAGACCCTTTTTTTTACCTTGATTGTATTAAACGAAAATAATTTTTTTTAAATGAATGTGTTTTACTTTTGATTTACTTAATTTTGTGTTTTGATGTGATGTGACGTTTAATCTGTAAATCGTGCGCATGGAATCATGATTTGATCCATGTTTAGGTCATTTAGTTTTTATGAATATGCAGGGCCGTAATATCACGTAATCAATCCATCTAGAAATCAAGATAACGCCACTTTCAGAGTCTGTACCTCTAAAACTAAGGATTTATAGGACACGCGCTTATGAGAATTTCTGCCAATTTGAGCTAATTCTCATAAGAATTCTGCGAGATTCTTGAGGGGGTTGGTGCACTGCAACCTATAAAATCTATTCCTGGCGGGGTCCTTTTAATTCACTACCTCTGTTTTTTTCGTCTCCTTTTAGCGTTTTCATTTGAAGCATGAGAGAGCACCTGCTCGTTACTCTGTGATGACGTCATGCTCGACCTCAATTCTTGCTCGATAATTGTGCGGTCATTTATTTCAATCGAACGTGTTTATGATCATTTATTATTACGTTGACTGTCAGTGTCAAATACTTTAAGTACCGTTTAACTGTTGTTTTGGATGACTGATCAGAGTGTAGAGGCAGCACTGTCACCACTGTACTTATAATATTTTCTTTGATTTCTAAATATGTCCGTTCGTCAGCGTAAAACAAATATTATTAAGTACAAATGTAAATAAAATTGAATCTGATGGCCCTGATGACACTTTGTACTATTATTACCGAAGCAGGTAATAATCTACACAGGATGCAGCTTGTATTTGTAATTATAATTAAAGCGTCTTCATCATCAGAACTTTCTGACGATGATAATAGTTCCAACAATGCCAACATTTGTAGGTTTTTCGACATCATATTGCACGGCACTATTGTTCTGACCTTACTAATCAGAGCAAGACGGAACGCACTAGGAGTCCTCTCTATCGTCAATCGAAAACAAAAAATTCAGTGTGAGCAATCTATAATAGTCAATAAAACATACATTTTATACTTAGAGTGCTCTCAGTGCGCACTAGGGTGCAGTCAAAAGAAAACGCTATTTATTTTATTTTTTACAAATTCCATATTTTAATCTTTTAATCTCCTTAAAAAAAAAACAAAAATATTGTTTTAACTTCCCTGACGATTCAGCCGTCTTTTAATTTGATCGTCTGCACGTAACGAACGCTGGCCAGGCCCTGTGAATATAGCGGTAAAAACGGCATCACCTTCAAATGCTGAAGGATTATTAAACGATAATCAAATGTGTTGTATTTTACGTAAATTAGTTTTTTACACCCTTAACTGTATTTGAATCGATCGAGATAGATATGCACGACTATAATTTTGAGTAGCACCTTTATAGAATCAATTTTAATTTGTTGTTTTTTCTTGGGGGATGCTTGTAGCTAATATTTTTGACATGGTTCAAAGACGTCTAACAAGTCAAATCAGTCAATTACAATCACTGTTATTGACGGTATTTGGAATTACCGCACCACAATCGAAAAATCAAGCTGCTGGTTTGGTCCGAGATGAATTTGGTTTACATAAAATGATTGTTGTTGCGACACGTATCGGCAAAGTAAGTCATTATTTACTTCTTGCTCCTCCCAGTGATGAAATTTACCGATTGTGTCGGAAATTAAATCGAGTTTTTCCTCTAAATCTCACTAATTCAACGGCCGTATATATTTATATACGCTAACGTGTAAATTATTTGAATGTTAGCGTGTGAATAGACACACGCATGCGATCATTGAACTCAACACGAATATTTATTTGTATCATAGATATTTGGAATAGACAATAAAAATGGTGATATAATTTGGCAACAACGTTTGGATAATATTCAACCATTTACGGTGGGCGATAAACAAAATTATCCATTGTTTGTTCAACGTACAACCAGACATTTTCCACATCCAGCTCAATGTTCGTTATTTGCCAGAGATCAAGTAAGTAAAATTTAAGGAGAACCTCCCCCTCACAAAGCAAATATATGTGGCTGTGTCGTGGTAACGGGGTATCGCTGGATTGCTCTTGAGAAGCCCTTTCCAACCGTATACGATCTAGAAGTATGCCTACTTGGAAACTGGGAGGTTATGGGTTCGAATCCCGACATCGGCAGTTTGTCAATTATTAAATTTTAAAAAAAAGGGGCGGTTAATTGACTAAACTGTCGGCGTATGGACAAGCACGAAGTAACCGGTAATGCTTGAGAAGGTTTTCTGCAGTTTCCTTCACGAACTCCACATAAATATCGGCATAGTTCCTATCATAGTCGTCTGCAGCCGCATATCCTACCAATTCCTAGTCTATACACAAAAATTCCTTCCACCCCACTCACAACCTCACATCCTTAGGCATCACAATGGACCTTATGGTCGAAGTGTAGCCTGTCTAGGGAAGCCTCTACAACCTATCTATCTATTCCTAATAAAAATTCGAACAACTTGTATTCTAAACATTTTTTAGACCGAATGAATAGTTTCGCCGAAATTTTTATACCAAATGGTATACCATATTCTGCAAAAATCAACCGATTCAACTGATACCTCCTATATTCATTTGTTTTGTGACGAGGGGGGGGGGGTCCTTTTTAAAATAAAATAACAAATTGAATTAAAAAATTACCGTCTGTTTTTCTTCTTTTTTTAGCAAACAAATGAAGGTGTTCTTTTTACATTTAATCCAATAACAGGTTTGCCAATAAATAATATTGGTCCAGTACGTTTAGGCTATCGCCTAAAACAGTTAATGCTAATACCAGATGGTGATAGTGACGCATTACGTGGTATTCTCATATTGGACGAAAGTAATAATGTTCATGTGACACCCGAGTCAGCCGTACCTGTAATACGAAATATGTTGAAACAAATTTATTTGTTTAGTGCTGATTATACGACTGGATTCGTTTCAGGATATTCGATAGCATTTAATTCGTTAAATGTAAGTTTTTTTTTCCAACGTATTTATTGAATTTAGTACACACGCTACGGAACCCTAAATTGATGGCACACACTTAGTTCATATTTTTACTCTTCATATTTTTCTTAGAAATTATTCAGGAAAAACAGTTTTTGCCCATTTTAAAATGATGTGATTTTCGAGGAAAAGTACCTTCTGTGCGGATTTGAGGAGTATTTCTATATTTATTTGTATTTTTAAATCACAGGAATTAAAAGCAACACAAACGTGGAAGCTAAAATTAAATGGACGAGGTCAACAAATTATTGATGTTGTTGTTAAGAATCCATTGGAACGGGTCCATTCACAGGGTCGTGTATTGGCTGATCGATCTGTATTATTTAAGTATAGCAATCCGAATTTAGTAGCGATTGCAACACAAGCAATGGATCCAATTCATAAACGTAAGTTGTTTTTTTTGGGATTTAAAACTACTGGCAATCAAATCCCTGAATTTCGGTATATCTGACTTCTAGGGTAAACCTGGTTTGTCAAGTCTCTCTTAATGTGTTGGCGATAACTAGGGGTATATTCGTTTTGGGCTCTTACACAATTATAAGCGCATTTTATTGGCGTTCATGTTGGGTTATGAACGCTCATTCTACTCTTGAAAATCCCGTTCGTTTTAATGATTATAAGTATGTGTAAGCGTCAGTTGACATCAATATTCAATATGGCCGTTGAAAACAGTTTAGCTGTTTTTCAAGTAATAGAATGTTTGTTTGAGTGACTTCAAAAGCTCCTAAAATCAAACCAAAACCCTCTAAATTGATAATTTGAAAAGGTATATCGATAATGTAGAGGTTTTTCTAATAAGATTTTGTATGTTCTGTGGGTTTTTTTTTTTTGTTTATTCAGAAAACAAAATGATTTTAAAAAAAATGAGTACTATCTTTATTAAAATTTATTTAGGATTTTACAAAAAGTTGTAAAAGTATTTATTGTAAAATATCAGGAAATGTAAATTAGAAATTGATTTGATTTGATGTGGACAATAAACTATGTTTTATATTTGTGTGTATGTGTGTATTTTTTGACTGTGCGCTGTCGCCAGTTTTCAAAATATGGTGGCAAAAACAAATCTAACAAAACAGTTTTAATTTGATTAAATAATTAATTCAAACGTTCGTCAACATCATTTGTTTATTGCAAATTTATAAACTGCATATTTCAAAGAATATTTATAAACATTATTTATTATGGTGTCTACTTTAATAATATAGTTTTATAATTAAGTACAAACAAATTCTGTTCTCCATCAGACGCTGTGTTCAAAGTTTTATTTTTAATGGATAATTACTCTTTGAAATGATCGACGAGAGGTTTTAAATTTTTGATCGAGGATAACTACTGAATTGAGCTATTCAATTCACTAAACAACAAATTTTTATCTATTATCAGATCTCATCCATGAACGTCCTTAAAAAAACGCTTGATGGCGCTGAAAGCGTGTAAGCGTTCAAAATGAGAATACTCCCTAAATTAGGTTCTAGACGTTCGTTAAAACTCAAATTGATTTATTTTTTGTTTCAGAAATATTAAGTATCTATTTAATAGACGTTGTATCCGGTTCCGTGATATTTTCGGTAACACATAAACGTGCCCGTGGACCAATACATATTGTACATTCCGAGAACTGGTTAACATACTGCTATTTTAATGATAAATGGCGTCGAACTGAAATTGCAACGTTAGAATTGTACGAGGGTAAAGTACAAAGTAACAGTACGGCGTTCAGTTCGCTGAATTCACCCAAGCTGCCATTAATTGAACGGCAAGCGTACATAATGCCAGCGACGATTCTCACAATGAAAGAGACAATTACGGAAAAAGGCATTACAAGCAAACATATATTAAGTAAGTTACATTAGTAGTCCTAGTCCCAGTGTGTCAAATAGTACTTTTTTACCTCTTAAGGATGTTTCAGCATTCCACCACATTTCGACAGATTTTGCTCATTTTTTTTTCACAGGCTAAAAATAATGTTTTCTAATAAATCGCGAAGTTTCAGAATTTTTGACCGTTTAGAACGCGAGATAATTAATAGCAACGTAATCATTCGCTCTCTCATTAGAAGCATGTAAAATTTCATGTCCGCCCAAACTATTATCTGTTGGCACGAGAGGGGTCATCTCAAACGCTCCTTTCACCTGAGCCTATCATTCCCATAGCAAGATGCTCCGTAATTTACCGAATCAAGGGGTGGCTGCGACAAACTCATTTCGATTACTGGGACTTTGCGCAGAGCATGCGACAGGTCAAGTTGTGCATAAGTACAGCTAGGCCATTCGACTGTGCTCGAAACTCAATAGAAGGGTGGTGGGGCTCTTGACACTGTCGATTGAACTATTACCTTCATAACTTGGGAATCTCTGATGATCCCACTTGTAGGGCCTGTATGGAGGACGATGAAACCTCCATACATGTTGTATGCACCTGCAGAAGCCTGCAGGGAGTCAGATATAGAATGTTTGGGTCCGAAACTTTGGATCCATCAATCCTGGCGGAGAAGTTGTGGGCTTTCTGTGTGGCGCCTAGCCTCAATAGAATCCTATAGCTTCATCTGCTTAAAATAGCACCTTTTACCCGGAGACGTTTCACCTTCGGGTGACAGGTTGTTCTCAAGGAGGGCACAGAGGACCCCTTGGTCTAGGTGCTAGAGACCTATTTGAGGTACCCCTCTTTCTAATTATTATTATTATCTCCTAGATCTAGAGTTTTACTCTAATTGATTTAAAACTTTGGTAGAATATTCTACACATATTGTACTATTTGATAAGACAATTTAAAAAAATAGATTTTTTGAAATTTTCAAACCCATGTAACCCCTTAAACTGTTAAACTGAGTTACAAAATGGACATATTAATGGGTCGTTCAATACGTTCAGGTTTATTTCGACCCTCATGATTATAACAGAATGTTAGACATCATTTTGTCCCTTTTAAAACTCAGTTTAATGCTAATCGTTACGTCCAATATGATTCAATGGTTTAGATAATTTGCAACTAATTCACAGCGAGATAACGAGTACAATTTATTGAAAGTTCAAATTATCGTGCGTTTATGATGCACTCTGCTATTAAAGCTAGTATTGTGGCTGTAGTGCGCAAACTAATAGTTCAGTAATTTGTCATGGATGACTCTGTAGCGGTGTCGCTTCATCATTAAATTATTATTATAATTTTGTTCTTCATTTTTTATATGTTGCATTTCAACTATAACTACTTCCCTCTATTATCACGGTTGCTGTGAATGTTAACAACTTTGGTAATTTACATATATAAAAATAACATTTCATAAATCAAATTAAAAATATCAATTTTAAAATTAATAAAGATCAATTATATCTTTTACATATATTTATTATTTATTTAAATAATAATTATTTAATATATCAAATATTTACATTACAACTCCATCTCGTTATTGTTATTTTGTTGTTAATTTTGTACTTTGTTTTTTTTGTTTTGTTTAGTGGCTCTTAGTAATGGTGGTATATTAGAGATGCCATGGATGTTCTTAGATCCACGACGACCCGTTTCAACACCACCTGAAGAAGGTGTTGTCCCGTATATACCAGAACTACCGGTACCATCCGAAGCAATGCTTAATTATAACCAAAGTTTATCATCAATACGTGGAATACATACAGTGCCTAGTGGTCTTGAATCAACATCACTTGTTTTTGCATACGGTTTAGGTAAGTCATTCAATAGTTTATAGGTTCTATTACCACAAACCAACCGTTAACTAACCACCGTACGTACACGCATGTCTTCTTCTTTGAGGAATTATCTAAAATCGTTGCATCGGGGAAGTAGTTTAGCTTGTTTAGTGCGGGATTAATCTATGAACCTCTGTGCGAAACAGATTGGAATTTGAGAAAAGGCAGCGACATTGCTGTTTAATAAATATTATGCACCAAATTTTATATTTTCATACTAAAAATTTAATTATAATACAAAGATTATTAGATAGATAGATAGATTGTAGAGGCTGCCCTGGACCATAAGATCCATTGTGATGCCTAATGATATGAGGATGTGAGTGAATGGGATAGAAGGAATTTTTGTGTATAGACTAGGAATTGGTAGGTTGTGCAGCTGCAACCGACTATGATAGGAACTATGCCGATATTCATCTGGAGTTTGTGAAGGAAAATGCAGAAAATCTTCACAAGCATAGCCGGTTACTTCGTTCTTGTCCATACGCCGACAGTTTAGTCAATTAACCGCCCCTTTTTTTTTCTTAATAATTGATAAACTGTCGATGTCGGGATTCGAACCCATAACCTCCCAGTTTCCAAGTAAGCATACTGCGCAGAAATAACGTCTTAGACCACTCGGCCACTTGGACTGGTATCTTTTTCCTTTATTCATGTATCTAAATTAAGTATCTCTTAAAAAAAAAAGGTGTCGAGGACACGGCCGTGCTTCCGTGAACACGTGTACGTAACGGGATATCACTGGTTTGCTCTTGAGAAGCCCGTTCCAACCGTATACGATCTCTATATCTTGATCTGGCTTTTCGACGAGTTATAGGCCCACATTATTTATTTTATTCACTATAATTATTATTATATTTATTTATTCACTATAATTATTTCACACGAATGTTTTATATACGCAATCGATAGATCTTGACGAGAGCTGACGATTGAAACTCAAACGAACGTCCTAACTTCTCCGAATCAAAAGTTATACTAAACAGAAATTATGTGACGCAACAAAACGACATCAAAATGGTGGCGTTTCCTGCTCACCGCGCACGATGCATCACAGTCCTCACTCAACCTAACGAATTCTTTGATCCTTTAGCTATCGAGTGGTGTAATTAAATTTTGTATGTAGATCATAGATATGTAGCTGCAACACCAAACTGAATCCCCCCAATTTATTATAATCAGTTTTCTGATTTGACTTATAAAACCGCATCCGCAACATCCCCCTGATGTGATGTACCATCCAAGATTGTGCTGCTGCTGCTGCTGCTCTAGATCCAAGTATCCAAGTATAAATTTGTCGTTTTCTTTTTATTTGCAGATATTTTCTATACAAGAGTTGCCCCATCAAAAACATTCGATGTACTCAAAGACGATTTTGATTATTATTTAATAACATTAGTATTATTAGGTTTAACGGCCGCATCATATATTACCAGATATTTAGCGTCACGCAAAGCACTTAAACAAGCATGGAAATGATCCTAATTGATTCGGTTGTTTTCTTTTGTATTTAGGTATCAATCAAAACAAAACACTTTTAATTATTAATTCATTAATTAATTAAAAAATAAATCAAATTAATAAATAATTTAATTTAAAAAAAACAAACAAACAAACATATTTCTAGTCCGATTTTTGTTATATATGAAATATTGTAATTTGAATTTTGTTTTTATATTTTCTATTAAGTTTAATATATCAACGGGTACCAACATTTTTATTATTATAGTGGTTTTTTCTGTTGTTGTTGTTGTTGTTCTTCAATATATAGAAATATTGTTTATGGTTTGGTGTGGTTTCTTTTTTTCTATGTAGTTTTTATTTTTATATACTCTGTATGTACACTTTCGTTCAAAAAAAAAGAAAAAATGAACCAACCTGAAATGTTAATTATCTTACATTTCATAAAACTCCTCACTTTTGTAAATCTCTCTCTGTATAATGTATAATTTTATTATTATATTCACCAAATATATTTGATCCCAATATCAAGAATAATCAAAATTTTGATAGACTGATTCGGTTCAGGTCAGTTCAATTTTTATGAACGGGACTGTACATATTTACAGGTAGGTTTGCTGAGACTTTAATCCGACAAAGTGAATAGGCAATAGATCTCCCAGAAAATAAGAAGAAAAGTTCATATGAATTTGGATGTTTTCAAGATCTTGTTTTCGAGATACAGGTTGTTAAAGTTAATCAAAAAACACTTTTTGTTTTTAAATATCTCAAAAACTACTTGACTGATTTCAATTTCACGTTCGCCACGTTTTTAGTATAAGTGGGCCTTAATTTGATGTAATTAGATTTAATTTAATTATTCCGGCGCTGGGGCATCCTAAATAGATATTTTAAGGAAAAATTGGAGTACGCCACTGCTTTTTTCATGTTGTTTTCAAGTTTCATGTTATTTTTCTACAGTTTTTTTTTCTCTCTTGAATTTTCTGTCTATCTGGCTTAATTTTCGAGGAAAAAATAAAATTTCGAATACTTGCTTGAGAATTTCTATTAAATTAATTTAGAAGTCTTCATCTATTGTCTCTATTTTATCTAATTTTTTCATTTCCATTGTGTAACCCAAAATTCTTAAATTGCTGGGATGAGTATTAATAAATACTCGAATACAGCGTTTCCATTGGCGTTTCTCGAAAACGAAGCATAAAAAAAAAATTCATATGAACTTTTCTTATTTTTGGGAGATCGTCTATTTAATTTTCTGGATGAAAATCTGAGACACTCTGTATATAAATAAGGGTATCTTAAGTTAAGTTTATGGGGTGTAGAAATAGGGAGAAGTATATCTGTATGTATAAATAAATAGTGTCCTTACAAGTGAGTAGGATTAAGATGGTGTTATTATAGCAAATACCACTCCAGAGGTCATATTTTTAATCCAATCAGAATAAGTTATACCAAAAAAAGTTAGAGTTATACCAAATCTTGTAACTTCCCCTCTCTCTAAATCCCCCTTTTCCCATGCCCGATTTTACACATTAACAAATTTGTTCTTTCAAATACTAAAATCACTTCACAACATACCAAATTTCATTCCGATCGGATTAAAACTGAGACCGCCCGAGTATCTAGAAACTCCATGTAAGAAATTATTGCGAAATCAATAGCTACATTTTCTATGAAAATTCGCTAAAAAATACGATACCACCTACGACTTGACCGCAAAGATGAAAGTATCGAAACGAACTTAAGTACATCCCCGCATTTTACTTTGAGATTATTCTCTCAAATTTGTGATACGGCTAAAATTGGCGACGAGGATATTAAGAATCTATGTTCTCACATTTGTTCAAGTAGTCAGGACACTGGACACTTTCTTCAATCTTGTTTCAACCAAGTTGAAAACATTTTTTGTGCAATAATCTCGTTTTTAATTTCCAAACTATTGGCAATATTTTATTTTTGGGGATAAAAAGAATTCAGCATATCGTTTTTCTAAAAATACAAACCGAGATTTTTTTTAAAAAAATATAAAAACAAAATTTCAAAAGATTCTCATCGGTTAGAATTTAATTTATGTCTCGATTTTCAAAAAATTTGTTATTTACTTGTGTTTTTTTACAGCTTCAAAAGTTTTTCAAGAAATACTGACGTGAAAAAAATACCCCAAAAAGTGCATTTTCCTTGCCGGTGCGACAATCGTTGCGCAATATTTCTTTGTATTTCTTATAGAGCTGTTTTGCTCCGAGCGACTGACCGTTTAGAGTCGTTAACGACGATCGTACGTCTTGAATAGCAGTCGTACAGGTGAAGGGTGAATATAATCGTCATCATGTCTCCTTCCGTTTCTGACACAGATGATGAAATTTTTCTAGAAGAAGTGGTCTAGGACAAGAAGAAGGAAGGTCTAGGACAATTTCCAATGAAGATGGAAAACTCCTTAATCGAAAGGAAGAACTTTAAAATCATTCTGTTAGTCACAACCTTCCTCTAGAACGATGAGACTGCGAAGGAGAACATGCGATTAGGGAAAAATCAACAAATCCTAGAAGCTCCCAGCAAAATGGTAATCATCATTGGGTGTGTTAATTCAAAATGCAACGATCAAAATTTTGTTCACAATTGCAATAATTATGTAAATTCGCATTCCAATCACAATTTTGCCAAGCCCCACTTTCAAAACCATTTTTGTATGACGTAAGATAATAGATGATAGTCTTTGCATATAGTCAAAAAACCGTTTTTCTTTGTTTCAATTTTGAATCAACAAAACATTTAGGTCTTCTTGGTCGTCCAGTAATTCTTAATAAAATTTGAATCATTATTTTGATATCAATGTTTCGATGTGAAAAAACTTACACTAAGTCTTGGGTAGGAATTGAACTTCAGACCCATGGATACTACACAAGGATACCGAACTCCATGTAAACAAATAATTGGCAAAAATAAGATGTCAGTAGTAGTGTCGTTTCTATGCCGGAAACAGTGGTGAGAGTATAAGGCGCGAGTTTTAATTGAAAAACATTACGCATTATTTATGTAGTTTTATAAAAATTATTGGAGCCAAAGTATTTTTTCAATAAAATACTTTTTTTAATAAATGATCAAGTAATTTAAATTTTTCAATAAGGAATTAGTTGAAACAAATTGCATACTTCAAAATAATCACTACGAAATAAAACTGGTTACTTGCTTACTTCACTCCTATTTATTATACTATATTCACTTCGGTACGGATTGTAGTACGGATGAACACAACTAGCGACGCTAGTGGCATAAAAAGTTAATATTACTATTACCATTTCGTTGTGGAGTCTTATTTTGTGTAGATACTTTCCTAAATGATAATGTCCGGTAAGCTTTCGAAGTTGTATCCTGTGTGCATCGAGAGACAGCCTCTTGGATTCATTCGAAAACAGTGTTTTCCCGAGTTTTTGTTGCTGTTCACTCGTTGATCACTTGTTTACACGCTGTCTTTAGAATGCCTAAAATAGGTTCCGGGCCTCTGGAAGGTATTCAGACTCCTTTCTATGCTAAACTGGATTATAACCTATTGGCTTCAGAAAAGATATGTGAAAGACCTTTTTTGGTATATTAAAAATTTGAAGAAATGTTTAGAATTACTCGACTACCACAAAAATTGGGATACCACGATTTTTTTTAGTTTTTAATTATTTCCATGGTTGTTTCCAAATATTTTATCCAGAGATTTTAGAATTGTGTTCAATCATACATTTTTTTTTTTAATTTGTGTTAAAACGTTAGATAGTACAAAATCGGGAACATGTTAAAAAAAAACGTATGCGCATGCGCTCGAAATACAAGTGATTTTAAATATGTTGAATGATTTGGAAAAACGATATCAACTTTTTTGAAAACAAATAAGAGGTTGATTTTTTGAAACATTGTATAGTTCTGGACGATTATATTTTGATTTTTGGGGGGTCGTTTTATTCTGCACCGAGACTCCCCTCCAATGGAGACAAATATTGCAAAATGACCAGAAAATTCAACACAATATATCATAAACTCTCACTAATTTGTTTGAAATCTCTTTTATGAGGGATCTTCTTCGTGTCTTTTTTTTTTAATCAATAAAATCGAAATTAGAGGTGGCCAAAAATATTTTTACTACGTATTTGCTAGGTGTAATTTCATTTATGTTTACGTAACAATGTTTTTCGAAACCCTCTGTAGATAATTTCATTTCATTTTGTTCAAAAATGTTTCCAATTCAATTCAACAATTTTAAAATAAAACAGGTGTCCAGAAAATTTAGTTATCCAAGCATTATTTCCTTATAAACCTTCTGGTTGTTTAGAGGACAGTGCGGTCTGCCCGGACTGTGACGGGGCGGATAATATGCCCTTCCACTTTCTGGCAGAATGTCCTTATAGAGCCATAATAAGGTGTTTAGCCTTCGGCTCAACCGAAATTAGAGAATTTGAGGTAAAACAACTAAAGTGGAACTCTGTCTTGTCATTCGCAAAGAAGACGGGTAGATTCGACAACACAGGGCTAGACGAAACGAACAAGGTGTGGTAGAGGATAGAAGAAGTTAAAGGGATGGCTTCCTTGGGGGTCGGTAAAAAAGCCTACTTGCCATGTTCCGGGCTCCCCTCTACTATGGTGACTTGATTGTCACGAGATAATTTGTTGTAAAATTCCTTTAAACTGCCTGTCTCCTTGCCATATTTATGGAGAATAATTCCCTAAAAAGTTATTTACCATGTTGTTGATCTAACCACGCGCGTTAGAAGTGAAACTTCAAAGTTAGAGGATAAAATAGAGGGTAAATCATAAGTATTTGATTTCAATAAAAAACAAAAGCACTATTAATTGATTGTTAGCTATATTAGCCCTACATGATACATAGATTGCCCCACTCTTTCTTTTCACGGCGGTCGTATTTCTCATTACGGCAAGTCACTCTACCGAAACAAAAGGATTTTTACTTCAAAAAATTGTATTCGCAATTAAAAGCAAAGTGGCTGACGTCTGGTGTTAAAATCCGTTACTAACGCAAGCTAGGTTTAAGAAAAAATAATTCTTAATATAATAAATTATTTAAATTTAAATAAATTATTTAATTTTAATAAATTTCATTATATAATCAATTAAATTCAAGACTCGATCATACTTTATTGACATTGTTACATCTAACCTCACTAACTTAAAAAAAAAGGGATGTGGCTGGCTGTGACGTGGACACGGACGTGTGTTTTACGTGAATACGTGTTCGTAAGGGGGTATCCTTGGATTGCTCTTGAGTAGCCCTTTCCAACCGTATACGATCTCTCGATATTTTGATCTGGCTTTTCGACGAGTATAGGCCCACATTACATTATTTATTTTAACACCATATATATTCACTATAATTATTTCACACTAATGTTTTATATAGGCAATCGATAGATCTTGACGAGAGCTGACGATTGATACTCAAACGAACTTCCTAGCTGCTCCGAGTCAAAAGTTATACCAAACGGAAATTATGTGACGCAACAAAACGACCTCAAAATGGCGGCGGTTCCCCCTCCACCGCGTGCGATTCGTCACAGTCTTCACTCAACGTAACGAATTCTTTGATCCTTTAGCTATCGAGTGGTGTAATTAAGTTTTGGAATTTGTTTCATCAGTTTTCTGAATTGACTTTTTCTCCAATCTATTCAAGTTATCATTTCATCTTTCTTACACTTATTAATTTATATGTAATCGTGGGTTAAACCTAGCGCTTAGACCATGAAGAATAGATATATTAGGAGAGCGAACGTAATGTTAAAAAAACGGTCAAGAATTGGTGTAACTATCTTTTATCAGTAGGGGTCACTGGTCTCAGTGCCGTACGGAATTTAAATGTTTAAATGTAGGCGCCAAGAAATCACTTTCATTCAGTTAATAAGAAGTCTTAGTTTTATAGATAATAAAAAATTGTTTTCGATTATCAAGTAATAATTAAATAAATATTAATAATAGAGAATTCTTAATAATCTGCAATAAATTAAAAGATGAAGAATCATAGTGATAATTGCAATTAATAATTACAAATATATGTTTACAATACTAACATATATTAGATAAAGAAAGAAGATGACAACCGGTAATTACAGACCATATTCCTTTCGTAAATGCAGACACGCATTCCTAACCTTAAACAACCTTCCACTCATAGATATATAACAGTATATCTATGCTTTCCCTGTACAACATCGTCCCATTTTTTCACATTTATAAAATTAAACAATTTTTATACTTACAATTTTTATTTGTAAGATGCGATAACCGTTGATTTTAATATGTAATAATAATAATAATTCTGTACGGGCAGATTCGCACTGCCGCTAGTGGCGAAAATAATAACTATGATCTCTACACGTTTTTGAGGACACAAAAACAGACGAATTGCCTATGTCGTTCAATCTCCTAATATATCTATTCTTCATGGCTTAGACGTTCGAAATGCTGACATCTACATGTGCTTTTTATTGCGAATACATTTTTGAACAGTGAACGGTAAATAATGCTTGTCAGTTTTAAAATTTTTTGGAAGAACCCGATAAACAAATCACTAGATTAGTTAGGTGTACATCAAGAGATTAAACATAAAAAATCAAATTGTTAATAGTTAAATTTTTCTATTAAATATACTGTAATTGTATTGTAAAAATAAATATTTAAAAACAAAATGGAAAATCATGAATTATAGCAAGTAATAATTCTACAATTTGTAATACCTACTACCTACTTATTTATTCATTTTTTATTTGCTCAGTTCCTTTTTGTTGTTCAATCAAAAATCCAAAAAATCAAAGTTAATAAAAATCGTTTACCAAAAAAAATTGATCATATTTTTATTTCTGAAACCACTATTTTATCTTACCGAACCTCCTTAAGATAGTTGTTGTGATACAATATTGTCAAAAAGTTGTGGAACGTATAGCATACTGAGCCATAATTTTAGTCCAAGACTGTACTGGTAGGCACGTGAAAATAACGATACGTTTCTCTACGTATATACAAATACTATACCTAACATTTTTATAGGTTGCGATCGAGCAATGTCGCTTATATTCCGCCAGTTTATATACTGTTTGTTTAAATACATGTACTCAAATAGTACAACGTTTAGTGACGTACAGTGTTGTCAAGTTGTATCTATGCAGCATGCCGACACGTATATTTATTTATTTATGAGTATATTTGTAATTAGTTATATATGGTACGGAACCCTTGATACTTGAAACACCCGCTTACCGAATTCCATCCAAGTTTTTGACATTTATTCAGAATTCTTGTATTATATAAAAATCGAATTGAAAATCAAAAGAGATAATAAAAGATTTGATGTGTTTTTGAATAGAAAATCCGAATGAATTGGAACAATCTATTTGAAAAGTTCAATGACAGTATGGTTTTAATTGTTGTACCACCCCCATATTTAAAATTATGATTGACAGTAATGTTATTATTGTATTAATAAAATGGATCAACCCGAATTTAAATTCCAAAATATATGTCGTGCATGTAAAATAGAAAATAGTGAAATGTGTTCAATATATGAAGATGATTTAATTGATAACAACATATCGACATCGTTAACAGTTACACCTGCAGACATGTTAATGGCGTGCACATCTGTCAAGGTAAATATTCAAAAATATTATTTACATGTTAATTTAAATAGCTTTTTAAGTTAAACGCTCACGATGATGTATTCAAAGCTAGAAAATTATATTATGGATCAATCTGGGGCACTTTCATCAGATCAACATAAAATCATTAGGCGCATTTATTCGAAAATTTTCTGTTGTTGGAAATCATATCTGCGACTTTCGATTGTCGTATCTTTGACCGTAATATTTATAATTAATCCAAAATTTTACAGGGCAAAGTGTCCGATTAATATTATTTTGTAGCTTTTCAGTTAGGGTTCCAAAATTTTTCAAAACTGGAGTTTTACCAAATTTTGAAATGAAATTATTGAAATCCGGAGAATTCTTGAGATGTTTCAATAACCAAAGTCTTCGCATCAAGACCGGAGAAATGATAGCCTTATTTCCAATACTATAATCCACAAAAGTAGCGCAAATTTTTCAAAATTTCTTTAGTTGATTTGTACCTTATTCATTCGATTTTTAGAAAAAGGTTTCGAATAAAAGTTGTTTGTATATTTATAATGAACAACTTTTATCCGAAAACCGAATAAATAAGACAGAAATTAATTCTAAAATTTAGAAAATGAGCGCTACTTTTATGGCCATAAAATTTTCCATGATGCATTCACCAAATTTTAAATTTCTGTAATAATTCTGATTATCTGGGTTTTTTTTTAGGTCTTGGAAAATGATGGTATGCCTCGGAAAATTTGTATAAATTGTATAAATAAATTAAAATCAGCGTTTGCATTTAAAAAACAATGTGAAGAAACGGATACATTCCTTCGACAGTGTTTAATGTCGGACACAGTTATTAAAACCGAATGGACGCAGAATCATTTGTTTAACGAGTTGTTAACGGATGCCGAAGGACAGCCACAGAATAATAATGATATTAAGTTAGAGCCATTGGATAGTAATTTTGAAAGTAGTTTATTAAAACGTAAACGTGGACGGCCAAAGAAACATGATGAGAGTATTGATCCGGATTTTAAGGTAATATTGCAGTTTTAAATCCGGCGATAATAATTAAGACCAAAATTTTATAGATCTTGATTTTTTAAAGAAAAAAGTTTTGTTTATTTTGAATTTTTCCATTTTTAAAGCCAAATAACTCGAAATCTAACCGGGATACCGAAAAATTTTATTTTTCTTTTGTGTTTAATATTTTCTCAGGTGATCTAGAGTTGACCCCATTTCTCCATAGACCTTGGAATCAAGATTATTTTCCAACCCAGCTTAATACTTAATAATAATACTTGAATACTTAATCCACAGCCCAAAAATTCCGAACCCAATTGTCGAGTTTGTATAAAACTTAACCAAAATTTGTGTTTACGCTTTTAGGGTATTTTAGACAATATTAGCAAAGAAGATCCAGAAAATACAAAAATTGAGACAAGTAAACGTGGTGGTCGTGCAAGAAAATCGGTTGTGAAATATGAAGAAGACAATTTTAGTGATTCACATTACGATTTTGGTGATGTTGTCGATCCAACGGATCTGTTAAACAACACACTCAGTGGCAGTGACAACGATCCCGAATGGACTGTTTCAGATAATGAAATAATCGTTAAGAAAAATGAAAATTCCGAAGACGATGCACCTGTTGATACCACCTTAACAACAGATCGTCGAAAACAAAGTCGTGGCCGTCCAAAGAGTGAACCAAAACTGTATGAATGTACTCAATGCGACATGAAATTCAAGAGTAAATCATATTTGAGACAGCATGCAACCAGCATGCATGACGACGATGAGCTACCGTTTATGTGCGAAATATGTCCAGAGAAGTTTGCACGACGCGATTGCCTAATCGACCATACAAAAGGACATCTAAACGATTTAAATTGTGATATATGTGGACAAAAATTGGAAACTCTGGATCAACTAATCAAACATAAATCATCGAAACATGCGTCAGCCGAACATGCAACAACAGAATCGACATCATCATCATCATTGTCATCGTCAGCGAAAATTCGTATTAAATCGGATAAGGAAAAATATAAATGTGATACATGCGAGAAATTATTTAGCTCACCGAAGCACAGGGATAATCATATCTATTTGGCCCATAATAAAATCTATTATTGTAAAACGTGTACAGTGCCGTTTCGGGGTCGCGAAGCATTCTATATACATAACACGCGGAGTAATGAATGCTCGAAAAAACATTTATGTCCGGATTGTGGTGCCCGATTTTCAGCTACATCTGCATTAAAAGTGCATATACGTCGCCATCGGGGGGAGAAACCATTTAAGTGTCAATATTGTGAAAAAGGTAAGCTTTTTTTCTGTTGAAACTATTCGTTCGATCCACGGATCCACGAGAAGCTTTATTTATATAAGATACTAGCATTACCCGTTGCGGATGAGTAACATAATATTTCTACCCGTCAAGGATTGATTTTCTTAAGGGGTTGGTTTTTTATTGTCTTATTAAATAGTGCAATATGTCTAGAATATTCTAAGTTTCAAGTTAATTCGAGTAAAAGTCTAGGAGGTGGAGCTGCGGGAAGTATAATGAGGCAGCTGATTTATTGTTCTTCTGTACTTCGATTACTAAATTGGATTTGTCGTTTTAGGTTTTTCACGAAAATTTGACTTAATCACTCATGAAACCAGGCATCGAGGTGAAAAGAATCATTTGTGTACGATATGTGGGAAGGGATTTAACAGGTAAGTGCAAATTGTATTACGTTTGAACCTTTTGCTATGTTTATGGACGCAAAACCTTCCGTCAATGCGACCTAAAAGATTTATTGGGATTTAAGGAAAACGACCTAAAAGATTTATTGTAAGATTTTCTTTTTTTAAGGAGAAACTTACACAATAAATTTATATTCATGATTTTCTGATCGGACATCGCTCCTTTTTGTAAGGCTAAAATATACAAAGCCGAACGTTTCGCGTTACATGCCGCTATGCCAGGGTTTTTTTTATGAATCCCATTAATTTGATTTGTGTTTTTTTTTGTTTGTTTCAGACGACATATGTTAACGATACACATGCGGACACACACTGGCGAGAAACCGTATAAGTGTAGTTATTGTGATGCCGCCTTTACGCAGAACAATGATCTAAAGACCCACATACGACGACACACCGGCGAACGGTTTGTTTGTGACATTTGTAATGAAAAGTTTTTAATGCATTATCTGTTATCGAAACATAAACGTGTTGTGCATGGTATCAATATACCACCGGCGAAACCAATTCTAGAACGTGTTTCTACACAACCGATGGATGGAATTGACAGTAGTCATCAACAAACATAAAGTTTTTTATTTTATTTTTTAAAAGAGTCTGATTTTTATTTTATTTTGAAGAAGGGAAGGGAGTAGGTTTTAAAACGTCACAGGGTGATGCATAGGGTGTATTCGTTTTGGGTGCTTACAAGCTTTTAGCGCTCACGCTTATAAGCGCACATTATTGGCGTTTGTGTTGACTTATGAACGCTTACTCTGCTCTTGAAAATGCCGTTCGTTTTAGTACGTGTAAGCGTCAGTTGACATTAATATTCAGTATGGCGGTTGAAAATAGTTTAGCTGTTTTTCAAGCAGTAGAATGTTTGTTTGAGTGACTTCAAAAGTCCTTAAAATCAAACCAGAACCACAAGCGCCCAAAACGAATACACCTATTGCGTGTTTGTTTTTACAGATGCGGCCACAAACGTAGCATTCATTTGTCAAAATTTTATAATTATTTTGTACTTTATTCATTCGGTTTTCGAGAAAAATCCTTCGAATTACAGTGGATCATTATAAATATTACTAACAACGTTTATTCGAAGCAGTTTCCCAAAAACCGAATGAATATGGGACAAATCATTTAGCCATAGTACGAATTAGCTGAATATAATACAATTTACAGTTCGGCTCCAAAAGTGAGTTGTAGAATTTTTTCAAAATTTTACAACGAAAGAAAAATTTGATATTGTTGCCTCTTTTGCGATCGATATTGAAGACAACAAAAATTCGTTACTTAGCAAATTTCCACAGAAAAAATACATCACTTCTTTTTTATCTTCTCCAGAAGCTTTGTTATTCTTCAAACTGTAATTACTTCCCTGGTGGAAATAATTCTCTTCAAAAACTGATAATAATTAAAAATAAAACTTCTGAAAATCTCTGAAAAAATAAAATAAATGTTTTATAAACGATTTAAAGACAGAAAACAGATAAAATTTTGGACTCTGCCAGAAGAGTTATTTAGACTTAATAATAGTAATTCAGACTTTTTCAGAGAATTCATTAAATTAAATATAATAACTTGCCCCGGCGAGATTTGAACTCACGATCTCCTGTTTACTAGCCAGACGCTTTAACTAACTAAGCCACGACACTGTTATGTATAAAGTGTTCAATATATAACGTATACTATTTTATAATTTATTATGAAAACAGAAAGTTTTATTTAGAGTTTTAAAAGAATTATTCTTAATTATTCTCAGTTTTTGAGGGGAATTATTCCCACCAGGGTTCTTCGTAAGTTGAAAGTACAAATACCAAAAAAAAGCAAGCTCTGGGCTTCTATTTATAAAAAATTTGATATTATTTGATTCCATAATGCAATGGTTTTTAAAAATTTACGTTTTAATCAGTATAAAAATGCATTTCTACGGCGCTATTATTCGATTCTCGATGTACAATCAAATGACTGGCACTAAAATTGATTTTTTTTTTTTTAAATATATTTTTTATTTCGGTAGCTAATATTTATTGCGATTTTACAGAACCAAAATGTATTTATTCTATCTGAAATCATTATTGATAAGCGAAATGCTTTCAAAGCTAATTGGTTAGAAAAATAGCGCTCATTTTTCAAAATTTGTTAATTGATTTGTGCCCTTATTCATTCGCAGCACAAACAGCATTCAAATCAGAAAGACTTGTGCACGCGAAGTCTTTTGAAAGATTTCGTAAACAAGTCCAATAATAAGTTCTTAAAGTAGTCATTTTTAAGAACTCTTAAATATGACTCCTTTAAGAGCTCTTAAAGAATTCTTATTTATGAAGTCAGAAAAAAGAATTTATCAAAAGTTCTTCTTTAAGTAGTGCTTAATGTGCTCTTCGATAGAAAGGATGCCTGAAATTAAGCACTTAAGTCAAATGGTGAGCTTTGCAAAGTTCATTTGGTCTGGTGGTGAGTCAAAGACCAGGAAGTGCTGGTCGATAGACCATATTTTCAAAGATGGCACTCTTTTAACCTTACAAAGAAAAGTCATGGACTCCTGTGTCTTGCTGGTCCTCACAAAAAGAACTATGGCAAACTATAGGCGTGCCAAAGAAATTTAAAAAGAAGTATACTCAGCATCAATCGTAGGGACAAAGTGCGCCGATCTGTGATTAGATCCAGTACTAAGATTAGAGATGCCACGGTTGATGTTAAAAAATTAAAATGGCGATGGGCTGGTCACGTAGCATACTTATCGGGCAACCGTTGGACATATCGAGCTACAGTCTGGACGCCATACGATTCATTCAGGAAAAGAGGAAGGCACGCTATCAGATGGCGTGATGAACTGGGAGAAGCCTTTGCCTAACAGCTGGTTGTTAATTGGGTTGTTATTATTATTATTTATGTGCTCTTTAAGTGACGAATTGGACTTATGAAAGAATTCATATCTAACGTCCAAATCATAAATAAGAACTCTTTAAGTATTCATCAAGAGTTCATAAGACTATCTGGGCGATTTTCGAAAAAGAAGAATGCTTCGGATAAAAGTTATTCATTATAAATATATGAACAACTTTTATTCAAAACATTTTCCACAAAAACCTATTGAATAAGGAACAAATCGACTCAAAAATTTTGAAAGATTACTTCTCTAACTCATAGTACCAGATACATTGGGTGTGTTTACCGAAAACGATGCACTTTAAAGCGCGCCAACGCGCTCTTATCTTCTACGACGCACTGCGAGTATTTCAAATGTAAAAATCAATCAACGGCGATTTCGCTGGACAGAAAAATTGCGTCGACGCACTTTAAAGGCATATATTGCTTATCTGATTAGTTTGTATCGCAATGATTGCAGAAAGTAATTAACTACACTGATAGAAGTAATTCCTTGTAGTAAGAAAAATTTGTTTAAACCAAGAATTAGCGACTCTCATAGATAGAGAAGATAATATTGATTTGGTATCAGAAAATAAGTATCTTGACATCTATAGTTTTGACTTGAGAAAATTATCTGAACTAAAGATCAACTGACTCTCAAGAATCTTGAAATTCTTAAACTGAAATGATGATTTCTTTGGACCAAGATGCTAAAATTTCGAACCAAAATAAACATTTGTTTAATCCAAACAAATACAACTTTTTAAAGAAATAATCATATACTTCAGTTAAATATATAAACTTCAGTTAAAGAAGCTGCATAAACTTTCTCTTCTTGAGTTTTTTATTTATTTTTTAATAAGAAAAATACTTTTTTTTTTTACGAAGAATTTCATTTTCTTGACTAAAGAATCACGAAAGTATTTGGCCAAGGAAGATTCTCTTAGGCCGGAGACTAACGAACTCTATTTTAAACACCGTTCAAGAGCTTTAATTTGTTCGCTCAACTAAACGCATGTTTTTGGTTCGACTGCGTAATCTTGAATGAAAACAAGGGTTTCTTTATTGAAGGGTTTCTTTGTTTCCTTCTATCAGTGTCCAAACTGAAGATACATTGAATGTATGTATATAAGTTCCGTTTTGTTGTTATTTACATAATAATTTCTATGGATATAAATAAAAATATTATAGATATAAATAAATAAATATAATATTTATATTGTTATATTTAAGATTTAAATATTGTTTTTATAGAAATTTTGTAAAGTTAAGACTTAAGTTTTTTTTTTGTTTTAAATAAAGTATTATTATTTTATTGTGAACTTCATGTTTTATTAGGATCTCTGGCAGACAGGCAGCACTTCGGGCCCTTGAGACATCAAGATTCCAATCGAGGATAGTCTATGTCGAATGCTTCGAGGAGCTGAACCGTCTGGCACTGAACAACACAGTCAGACTTATCTGGGTGCCGGGTCACTCTGGCATTAAAGGGAACGAAGTAGCGGACTCATTGGCACGAGAGGGATCATCTCAAACGCCCCTTTCACCTGAGCCTATCATTCCCATAGCAAGATGCTACGTAATTTACCGAATCAAGGGGTGGCTGCGACAAGCTCATCTTGATTACTGGGACTTTGGGCAGGGCATGCGACAGGCAAAGTTGTGCATAAACACAGCTAGGCCATTCGACTGTGCTCGATTGAAGCTCAATAGAATGCAATTGAGAAGGATGGTGGGGCTAAAGATAAGAAAAAGAACAACAAATAGTTTAATTAAAGTTATATTTTTATTTAAAAGTTATTTTCGTTTAACAATTTTTTGTAGATTTCCATAAAACGTTTCATATTTTCTTTCATAATATTTATAATTTTTGCCATCGAAGAATCGCGCATCTGACACCACTTCTTTAAAGCTTTGCCGTAACCAAAATTCACAAATCTTACCCAATTTTGGTGACATTAATTCTATTGTATTCGAATCGAATTCCAATTTTGATGTTAATGTCATCAATTCTTTATTTTGATCCATTCCACAAAGTTCTGGTGTATCTAAAACAAAAAATGTGATTCGATTGAGGATTTTGTATGTCTGTTTGTATAATAAATAGTTTAAACATCCTTTTAATTCCAGTCGAGGAGTTGCATTCCACAGAGAAGGAACCCGACGAAGTTTAACAAGGAAGGAAGGAATTTGTGAGTAGACTAGGAATTGGTAGGATATGCGGCTGCAGCCGACTCTGATATGAACTATGCCGATAGTCATCTGGAGTTCGTGCAGGAAACTGCAGAAAACCTTCTCAAGCATAGCCGGTTACTTCGTTCTTATCCATACGCCGACAGTTTAGTCAATTAATCGCCCCTTTTTTCTTCTTAATAATTGACAAACTGTCGATGTCGGGATTCGAACCCATAACCTCCCAGTTTCCAAGTATGCATACTGCGCAGACATAACGCCTTAGACGCTCGGCTACTTGGACTGTCTGTAGTATCATAGTTTCCTTTTTCAGCTTTGAAAGAATGTGAATGATAATGGGGGGGGGGGGGGGGGGGATATCTGGTACCTAACGCGCACCTCATCCAGCCCTGTTCCTTTTAGGAAGTACAGGATATGGATTGGATCTATGATCTATGTGGGGATCAAAAATTTGCATAGCCGAATGTCCCCAGAAATCTTTAGTTTATGATCTACAAGCTCTGGAAGTGGCGAATTTGGTGCACAGCGACTTATAATATCTATTGTGCTCCCCCATCTGGTGCCTAACGAGGAGTGGTCTCGCCTTAAAGCACCTCATCCAACCATGTTTCTTTCAGGAAGTAAAGGATCTGGATTAGGTCTAGGGTTAGGGTAGGTAGCTCTCCTGCACGAATTTGATAGGCTCCCAGACATTTTATTCTTTTGTGTATGAGGGCGTCACAATCTATTAGGAGATTTTCCGGAGTTTTCTCCATTTCTCCACAAAACATGCAGTAGCCCTTTTTTCCCAAGCCTAGCTTCTTAAGGTGTCCCCTAAGTCTGCATTGCCCGTAAGAAACTATGCTAGAAGCCGCAGGCTATTTTTGCTCGAGGACAATGCAGGTTTTGAATCTTTTACGGCTATAATTCTCTAGAAAATTCTTGACCTGCCTGAGGTGTCTCCTTTCTTTATACTCCCTTCCTTGCCAAACCATCCGCTGTATCACTCTTCTCCTCTATTCCCACATGTCTTGGGAGACGCAGTGAAGGACACATTTCCTGAGAATACTCGCAGATGATTTGAGTCAGCAAAACAACTTACATAAATCGTTGAAATCTTCAAATTGTGTTGTTTCATATGATGGCGGCATGGATTCATGAAATCCATTAAATTTTTTGTCCAACAGCCGAAACAAAACAATTTCCGGTCGTGTATTCGGTGTTTTTAATGTATTTAAGAGAATTTCATTTGAATTTTCTGATAGTTCCGTTGAGTTTAGCAGAATTTTCCAACAGCTATTGATATTTTGATATCTAAAAAATAATAATAATAATATTTAATATCCTAAATTGTTTCGAGAACATTTTGGAACAAATGGAAACTCTCTTACTCTTTTGTGGAAAATTGTATTGGAAAATCAATAAACTGCCTGATTTCCATATTGTGATCGTGAAACGTTTCGTCATCCGTTGACAGATTTGTGATGGCGTTATCAACATTAAATTTGAACATGGAATACGATTTATTTAATATTTGATGTCGTTCAATAATCGATTCAAAGTATGGTCGAATTTCTCCATAATATTTTTCAATCAGTTCTTTTTTCTGATCCTAAAATCAATGGCACAGTTTCACAACAGATTCAGTTAAATTACCTGGAATCTCGCTTTTTTTTTTTGATATTGTAGGATATTTTTCCTGATCAAAATATCCAGGGTTAGCTGGATGTAGTAGTAGTAGAGGGGAAGCCGAAGCGTAGCAAGTAGGCCTTTCCAACCTTTTTTACCGACTCCTAAAGATCCCACCCCTTCAATCTCTTCTATCCTCTACCACACACCTTGAGACAGCAGAGACCGGTAAGCACCCCAACCAGAAGGTTTATCTCTTTCCGATTTTTGCCAATAAGCCAGATTGACCTTGCGGCATTGTACCCAGCTATCATTTGTTTGGCCATTTCCCTCATTATTCACCCATTCGTTTAGGGCAGAAATATGAGAGAGTGCGGCTCCTTCACGGGCGAGTTCGTCGACCGTTTAATTTCCCTCAACCTCCAAAGAACCAAAGAAGATGTTATTTTAGCGGAGCTGATTGCTTTGAGCGCAGCTTGGCTATCTCAACAAATAGGGGATAGAGATCATAAATTGTCTCTGAAGTCTTAGACTGCTACTTGCCTTGCAGGATTAGCTGGATATCTCAGAAACTAAAAGTTTTAGACAAAAATTTTCCCGATCACTTTGTATCACAATGTAAACGTTGATAAATGTATATAGAGGTCAGTTCTGCGAGACGCACGTTTGTTTATCTGTTCGGCTGCGCCAATCTCCAGAAAATCTAAATTCAAATAAATAAATAATAATGATACTTACAATATCCGAATGAATATCGGAAATTTTCTTAATTAAATCTTTCAGTTGCGCTGAATATTGATCACCATTTTCATTGATAACACGCAATTGATTGATTTCCGATTGAAAACATTTCTTCGCAGCCGTATTACCAATTTCAGCACATTTCAGTGACAGATATTCATGTTGTCGACTATTCTACAATCACGAAAAATGTGGTTTTAAGCAGATCAAATTTTTTGGAAAATTTCGCAAAATTAAGGGGTTACATGGGTTTGAAAATTTCAAAAAAAATCTATTTTTTATTGTCTTATTAAATAGAGTAAAATTCTAGGAGATAGAGCTTTGGGAAGTGTATTGAGGCAGCTGCTGAGCTATTGTTTGTCTGTCTGTCTTTAATCGCGTTTTTCTCAAAACTCTATTTTTGGAGTCGGTTGACATGATTTCTCAATAATGAACCGATCTTGTTCAAATTTTGCCCACTTCTTCAAGATAAGATTGACTGGCGCGCACGAAGGAATTTTTTCTATCACAACTAATTTAACAAGGCACCACGTGGTGCAAATTATGCCAAAAATCGAACCATTTTGTACAAAACTCTGCCAAAAATGCAAATTTTCATTTGTTTTTTCCTTCGTCCTTTGCACGAGCTTTATGTATCTACTAACAGAAATAATTTGGTTTTTTAATTTCGGATGAATCTACCATCAGTTATTCTGACTATGGTCACAGGAAATGAGGTCCCAATGGCTAAATTTTCAAAATTTTGAAATGAAAATTTCACAAACTATTTGTAAAAGATCTTTGATCTGTTGAAAGGTTCAATCAAATATTTCATTTATTTATTACATTAGAAAAAATATACTTTTTTTTATCCTTCGAAACCCCATGTAACCCCCCCTTAATATAATGACATAAAATCTAAAAAAAAATACTTCATCAATATTTATAAAAATTTCTTCTTTAATCAATCCTTCATATTTTTCGGCTTCCGTTTGATTATGGATTGTTTTGAAGTAGATTTCGTTCAGAAATGTACATAATTTTACCAGTTCCGTTTCAGTATTGAAATTATGTTTCATCCTAGACGGGATGAAATTTTGTTTGAGTATTTTTCTATTGAACAACTTTTATTTGAAACATTTTCACGCGCAGTGATATACGAGGAGGTGTGTTCAAAAAGTAAGGTGACTTTTCAATGTACGTGGGCTACGTGCATTCAATTTTTGATTTTTATATTTTGTTGTGTTGGTACACTCCTCTCGAACATATGTTCACAGTTTCAACTATATAGCATTCTTTTTTTGTTTGTGTGTGAGGCATAAAGGCATTAGAAGTGTTTGGTGTTGCTCGGCGATTTTCTGCTGTCGAAAGAAATTGTTCAAAGAATTTGTATCAAATTTTGTTTGTAAAAAATGGAATTAAGTGCTCCAAAACACTCGAAATGTGTTGACAGTGGCATACGGTGAGTCTACTCTGAGTAAAAAAAAATGTTTATAACTGGTAGAAGCTCTTCCAAGAAGGTCGAGAAGAAGATGCCAATGACGAACCTCGCTCTGAACGTCCCAGCACGTCAACAACTGATGAAAACGTTGCAGAAATGAAGAAAATGGTGTAGGAAAATCGCCGAATCATCATTAGAGAAGTTGCTGATGTCGTGGGCATCACGATAATGCACCTGCTCACTCATTGTTGCTTCTGCGTGATTTTTTGCCTAAAAACAACACCACAATCATGGCTCAACCACCGGATTTAGTCCCCTGCGACTTTTTCCTGTTCCCAAAACTGAAGAGACCCATGAAAGGACGGCGGAGATTTGCAACGATTGAGGTGATAAAAGGACTGAATCGCTGGACGAGCTCAAGACTATACTAAAAAGTGCTTCGAGAATTGGAAAAATTACTTTGAAGGGGACAACATGAATATTGATGAACTAGCTGAATTTCCCGGCGTTGCCTGTGAAACTCCAAGATTTGCTCCGTCACTTTTGGTGTCGATAGCGTACTATTGAATTATTCAACTTTATTAATTTTTACCGGCACTTCCGCTATCAGAATTAAAATGTTATTTGGCTTCCCAGAACCTGCACCATTTTACACCTCGGGTTACATTATTGGAGTTTTAGTAAGGATCCCTAATTTTTTTTGAAAATATAATATAGCCTATGTCACCCGGCGATAGTGTAGCTTCCCAACGGTGAAAGAATTTTTTTTAATCGGTCCAGTAGTTTCGAAGCCTATTCAATGCAAACAAACAATCAAATCTTTAAAGAATATAAAGTCACCTTACTTTTTGTACATTCGCCTCCTCCGTTCAAATTCGTCTTCTAATTTCTTATGATTTGAGTTTAGTATTTTATATTATAAAACTTACTCGTTGTCTTTCGACAAAAAATTCAATTCGGACAGTTCTTCAATTGAATTCTTTTGTAATTCCAATAATACATTGATCATTGGAATATTCGCTTCTGTCAAATTCTCTTTGAATATTGGCAATAATCGTCTTCCATTTCCATTGATTTCCGATTGAATAAAAAAATCATTCATTGATAGAAATGAATCATTTAAATTTTCCTTCTAGAATTAATTTTCAGTTTTTTTAAATTATTTATAAATGATTTTTAATAATGGGAGCAGCTTTCCATGCCCCCCCCCCCCCACACAGTGAATGTGCTTTTTAAACTTTTAAGGCAATTGTACACTGTGGACGAGCTGTTAGATAAGATATCTAATGACGAGAGATATATGGTGGGGAATTCCCGTTTCACCTGAGCCTGTCATTCCCACAGCAAGATGCTCCGTAATTTACCGGATTGAGAGAGGTGGCTGCGACAAGCTCATCTCGATTACTGGGACTTTGCGCAGGACATGCAACAGGCCAAGTTTTGCATAAGTATAGCTAGGACATTCGAAGGAAACTCAATAGAAAGCAGTTGAGAAGGATGGTGGGGCTTTTAACAAGACACTGTCGATTAAACTACCATCTACATAACTTGGGGATCTCTGATGATCCCACTTGTAGGGCCTGTATGGAGGACGATGAAACCTCCGTACTTGTTGTATGCACCTGCAGAAGCCTGCAGGGTGTCAGGTATAGAATGTTTGGGTCCAAAACTTTGGATCCATCAATCCTGGGAGCAATCCCGGCGGAGAAGTTGTGGACCTTCTGTGTGGCGTCTGGCCTCGACAGAATCCTATAGCTTCATCTGCTGAAAATAGCACCGCTTAGAGGGCCACCCCTTTGTTTAGGTGCTAGGGACCCGTTTGCGGTACCCCTCTTTCTAATTATTATTATGGAGTATGGAATTCAACTGGGATTGTCGTGGGGCTGTAGTCCCACGACCTATTGAATTGCAGACGTCAAAACTTGTCAAAGTGTACAAAAGCCTTTACAAACCAATAAAGCTTCGTACTTTTTCAGTAGTCTCATTGGTAGAATGTGTTGTTGAATCCGTTGTATTAAAAACAGTTAAAATTGATTGTACTTCTTTCTAGAAAAAAACACATAAATATATACATACAGGGTGTCTCTCTCTCTCCTCAGATTTGTATAAACGGGAGTGAGTGAGTGTACATTAATTAATATGAAATTTGGATGAAAATAAAAAATAAATTCGCCAACCTTTAATTGATCCGCACTTAACAGACTGGTTAAAAACTTGTCAATTGTCTGCTTCTTTTCCGCATAATTAGCATTTGTTTGATTTAGCAGATCCGATTGATTCTTTGATAAAAGTATTCGTTGTTTTAATTGATTATTTTTTAA